>JBBPDA010000041.1:32202442-32215855 GCA_037974385.1 Arnoldichthys spilopterus | reverse complement strand
CAGTTATGACACAATCTACATTAAGCTTGTTAACTGGTAACAAGTGAGTGTATCATGACTGGGCATATAACAAAGCAAAGATGGGTCATGGCCCTCCACCTTGTGCCAAAGTCCCCCCCCCCCCCCCACCTGAATACTGAATATGTTTGTCAACATACCAAAGACAGCTAGTGAGGAGTACCTCTGCTTTAGGGTCTGTGTATGTTTTGGTTATGGAATTATTTTGGAAGGTACTAATGACACAAAGACATAATTTAAGATTTTAGAAAGACATATGCTGCCATCAAAGTGTCTATAGTTATTTCAGGGAATAAAAATAAAAATTATTCTGCACAAGTTGGGACAGCATGGTTTCATAGACACAGTGCATGTGCTTTACTAGCTTCAGCAGTCCAGGTTGGTCTCTTTTAGAAAATCTATGACATCGCGAAGAGGAACATCAGACAACAGTGACCATAGGTTGCTGAGCAGCATAAGTTTTGTATCAGGAAAGAATAGGCAAAAAATACACTTGCAAAACTGCAACAATTAGTCTACTCAGTTAACTGATTTAAATGTGTAATTAAAAACACAATCTTGTGTGTTGTAGGCATCTTGTCCTTTTTTAAGTTAGATGTAAGATTCAATAAATTATTATAGATGGTTCTTGGTTTTGCTGCATTTTACATGTCCTAACTTTTCCACAAATGTGTTTTGCTCTATTATTTAATTTTTTTTAAGCATGTACTTGATAACATAGTGATAAAAGATGATCTTGGAGTACTAAGAGGAAAAAAAATAATTAAAAAAAAATTCAGTGCCAAATTTTACTAATAATTTAGTTTAGTACTGGCAATATTCTTTTAGTTTAGAAAAGTATATTGAAATACAAATTCACAGTAACAACAGCTATCCCTAGTTCCTAGAGAATTCATATTTTAAGGAACATTGTTGAAACCTTGAAAAAAGAGAAGCATAATTGGTTGACTGACTATATTAATGAATAAGGAGCTGTACGGCTGCTCCTACTTCCAGAGTAGGCGTTGGCAGTCCCAACTGCCTTGTCAGTTATCTAGAGACACCTCGACAGCTGTAGTGGCTAAAGATTATAAAGACTAAAACAGAGCAAAAATTGGCCTGTTCACTGTCAAGCCAAAAAGCCTCCCGAGTTTTTCCAGCCACAGACATCCAGAAAGATACAACAAAAAAGGAAAATACTGTACTGTATAATACAGTTTTACAAAAGACAACTACTAAACATGCTCTAAGGAGGGTAAGAGTCCAACACAGTTAATTGATTTTCCTGCTTAAAACAACTATACAGAGTTGAATCAGGTGAATTTGAGCTAGAAAAATCACATTACTTTGCTGTACTCAAGACCCCTAGGGCGGGTGGTGCGCCAGTGTGGCACTGACAGCCAACAATTCTGGCTGTCCATCCAGCGACATCCACTTTAATACTGTGCTGCAATCATTTTATGCAGTGATGACCACTGCTGCAGGCAAAATTGAACTTAAAAGCCGTACCGCGAACTGTTACAGGCAAAAAAAAAGAGAGCTTTTTCCTCATTTATTTGCCCATTCAAATCACATCAAGGTCAGGCACTTTAGGGAGTGGTACAGAAGTGACTGAGTGACAGTTAAGAGTGCACTCACAGTCACAGTGACAAAAACAATTCAGTCCAAAAGTAATGCCTTATTCTACCTGTACTCAGAATGCCTTCTGATTAATGGAGGTTCGAAGCTCAGGGAGTTTAGGCTGTATTTCTGAGGGGAGGGTACTCACTCCGGCTAGTGATTGCTGGATATTCTGGCGGGCTTTAACAATGTCCTGCAGGATGGCACTAGCATCTTTCTCCTGAAAGGGTACAGCGGGGTAGAGAGGGCCAAGTCAAACAAGCAAGCAAGAGGCATGGAGAGAGGGCAGGCAAGCAAGCAGAAACACACCTACATGCACATGCACACACACACACACACACACACACACACACACACACACACACACACACACACACATACATAAAAGGACTGGTGGATTTTTCATGATCCATAATATGCATCACAATGATCTGTTTTTTTGAGGTTTGTCAACAAGTTGAAGCGGATATAATGCACCAGGCAAAGCTATTCCAATAAATTCTTTAAATACATAAACAAATAAAGCTATATATAAAAAATAAAATAAATCCAGCTTATTTTTCTTTAAATTCAACACTAACTATTTAAGAAGGTACAGGTAGGAAAAACTTTCATTTTCACAAAAATAAATTATAATGACATAATGAGCTGGTGTAATGAGCTACTTGTTACTACGCAGTTACAATCAAACTTCTCAAACATCAAATTCAGGCACTCTTCAAGGATTTTTGAGGTCCAATTTTTTCAAATTCAAGGACCCAAGATGGCTTAATTTAAGACATGGATCAAGGCTTATTACTGTTATAACACTTGTCTACGCATTCACTTTCTCACATGCTGGCAGCTTTTTAACCTGCATTGTTTGACTATAATCATTGCATGCATGTGACTTGCACTGGGATATCAAAACAGTGGACAGACAGTGGGAGACATGCATGGAGACAGTGGAACGTAGCCAAATATATAAAAGCGTAATTGTCTTTGAAAGTTTTGTTGTTGTTTTATTTTTTTAAGGTTTTGATTTTTTTTTTAGTTTTTTTTTTTTACCCTTAAATTGACAAACTTTCAAGGATTTTAACGGCTCATGAAAACAATTTGCTATTTTTTTCTTTAAAAGCTATTATGTTTTAAAATTAGATATTTTTGAGCACTTCACTTAAGATGCCCATTACTTGGGGGCACTACCATCGAAAAGTCACAGATACAATATGCAATAACTATCTGACCGGAGAGTCCAAGTCAGCACGTGTCATGCGGTCCAGTGAAGTTGCATTAGTAGCGGTTAAAAAAGGGCCAGGCAGTGACTGGCTTCATGTGGCTTGGAGGAAGAAATGTGCTAGCATTTACCCTCCCAGTGTTGGTATTGTGTCACTGGGGGACAAACCTGGCACATGGGTGGGTCTGAATATGACTAAAATTGAGAGAAAATATTTGATTTGTTAACAGGCAGGTCAGTCAAGCACATGTACTCTGTGTCTACAAAGACATGCTGCTGTAGCATGAGCAGAATGAGACCTGGCATTTTCTTGCTGAAATAACCATAGAAATCCCAGGAAAAGACACAGAAAAAGTTGCATTTGTTAATGCAGTGGCAGACTGTATTAAGTGACAGCAGTTTTTCACAGTCCTGCTGAGCCCAGGTGGCTACATTTAGCACAGTAGCATGATGGTTTCTCATGCAGTGCCTCCTGAGGGTTTAAAGGTTTTAAAGGAATTCTTTCACAACATAATGTACTGTACGTAATAAAACACCTTAATTCTTTGGAGTCTGGGTTGAGAAATGTTCGTTTTGAGAGTTTGGCAAAGTGGTGAGCCATGACCCATCTTTGCTTGCAGAGATCAAGCCTTTGGTGGATGCTCCTTTCACACCCAATCATGTTTCCCTCACCTGTTTCCAGCTCACCTGCTTATTGACACATACCCTGACAATGTTGGAGCCCTAGGCAAGCTTTCCAGAGGTACCCCACAAAACATTTATTTTAAAATAATAATATGACTGCTGACAGAGGCGGATGACTAATCTTGCTCTCAAAACCTGTATTTAGACAAATCCCGACTCTTACGCTAGGTTAGCACTCCCGACACTGGTTAGCACTGTCCCTCTACCTGCACTGGGATTGGGTAGTAGTTCATATTTACAAGCAGGTCACCAATCGGCTTCCAGCGAGCTGCTTCTGTGTCTGAACAAGAGCCAATCCTGGCATACAGAGTGGGCCTCATCTGAATGCAGGTGGGGAAACAGAGAGCTCATGAGTTGAACTCCCTCTAGTCGTGCTTATGGAAAACAAACAAAAACAAAAAACTTTTACCAATTTTCAGCACCCCCCAGGCATTCTGCGCCCTAGACAACTGCCTATGTCACCTATGCTACCGGCCTCCCTGGGTGAAATGTTTTAAAACAGCATAGCTTGAATATTCTATATACTTTCAATTCTAATTTTGCTCCATCCCAACTTTTTCAGTGTGTTGCTAGCATAAAAAACTCTAAATTAAATCAGTGAAAACACTGGAAATTTTTTCTTTGAACGTTTATCAGTTAAATTAAAGTTTGTGTGTTAACAAATCACAAATCCTTGTTTTTACTGTGCTTTATGAAAAAGCATTGTGCCTCATGCAATAAGCAGTCCTCTCCAAACCATATCTTCTAACTGTATTGTGAATGGGTGCGGCTAACTGTTGTAGGATGAATATATGTATATGTGTTTAACTTTTGCAAAAACTGCAAATTCAATACAGAGTACATATCCATATATGGACTAAGGATTGAACAGTACATGGAGAAACTTATTTTGTGGTTTACATAGCACTTTAAACTACTTAATTTAAAATATAAATATAAAAAAAATATTTTATTATTTTAAAAGAAGTTTTTAAAGATGAACCTCCAAAATAAGGTAATCATGCTCAAAATACTAAAGCACTCTTGTAACTCACAGAAAAACAGCCAGCATGAAATCACACTATGGGGGGGTGTGAGATTTCAATTCCAATTGTAAGAGGACTTCTTTTTCGATTTCTTCGATACAGATACCTACTGTCAAATAAGTGCCATATCAAGCTCTCTGTAATTAGTCTAAATGTTATAGGTGCAGTTTTTGAAGCAGAAATCCTGGTGATAGCAAAGACAAACTGAAGAGAAGTATTGTGTTACAACAAAAAAAAAAAACCAAAAAAAACCCCACATGTATTGTCCACCTATACATACAGACAAAACCACCCCCCCACCCCCACCAGACACAAGCCCACAAGCATCCAGGCATCTAGGCAGAGATGAATGTGGCCATGCAATGGGAAAGAAGAGAGCTTTGAAAAAGAATGCTCGTCCATGCTCTACTTCCAGCTACAGATGGACAAACAATAGTTAAGCAAACAGGCAATCAGATCCCATCAAGACCTGTGCTCCTCGAACTGAAATATTAATATAGCTCATTATGTGCTGTCATAATCATGGATGTGGATCAGCAAGGACTTAAATAAGGGTCTAGTATGATTAATATAAATGGGGGAAAAGTCACAGGCCCCAGCTGAAGTAATTTCCTCTGACTGTGTGGCATTACCTGAGGAGCTTGAGAGATGCCGTTTATGTCCTCATAGAAGCGTCTCTCCGCCTCGTCATATTTGGATTTGTCGAACCAAATCTTTTCTTGGGCGAGGCACTGGAGGTCACTCATACTGGAACTGCAGGAAGAGAATGGAGAAAAACACAGGTTAATATTGGAGTTTGAATATAAAAGAGGTAAAAGAGGTAGACAGATAAAGAAGAAAATAAAATTTAATTTGCTGCCTATGAGGGATTATGTTTCATTGTTTTGTTGGTACAATAACGCTAAAACAACTAAATAGTTTCATGTTTAAATTAATTTTTAATAAAGTAAAACAAATGATACTAAAATAGAAATCCATATGATTTGACAGTTCTCCAGCTCATTAGATCTCAACCATGGTCCTGGAAGAAAGTATACCATCAGGAAGAATTGTTCATGATTCAGAATATCACAGCATGCTTTTTTGTCTGACAACTTGGAATGGACAAAACAGGAGCTAGAAGAGCCACAAATGAGTACGAATAATTTTTGGTAAGTGTTTCACAAACTATGCTTATTGTATTGTGCATTATGCTTTAAAATGAAATCATGCTGATTGATATACTGACATAATTTATCACACTAACAAGAAATACTGCCATATTTCTACACTGGAGACCCCCACCACTCTGCATATTTTAGTGTTATTCCAGCTCTCAAAACAACTGGTCCACTATCCAGGAACAAGATTAACAACTTTTGCTGTAGCCAAATGACTGATGCATAATCCCCTTATTTTCTGTAGCAACTTTTGTGAAGATTGACAAAGAGCTCATTCAACCTAACAAGAAACTGCAATGTACAATTACACAATTTCTAAAAATATTTATCCAATGCCTTACACACACTGTAAGTATTAAACAAAGCCAGATTTCTCAGTTAGCCTGATAACATAAACCCAATTTTTAGGTATGTCCATTAGCAATCCCCCTTAGCTCTTTTCCAACTGGACAGGCTTATTTCTACTGTAAAGTGATCATCTGAATACCTGTGTTGAACTTCACAGCCCTATCTGCAGGGTGATCAAGTGTAGTACCAAGTTTGGCTTATTAATCCTGTTGCAGAAGCAACTAGGTAGGCTAAGATTGCACCTAGCCAGCTAACAATGTTAAAACGTAAAATCACAGTGAAAATACTTCTTCAATCAGATGGCCTAAGAATATATGAGCTACAGGTCAAATATTTGAACAGAATAAAGATTTCCAAGGTATAAGGAAAGCTTAAACACAAAGCTAAAAAAAAAAAAACAAAAAAAAAAAACACAGCAAGTACTGTACGCAGTTACATTCAGCAACAAAGCACTATTCTATCTGTACACTATGATATGACCAGTGCGGGTCTCTGTGAGGATTTGTGGGGCCATGACATGTTGCTCTCTCAGTAAAAACCCATTTGTCGCTTTTGCTGACAAAGCCTATGAACAATAGTGTGGGCCTAGCACACTCTAAGCCCTTCCTGTCTATTGGCCAGCTACTGGTGTCCATTGGCTTCCATGCAGCAGCTATAAACCACACACAAAAAAAAAAAAATTGTAAAGGTTTTGATGTGAGGATTCGTGTTTGCAGACTTGTGACGGCATTCCAAAATATCACACACTGCAGTCAAGCCAACAAAATAAAAACAAAAAAAAACAAACAAAGAAGTTAACATAAAAATACTGATTTCATAAATCAAGCAGAAATTAAGTCAACTGATAAAAAAAGCAAAAGAAGACGCCACTGTCCCATGCCCTGAAACGTGCCATACTTGTCCCGTCCTTTATGAGGGGTGCGCTCGGTCTCTGAGAACACCCTCTTCCTGCCTCCACGCCAGAGTGCCTGCCGTCCCCTCTGTGGCTCAGAAGATGAACGCTGGTGGCTATAAGGCCTAGGGCTTCCTTCCTCATGGCTTTGCTGGCTTGGATTTCGTTTGGCTCTGAACACCAGGGGCCGATGGACCCGATCCCTCGGAGAGGATGAGAGTGGGGCAGCCCTGGACCCCGAGTTCAAGTTCTGCAAATAGCCTTCAGCTTCTTCGTACATGCTGCTGTTAAACCACACAATCTCCCCTCTGGTGCCCTGCATGGGCCCAAATCCCTCCAAGTAGAAGCCTTCCTCTAAGCCCTGGCTCTCTGAACGGGATGAGCGGTTCGTTCTTCTCCTGGCCCCATGAAGGTCATCCCCATTCAGGCTAGCACTGGGCAGGGTGGGACCATTCCCTGAACCCTGCCTGGGCCTGTTTGTGCCTCTTGCGTGGGACTGTTCGCCCCTCTGATTCTCCATCTTTTAAAGTGTTACAGCAGAAACAAAAGGAAAGGTGCAAGTGAAAAGGAGAAAGTTTAATAGTAGAGATGGGCAGGATTTATTCAAATATATGAATATCTCCAATCACTTTCAGGGATTTTAGCAAGGTGTGTGCTTTAAAAATAATAAAGAGTGTACGACCTCAAAATATCAAGGTCAACTGTTAACTGAAGTTATGCCTAACTCACAAAAACAAATACATACAAAAAGGCCATGGTTGATTTAGTGATCACCTCTTATGCTAGGTGCACACACTAAATGAATATTATACCTTTTATATTTGTTTTATTAATTCATAATATTTTTATGCAGGATCTTTGAAAATTATTAGGTAACAAATGCAGAAATCTAAATAGCAAAAAATGGTTACTAAACCCATCCTAAAGAATTTACAAATTTACATTAAACTAACAAATACTAGCAAATGAGGGCTAATGACAACAAGGTCAAATGCAACTGAAATAGGTCAGCAGCAGTCAGTTTGCCAAGCAGGGCTGAATGCAGGCATTTTCAAAAAACATTATAATCTGCCTTGGGAATCTCATCACTACTCATGAGCTTATGTCAATACTTCAACATCTTTACATCTTTATGTAGAGGTGGGCAATATGGCAATAAAATAGCATGATTTCATGAATCTTTTTCTGACATCTGATGAGTTGAAACGAACCAAAAATACCCACATTTTAAAATTATGGGTACAAATGAGTTTTATTCAATATTCCATAAATTGAACTGGCTTAATGCAATTAAACAGGACTAATTAAGCTCTTTATAATGAAACATGCCATTTGTCTGTTTTTTAAGTGCAGACATCATCACAACAAGCTTAGAGCATATATAAGAGCACATCATCCCTGTTTTATCTAATCTGCATTGGCTCCTGATCAAATTTCGCACTGACTATAAAATACTGTTATTGACCTAAAAAGTTTTAAACGATCTTGCACCACAGTATCTGAATGAACTCTTGGTCTCTTATGATCCACCATGCCTACTTAGATCAAAAGGTACAGGTCTTTTGCTGGTTCCTCACATTGCAAAGTGTAATGAATCTTGAAGGTTTTTGGAAGTAAGCGCAGAGGGGTGCAAACAAAGATTTATTAAATAAACTGCGAAAACATCTACAAAAGAAACGTAGAAAACAAACGAACATAGATCATGAACACATGGGGTAGTGGAACAGAGAACAGACAAGGACTGGACCAAACACAAGAGTCTAAATAGCCTACACAGAGAGGAAACACCTGGAACGGGGAGGAGACAGAGAAACGAGGATCAGGTGTGAGGCGAGACGAGGGCACAAGAAGCAAAACATGACATGACTGACCACAAGGGGGCGACACGTTACACAAAGGTCACAGCAGGGGCCAGAGCTTTCTCTTATAAAGCCCCACACTTATGGAATAATCTTCCAAATTATGTTCGGGACTCAGACGCAGTCTCAATATTTAAGTCCAGAATGAAAACATATTTGTACTCACTCCTGCTGAGAAGCCCATATGAACAGCCCTATCCGCCAAAGAACTGATCTAAAGTCATCACAGCATCTGTACACAAGGGACTGCTGCTGCCCATTTATACTGAGAACATAATTATAATTATATATATTTATTTTATTTATTCTTTTCTCCTCTTCTTTTCTCTTGTTTGTTATTGCTATCCGTTGTCGACCAGAGGAGGATGAGTCCACCCTTCTGAGTCTTGGTTCCTGCCAAGGTTTCTTCCTACAGCTAGGGAGTTTTTTCTTGCCTCTGTCGCCTTAGGCTTGCTCTTTGGGGGCTCGGACCTGGTTTCTGTAAAGCTGCTTTGTGATAATGTCAGTTGTAAAAAGCGCTATAGAAATAAACTTTACTTGACATATTAGGATATACTACAATGTAATTTATCACAATAATAATATTGTCATATTGCCCAGCTCCACGTATATGATTTTTTTATTGGTCTTTTTGTGTTCTCTGTACAATCCAAAAAAGGCAGAAAAAAAACACCTTATTCCCCTTATTTATTTTAGGATTAACAAAAAGGCCTTGTGTCAATCAGGAATGCACTGCTATGGCAAATCCAGAATAATGCCAGTATCCAACATATCATGTGCATCTGTAAATCCCAAAGCAGATATGTAAATATTTTTGATCTATAGAAATGAAGACATTTACCTGCATCAACATTACAGAAAAAAGCTCCAATTACCACAAGTGCTTCTGAATTTTAATGAAATGTATAGTGCCATATCTATACATTTACGATATAGTGCCCAGCTACAATTCAAAATCACAAAAATAGCAGCTACAATTAAAAAGAATTCACCAAACTACTGTCGTATGCTCAGCCAATTGCTTGTTCTAATAAATTATAACATGCTTTCTCTGTGGCAATTTGATTTTAATGATTTTAACAAAGGGAGAAACACTATGTTCTAAGTACCATGCATGAATAAAATTATATGTGAACATTATATGAAAAGTTTTCATTAAAAGGAAGTTTAGAAATTAAGCCAAAAAAGCCATCTTACAGAGCATTCCACACAAACGTAGCCTAAATTTGAGCAATTCAGAACCAGTCTTTTAAATTCTAGAAATCTATCTGCATCAGTACCACATTTCCACAGAAAACACAAGTAAATATAACATGCCATAACATGCCACACCCACTTGCAATCCTCTTTTCAAACACTCACCTTCTTATGTGCTCAGAGGAAAAAAAAATTGAAGACAGGGCTTTGCAGGATCTCTAACAATAAGCATGGTGACCATTAGAAGTGATGGAAAAATGTGCATAGAGGCGAATGCAAAAGTTTAAGCAACCTTTATCGGTAGATCTGTACACGTAAAAAAGGTTCAAGCTTCTGCTTATTACAAATCTGTATAATCCCAATTCCAAAAAAGTTGGCATGCTGGGTAAAATGTAAATCTGCAAAAAAACTGTGTCTACAAATTGAAGAACTATTTTAAAATAATGTTGCTCAATGAAATTTGTAGACTTTGGATCTCTCAACACCTTACATATACATATAATCATCAAAAGATTCGGAGAATCTGAAGAATTTGCTGTGTGCAAGAGACGAGGCCGAAAATCAATACTGGATGCCTGATTTTTGGGCCCCCAGGCAGTAGTGAATTTAAAACATGATTCTGTCATGGAAAACACTGCATGGGCACAGGAACACTTCCAGAAATCATTGTCTGTTTACCATGCCATTCACAAATGCAAGTAAACGTCATGCAAAGAAAAAGCCATATGTGAACCATAAATACAATCATCTTCAAGGGCAGTGGTGGCCTAGTGGTTAGGACACTGCCTTTGAGACCTAAAGGTCTCAGGTTCGAGAATTGACAAAAGTCAATTTAAAATGGACTGAGGGAAAGTGGAAAACAGTTCTGTAGTTACACTAATTAATTTTTTTTTTTTTTTTAAAGAAAATGGATGCTACATCCTCCAGACTAAAGAGGAGAGGGACAATCCTGCTTATTAATCAGTGCTCTGTTCAAAAGTCTGCATCTCTGATGGTATCGGGGTGTATTAGTGACTATGTAATTGGCAGCTTGTACATTTGGAAAGGCACCATCAATGCTGAAAGCTATATACAGGTTTTAGAGCAGCACATGTTTCCATCCAGACTATGTATTTTCAGGGAAGGCCTTGAAAATTTCAGCAAGATAATGCTAAACTGCATCTATTGTCATAGCTGAGGAGTCTGGGTGCTGAACTGGCCTGCAGTGCAGATTCTCTGCCAATTTAAAACATTTGACGCATCATGAAACTTACAATATGACAAAGAAAACCCAGGACTGCTGCAGCTAGAATCATATATCAAACAAGAATTGGATAACAGTTCTCTCCCAAAAGTCAAGCAACTGGTCTCTTCAGTTTGCAGACATTTGTGGACTGCTGTTCAAAGAAGAGGGGATGCTACACAGTGGTAAACATGGCCCTGTACCAACTTTTTTGAGACATGTTGCTTCCATCAAATTCAAAATGGCCCTATTTTTAAAGTGGTACACTTTCTCAGTTTAAACATTTGATGTTTTCTTTGTTCTACTGTAATTAATATATGGGTTTATGAAATTTGCAAATGATTGATTGAAAAATTGATTTTACACAGCTTTTTTGGAACTGGGGTTGTAATTTTTAGTGATGGGCATGATCAGCTAAACATGTATACAAAAATACTGACATGCTGTTAAATTGCTTTTTAGTTTTAGCAATTTTTTAAATACAAATTTTTGTTTAATAATTGATTTCCATAAGAGATCAGTGTGCCTGTTACTAAGGGTTTTTTGTGTGATCTTTACACGATACCCAGAACTTTTATCTGCAATGTACATCATTTACCAGGTGTTATAAATGCATTTTTAAAAATTGCACTACGTCTGGTTACCATTTATAATTTGCCATAAAACATATTAAGTCCAGTTTTAAGGGAAAAACTGGCATGTGATCTTTAGAAGATTCTTTTAACACCAACTTAAATGTCACTAGATGTAATGACCTGATGTTTAAAAGAAATCATAACTATCAAAAATATCATTGGATTTTATGTCTAACAACCAGTTTTAATTTTAATTATACATTTTCAAAATAAAAGTGTAGTGTAAGGTTTCTAACCACAAAACAAAAAAGTGCCCTGTATAAATTTGCATAATGCTGAGAATGTTTTTTTTTTTTTACTTATTTTAACGCAAACACACACAAACACACACACTTCGACCAGGGTGATGAACTTTTTGCACTAGACTGTAAACAAGCATAAGTTGCAGGACACATTACAGGGCCTTTAAGACAAAAACGATACGGGAGGTTAAAATGTGATCTTAAATGATCATACTGATCAGTATTAGTAAGAGACAATGTTTAGGTACATTAATTAACCAAGTTCGGGGTAATTTTACCGCCTCCGACGTGCCCAGCTTGTGCACACGGGTGCCCTGTCACTGCCAAACAACCGCGGAGCTTTAGTTCCAATTTTCCGTTCCACCTAAAATGGTGAAGCCGTTACATGTACACTGGGGCATGCGAGGCTATTTTAGCTAGTTTTGGAACTACAAATTATGTACATTAACCACTGTAAGCAGTATGTCGCAAGTGTCCGCTAACTAAACGTGACGCTGAAGTTACAGAGCCCCCTCCACTGCCTCGCTTGCTCATCTGAACATGGCTATACATAGACTTCCCTTCCCTTCCTCACTTAACCCGCTTGCGTTGCAGTCTCTCAGCCACGTGGCGAGACTTAAGCACTAACACTTCGATTATTTTAGCAAAGCTGATAGACCAAACTGAGTTAAAGGAGAACATCTCCATATATTGCGGAAAAACTACTTTTCACTTACTTTTAGCTTTGCTTATTTGACGGCCAGAGGTCTGTACGAACGTCTCTGGCAGACCGTGTTGCTCAGAAAAGGACGCTCTAAGCCGGGTCTCTTCAACTTATCCTTGAAAGAGGGGGAATTACAAATGTACGTTCTCTGACTGATTATCCTCTGAAGAATATAGCAATTTCAACAATGTTTTAAAGTATTGGGTCGTATTTTCTTTAACTGTGTTTGTGCGTTAATAATCAAAACCGATTAAAACTTGTGCATAATACCACAACTAAAAACAGAGCCTCCCTAGGACATTGGTACGTCCCACTAACTTTGTTCAGTGTACAGTGTGAGTGTCAAAGCAGCCCAAAGAAGTGATGCCTAAATGTGAGCCCTGTTTTGGCCTACACTTTTACTTTATTCATACATTCCATTATATTAGATTCTGTAAACTTTACAAACATTATTCAAAATCTTAGATTACACATGCCAGCTTGTCCGCTAAGGTGCATAATTTCGTACTGCGCTTTCTTCCAGTGACAGGTAATGGTTTTAAGTCCCAGTTGAATATAACTATAATTATATTAAAAGGTACTTATTCAGTAATGAAATGGTGTCAAACATATA
>JBBPDA010000041.1:32171688-32196248 GCA_037974385.1 Arnoldichthys spilopterus | reverse complement strand
GGCTTGAAGTACTTCAGTTGTGTGTAATAGATCTAAAATATATGAAAGTCTAATGTTTATCAGTACATTACAGAAAAGAATGAACTTTATCACAATATGCAAATTTTTTGAGAAGGACCTGTATGTCAATCTGAGACCGCGAGACCAAGACAGCGAAACCAAGAGAAGACCGAGGGATCCGAGACCAAGACAAGACCAAGACCAAAAACCGTTGAGACCAAGACAAGACCAAGACCACGTAAAAGTGGTCATCCAACATCCAACTCTATTATATACAGTCAATGATCATAATTTCATAATTCACCTCATACGTAGCTGGTTGAATTGGCTAGGTGCTTAAAACTCTTTATATATGAGAATTTTCTTTAAATTTCTCTGGGTAAATGTCCATAGAAATACTTTTAACTTCCTCAGTGTTTTGCTTTTACTATTGGTTAAGAATACATGGTGTGCCACCCCCCACCCCTGGTGGAAAAGGTATATGTGCACCCCCCACCCCTGGTGGAAAAGGTATATGTGTATGCGTTATGCCCGAGTAATTGTTTTTGTAAATCTTAAAAACATTTGTGGCCAAAAAATACTACTATTTAATTCATTCTTTGCTGCACCACCATAGTAACAGGCAGAAGTGTGGCAGTAGTGATTACAAGTGTCTTGGAATATGCCTCTTAAAAAGACAACCCACACATTTGTGCACGATGACTTTGGTTTTCTGCTGACTTTAATTGATACTGGCGCTGTGTAGGCAGCTACAGTGTGTGTGTGTGTGTGTGTGTGGGGGGGGGGTGTTATGAAGATGAAGAGGAACCCTGCTCTTCAGCTTCCAGCAAGAGATTTTGTTCATACCAAGTAGGCCATGGCTGAGAATGGCTAATGTTCCAGCTGTCAGTGTATCCTTTATGCATGAGTGAAGCGCTCACAAATTGGCTCGGCACTGACATTTAACACAGTAGGTGATAGTGCTCTCGTTTCTATTTTAATCCTTTTATTTTGCCTCATTGCAGAAAGGTAAACATCATCAGAGGATGCTCTAGCTGGATGATGTGTGTGATTTTAAACATCGCTTAGAAAACACAAGAGCCCCTTTCTTAAAAAGCTATTACTTGCCTGGAAAATGTTGCAGTCTTGCAGTTGCATTGTAGGGTGATGTAGTCATCATAAAGTCCTTGAGTGACTTTTCCTAAATTAGCAATGAGAAATGTTTTGATATTTCAGTTCTGGAGGGGATCTTTGACCGTATCTTTCGGTTGTCAATCTTCCATTTCACCCTACTTTTGCATGTATGAGCACTTGTAGGCATTGAGCAATCCTGTTAAAATACACTCAGAAAGTAAGGTATTTGCATTGCAACAATTTCACACACATGCAACTGGGTCACTCTTATGAAACAGCATCAATATATGTCTATAAATATTAAAGTGTCATAATCATCATCCTGATAAACTTTTCAAATATTCATTTCATTTACTAAATCAGTTGGAGTTCTATATGGTACAGCAAGAAAGTAAATAATTCATTTTCTCAGATTTGTTTTGGCATTTTCACCTTAATTCTCATTACTGCAATGTGTCTGTAAAATTTTCTGTTTTCTGTTAGAACACAGTTATAATTATTTTTATTCTAAAGCTAATGTAATAAGACAAAAGTATTAAAGATTTTTTTGGAGAAAAATTATACGCATATTTTTCAATCTTATTTTACAGTAATTTTTTTTTTTACTAGAACTAGAAAATGTTACTTAAAATCTATTTGAAATCAGTTAAATCAATTAAAGTATTGTTTTTATTCTTGAATTATTTTTGGATGATTTTTTTCTTAATTTTAATCATCATCAATACCACCCACTAGTGGGACCATACCAAATACTACCAAGCTGAGTAGATAAGATAAGTCAAACCAAGGTTTAGACAGTTGCACCTCTCAGAAGCCATATTAGATATTTAAAATTTTTCAACCAGGCTTCATTGTTTGTACCTGCAAGAAAGAATGACATTAAGTTTCAGTCATTTAAGCCTAAATGGAAAACTGAAAACCAGCATAATGTTAATGTAATATATATTTTGTTCGTATGAGTTACACACATAAATTAAATACATTATTTAAGCATTTCCTGCAGCATTTTTTAAAAATCATTGTCCAGTCTATCACCTGAAACTAAACTCCAGTGAAACACTGAGCTGCAGTTAATATCTATCTGGGTCATTCTGCAGAAATGTGGGCCATTTCCACTTTCCAGTGTTCAAAACTTTTACAAACTTTTACCACCACAGGCCTAAATCCTTTCTTAATATTTTTCTTTTTATTTAGACATGGAAGCCATCGTTTAACCACCCCATCACAGACAACATTTACATCATTTGAGTAGCACAGGAGTAAAACATGTAAAACATTTTTTAAATCTTATGTTTTCCTATTAGCAAAATGACGCCTATGCCTCCGCCCCTTGCACCTGATCCTTGTTTCTGTCTCCTCCTTGTTTCAGGTGTTCCTTTTTTGTCTACTATTTAGTCTCTAGAGTTTGGTTCAGTCCTCGTCGGATCTCTGTTGTCTCTATGTTTGTTTTCCTGTTGGATTCCTGTCGTGTTAGACCCTGTCAGTTCTCGGTTGTACTCCCTGTTATGTTAGCCATCAGTCAATCAATTTTCTTGTCTTTGTTTTGTAAGATTTATATTTTATGTTCAGTCCTAGTATTCGTTCGTCTATTTAAATAAATCTTCAAGTAAAACCTTATAGCTTGCACTTACTTCCTACAAACCCTTAATACGTGACATAGACTCCTAATCTTGAAATAACTGGTCTAATTGTTTTAACAAAAAGTATAATTTCACTTAAAATATTCAAATAAATGTTACATTTAATTGATTGGTCTATAAAACACAAATGTTATTAATTTTTAACTTTAATTTATGGAGCAGTTGCTTTACCATAAATGCTAGTATCTGTTGTGACGGGGTGGTATATTGTAATGGGTGGGAACTGATGTGGCAGGGTGGTACATTGAGACAGGGCGGTAACTGAAGTGACATGGTGGCATATTGTGACAGGGTGGTACAAAATAATGTGCTGATGTTCACTCTGGTTAAAAGGACACTGGCAGCGATAGCACAAGTCACTGTGAAAGAGTCAGTGCAATGCATTGAAGTGTCTAAACACTCTTGCCTTTATTATGCCATAGTATCTCTCATACATGCTTGTTAGTGGTTAGGCTAAATGAAGCATGAGCAGTGACCCCACTAAGTCACAGGACTGACCTCCGATCCCAGAAATAGTGCATTACACAATCAGAAACTAATACTGCCTCCCTGCCTCTGGTGTAATCAAGGCGGATTGGGAAGTGTGTTGTGAAGTGAGCTAACGGCAATTAGCATGGAAATGACAATTAGCTGAGGGCAGCTGGGCTTAAACTTCTGATGTAATTATGGTTGAGGGAACTTTATTTTTAGATTAAATCAGACTACATGGCCACCACTTGAGCTAAATACCCACAGCTTGGATAAGATGCTGAGAAAGTGTTTTTTCAGCCTTACCCTCCCAAAAATGACTACGAAGACTGTCAAAACTAATTTAGCCCATTGGATTTCCATGTCACATTATGTGGAATGCTGTTATTGAAGCTATGTAGCCTAGATCTGACCATTTTTGCCCAGGGGGGTAGAGATACTTAGAGATATTCAAATATGGAGCCAAGACTCATTATACAAACTCATTTCATTTTTCTCTTTCTTTTATTTTTACATTTAGAATGGGTTATTAGTGAGTCAGTTTATAATGCACTGGTGACTTAGCATTACAGTTCCCTATGGGCTGGTGGTTAGCACAGATTGAGCCATGGTCTGCATTGATAAACTGGTGTAGAAAAAGATAATGCTTTATCTGAAAACGTGCCCTATGTAGACAAAGCAGTATACAAACCAGCATAAGTTACCAATATATTAAGTACACATTCTGTGTACCTACGACTCACTTTTATTACTTAGCTTGTGTAGTTACTAAGTGTGCTTTATAAGCTTACTTACTGTAGCCTATCTGCTTTTCCACAATTTATCACCACCCTGTACACCATTCAATGTGAAGGCACCAGTGCTGACTGAATACACATTGCTGCTACTTGCATCAGCGCCATGCACATTACCATGCCACGACAATGTTAGGATTGCTGCTGTGCAACCAGTGGTTCACAACTAGAATAATATCTGTTCATCAGTGGCTCTATACAACTTTGGTGGACAGGTTTGACAAATTGTGCAGCAGCAGCAGGTGTGCTACAGTGAGAAATTATAAACCAACAAAGTGCATCTATATGGTAGTTGTTTCTGTTAAAGTGGTCAATAATGTAGATACAAAGCATTATTCAAATAAGCTAACAGTTCAGTGTACAGTTGTATGCAGTAGACATTTTTAGGGGGGTGAAGTGGGGAGGTTGGGGGAACCAAATAGCACCCCCCTTGTTCACATCCTGACTGATCAGAAAAGAGGTTACCCGTTTAGATCTTAGACCAGTACAAGTACCACTGACTTACCTGTGAGCAAAGTACCGGCCCCAAGCACTGCTCCCTGGGGGCTTCCTATGTCAGCTACCCACTGCTCCTACATGGATCGGTCAAATGCAGAGGTCACATTTCATTGTGGTTCACTGTGTGCTTTGCTGTCTTTTCAGGGGAAACCCATGTGATTAGTTTGCTTGGAGATGACATCTGTGATGTAGAATCTAAATTTGATTCCTAACTACTCTACTAGTGAGAAGTATGAGGTGCCCCCAGAACTGCTGTTACCTCAGAGCTGAAGAGGAATATACGTCTCCAGCAAAGCCTTTTAATTAAAGCTGTAACAGTGCAAGAGCCATCTCTTAAAGTATCTTATGCTGTTTCACTTGAGCTTGTCAAGGCAAAAAAGCCATTATCGGAGGGAGAAACTGTAAAAAAAAAAGTGCAATAGAGAAAGCTTTTGGAGACAAGCCTGGGTATGTGTGTTGTGGGATGGCAGAGAAATGTTCTGGATGCACTTCTGTATTGAACAATTACAATGTTCTTGCTAATGTTATGCATAGTAGCATTTCTTATTAACTGATTCAATAGAAACATAAAGGAATAAGTCCATATTAATGTCAAAAAAAAAGATCTGAGAGGTAGTAAAGCTGAAAAAGATCAGATTTGTATCTGTTACTTAGTGTTTGTGTTTCCTGCACTAAGACAATAAAGGTTTGATATGTGTTCAGTTAAGAGACAGTAATAGCACTGCTTATTAATTAAAAACAAAATTTTCCAGCTGAATTGTAAATTTTGAAATTAACAAAAGCTTCAGAAATAGATTGCATTACTCTCACATGAATCAACAACAGTAATGATGAAAATGTAGCAATGGGGTGAACAACAGTCACAGATTTACAACTTGGGCCCCTGGTAGTAGAGAGAAAATATGTTGGCCCCCACGACCACCAAAGTTTCCTATTCCTGCTCTTAAAGACTTATTTTCACTTTAGAAATCAACAAACCAATTGATCTGACCAACGGAACCCAAAGCTTTGCATATGACAGTATGTGTATGTATACATATTAGTTCTATGTGTGTCACATAAACTCACTATTATAATTATCTATGTCAGTTGTATGATGTAACCCTTGCTTGTATGGATGCTTTTGCAGGAGGCTGGCCAAGTCCACTCTGTTTTTGATCCCTCTGTTTGGGATGCACTACACTGTGTTTGCTTTCCTGCCAGAGAACACAGGACAGACAGCACGACTTTACATTGAGCTCGGCCTAGGCTCCTTTCAGGTATGTATGAAGGTTTATGCATGCATATCTTTCTTAACTTGCATGTGTGCATAAATGTGTGTGTTGGGTTGAGGAGGGGGTCAGTTTCTGGGGGTGCTTAACATTTTTATGAAAAGAAAATAGCAAATAAGTTTTAAAGTATCGGTCCAAGCCTTTAGGACCTCCATAGCATGTTTAAGTAATTATAGCATTTGTAGCAATATGAGCATGTTATTATGTGTGGGCAATATAACAATAGTTTATTGAAGTATGAAGGTAATATGGGCTGCTTTGCTACAAATGATACCAGAGCATTACACATCATTGAGGGGAAAAAGAAATGAAATCAAAAAGAAAACTGGATCTGGGGATAAGATGAACGTTTCAACAGGACAACATACCAAAACATACAGTCAAAATCATTCAAGATTGTTCTTGAAAAGCCTAGACATCTCCTGACATTAAAATGTTGTGAAGTCAATTAGAGGAACCATTAATAAGTATTAAAGTTATTAATTTGTAATGTCTGAATACTTTTTCCCTACCAATTTCATTTAAAATTGTTTTTAGGGCAATGAATACATACTTTTATTGTTTTTTTTTGTTTACTGTAAGGCATTATGTGTGAAATGTGTGGATATATGCACTGGAAATATATTAATTAACAAAAACATAAATGTCTTAATACTTGTTTCTACTCACTGCGTATTTACTATATAAATGTAGCAAGTAGCTAAATACAAGTAACAAGCAGCTTATTGGATGCTAACCTATCATGAAAAATAAGAAAAATTAATCTTTCATAAAGTTTCAAAAATATATATAAGATAATGTCATAAAAAATCACTGTTGTGATAGTATTTTGTTGGTAAAAATGTTGTATGTTGTACTGAAGTTTTGTTGGTACTTTTTGTACATTTTGTTCAAACCATAGAAAAACTCAGCATTGTGACATGCATTGTATCTTTAAATGATTTTTCTTGGGAAACTAATATGTCATCACCTTGCAATGGCATGTAGGTGATTTTGAAACATGCAAACACACTAAATGTATGCGTTCATCAAAAA
This sequence comes from Arnoldichthys spilopterus, assembly GCA_037974385.1. Taxonomy (NCBI): domain Eukaryota; kingdom Metazoa; phylum Chordata; class Actinopteri; order Characiformes; family Lepidarchidae; genus Arnoldichthys; species Arnoldichthys spilopterus. The sequence goes on along the minus strand of JBBPDA010000041.1, from coordinate 32,189,429 downwards.
TGTGTATTTTTGAAATTGTCACTTTATAGGAAGTATAAAAAAGTTTAACTTTACTTTTTCATTTTGGACCATTTGTATTGGTCCATTCTTCATGAAATGTTTAATGACCACAATGATATTCTCGTTAAAATTCATAATGTGGCCACCCTTAAAACACTCAGATGCTCTTTTATCTCCAGGGCTTTGTGGTGGCTCTACTGTACTGTTTCCTTAATGGAGAGGTAAGTATTTCCACACTGGCCACACTGGGAATTTCATCCTATTATACAGTCCCAGGGTTGCTGCTAGAAATTTTGGACCATATGAAAGAATATAATATTGAGCACCCAAATGTTATACAATGTTTCTTAGATAGCATTCTCTGAGGGCCCCATGTCAGTGCAGGGCCTTTGGAGTCTTTCTAACTCCTACCCTCCTTATGGTGACCCTGGACTCTCCTACACAGTCTCTGATGTCTGTGTGTGCTATGTGTGGACTCATGTTGTCCCCTCAGGTGCAGGCAGAGCTAAAGAGAAGGCTGCGAAAATGGCAAACACAGAGTCATTGGAGTCCTGGGAAAAAACGCCGCATCACTGTAACCCAGATTACTGTGCTGGAAAGGGGTGACCCACAGGCAGCTCTGTGTTCTGGGAACAACTCATCAGTGTGAATGCAAAGGTTTGACCTCACCATTATGTGCTACTAGCGAGTGGGAACTTACTATCTTCTTGTGGGCACTGCAGAGTTTCAGCACAGCTGTGTCTGGCTGGAAGCAAAAGGATGAAGCTTGGATCAAGTAGCATTAAATTGGAGTGTGAAACTCTGAGTTGCTCTTTTCACTTTCACCAGAGAGTATCAACAAAGATTCAGTTTGTACAAGGTGTCTGGCTAGATGTCTAGCCTTCTTTCATGTAGCAATCTCTCTGAACTCTGACATAAATGTGTTTATTCCAACAAAAGCAGTTGCTCCAGATTCAGTCTCTATCAGAGTCAGTCTGAACATCAAACCTCCAACCATTCTACAGTATATATACCAGATTCTTAAAGTTTGCTGCTAATATTATAGGTACCCACATAGTAATATTTATATGACAAGGGGTATTTTCAACCACCATATTAAGGTGCCCTGGAGTTTTTTCTGGAGTAAAACAAGATAGGTAAAACTACAAGGTAAATGCTTTATTTTACATCAGATGCCTTTGTTTGGGGCAATTAGACAATGGTGCTTCAGGGCCCAAAAATACTAAACCCACACTTCAATCTCAGCCACCTATGGCATTAACTTGTAATCTGTGTGCCATATGGAATGGTGGTCCAGACATTGGCCAGATGGGGTGGCTGCAACCCATACATTTTATCCCATTCATTGACTCTTTATGAACCAAAAATGCAATTACGTTCTATAACTGAACTTTACAATTAGACATAAACTAATTATTTATTTGTTTACATGGCATTTAATAATACATTGTCTGAACTCACTACTCAGTTACTACATTGTACCAGTAGATCTAGTTAATATTTCTGACAACTCAATCTAGCCCACTTCTGGCTTGTCATTCAGGGGGCATATATAATGAGAACCTGCAACTCCATTTTTGTCTTATTATGCAAATTATATAAATGTTTGTATTTCCAGTTTTAAAAGCTCTACTAGGCCATTTTTGGTGCTGTAGCTACCTGAAACTAAGCAGGATGGATAAAATGTTTTTATAGAATTAGCCTATGCTAATGTTAGCTAATCTTGTAAATATTAGTTAAGTACAGAGAAACACTATTTAAAGCAAAATATTTGGGGGGTTTATTGAGGGTTTATTTCACTAGTAAGGTACAAATTCAAAACTGCTAAATGGTGTATTTACTATGCATTATCAGAAATCCCATCCTGCAAAAACTCATAAGGAGAGAGGTAGGACCCCTTGCTTGCCTCCCATATCCATCCAGAGAAAAACAGTTCCAACTGAGAAGCAAAGACCCACTGTACTTTTATAAATTGCCCACTTACATGAGAAAAATGCAAAAATAAAAACCACCTTTCTCACTCTATTTGTGTGTGTATGTGTGTCTGTGCTTTCATATCACAGACAGTAAGGTCAAGACGATAGAACTATGCTTTCCCTCTTGAGTGTCTCTCCCATTTTTGAGTGCCTTGCCAAACTTAAACTTGTGGGAGCTGTGGGAAACTAGCAGGGTGTTGTTACTCTTTAATACAATGTGTGTTCCATTAAATAAAGTGTTACTTTTTTAGTGAGATTAAATAAAGTGTTAAAAAGAATGATCTCATTATCTAGCTAATGTTTTTGCTAAATCAAAGTTACACCAGATCTATCTTACTAACATAATCTTTGACACACATATGCACACACAAAATAAATTTGTCAGCTGATTCTCATCAGGTGTTAAAAGATTCTCTTTAACTTGTTCAACTTGGCAGGAAATATTGCACCTTGCTGGGAAAGAGTGCATCTGTGTATGGACAATGGAAATAGATTGGGGTAAATTTATGGGCTTTGTCCCAGATCCACTGTTTTTTATAACCAAAGTGTGGAAACAGTGTTTCTTCCTAACTATGACATGTAAGCCAACGAGTGCTCCAATTAGCTGAAGTTAAGTGCATCTGGGCTGCATCTTGGGCCCAGATAATAATGTTAAATCTCAGTTTCAAGAACGGCCATCAGATGATTAAAAAAAGAAACTAAAACAGCAATAGAACTGCTTTAAATGTTCAGTGCACAAGGATGCTGCTGTGTATAAACAAAGCTAACCCATATAACATACCCCAAACTCTGCCATGTTCTCAACAGATTTTTTTTTGTTGTTGGAAAAAAATTGCTGTTAGCAAATGAAAATTTAAGCTCAATGACTTTGTCCTGTTCAGGGCAACCTATGCATCATTCTGGTCGTGAAGATGAGAGCATGTAGCTTGTGCCTGTAGGCCTGCACCACTGGAGGCTAGCTAGTGAAAGCTTCAGATCCTGTGTTGGGTATAACGCCACATGATTAATGTTGCAAACGCTCTTTTGAAGTGGGGTAGTGTAGTTAATATTCAGAAAGTTTCCCTGTTAATTGTGCTTGGCTGGGAGTGAGTGCTTACATTTGTCATTTGTAGCATGCCATTTTTGGCAGCCCAGTTAAAGTTGTGGACCATGAAATACAGCAGACTATGGAAATGGCTCCAGCTTGGAGCATATAGGTGTGTATGTTGTATATTTTGTATAATACTAGCTCAATTAAAATAATAGGAATGTAGACTAGATTGGTCAGCGTTGCTCGTCACAGTCGTGTTGTTTATGTTTATTTTATGTACACATTATGAAATTATGTGTATTGCAGGAAACTGCAAAAACAACTGGAGCACTAATACTGTAAAAAATACATTTTAATAACATTTTTGCATTAAGCATTTTGGGATATATCCCCCACCCACTATATTGTTCATTGTTGCATCATAAATATGTCATACTCCAAAAAATTGTATCTTATTAAATTTTTATAATCCAGGAAATGTAGGAAATATGTCTTAAATATGTCATTGTAAAAAAAATATTGGGGCAGTTTGTTTGCTCATATAATATTCTTGCGACAATCTCTTGATGAGCAAAATCAAGGTATATTGTGTACATTTAGCTTTGATTCACTAAAGTATCAGTCTTGCAGAAGTCATTAGAACTGAACACATTTCTAAATAATTATACTGTTCATGAAACCAATCATGTAAAATATTAAAGCATAATGTAAACACGTGATATGTAGCGTGTGTGTGGGAGCCTGCAGAAACCCTTCACATGGCAATGTTTATGTTTCTTAAAAAAAAAACAAAACTCATGTTAAAGCAAACATGTTCCTTTAGGAATTTGAAGATCTAATTCAGAAAAAGGGACATTTTAAAGTTGTTTTTATGCTACCAGTGTTGTGCTCCATCTGAAGGGAGCAGAACAGTTTAGAAAGTAAAGTGAAAGTGACTTATTTGTCATTGTAAACACACAAAGTGCACCACAATGAAACGTGACCTCTGCTTTTAACTCATTAAACGTGCAGCAGCGGGCAGCTATCAACAGCACCCGGGTAGCAGTGTACTAGGACGGTACCTTGCTCAAGGGTACCTCAGTGATACGTGGGCTGGGAGTCAAACCTGTGTTTAATTTAAAATTAAAAAAAAAAATTTCAACACCTACAGATATAAAGTATTTAAACATCAGTATTAGTCATAAGTGCATTGTATACTTTCTGCTCGTCAGTTAGGTAGCCTGCTGGAGCCTCTTTCCACCTACTTTGTTTACTTTCACTTTTGGAGTGTTTATATATATATGTTTGTCTTTTCTGCAGACCTCCACACATGACACTTTTTGACTTCTGCCATAAATGTGATACAAAGGGTAAAAATGAACAACTGAAATAAGGTTTTAATGGTTTACTTGAAGAAGTTCAAAGAAGTAAAAATCCTAAAGCATTAATATTTACAATAAAAACAACAACAAAAAGTACTTAGTGACTTCATTCATTGGTATCTATTATACCAGTGGTACATTTTGTTTGTGTGTGTGTGTGTGTGTGCGCAAGTGTAATTCAATGTGATTCATGAAACATTCATCACAGCTTCACCTATTTATTGAATATTTTGGCACTTTTACAAAGAAATAAATATATTCTGAAAGAATGTTATACCATCAGTGTCTCTGTTCTGAATGTAAAAGCTGATTCCACATTTAGTGTTGCTTTTTTCCCCCAAACTTACAAACTATTTTCAATGAGCCCAGCTTTTCTTTATCTTAAAATACAGCTCTCTTTCTCTCTCTGCATTTTAAAGGCAAACATGTTCATTAGCAGACAATAAAAAGTCACATAGAAATACAAAAAAGTTGGCACAAACACCAGAAATACCAGAGTTTTCTCCTTTTTTTCTTTGACAACAATGGAAATCAACAACAAAAAAATGTTTAACAAGAACCTTTTCACCTTTGCTTTAGCTGAAAGCAGGGGCTTGGGGGGTTAGACAGACTAAAGATATACAACAGCTTAGCTGGAAAGTACTATACGATTCAGTTCATGTAATACATTCAGGGTTCAAAAGAGTCCACAGTACAACTAGTCCACTAGTCTGTTCTACAATGAATCCATTTAAACCAATGTAGAGACCCACTGGAGCCTCTTCTGAATCCATTATTTACCAGCCTAAAGCTCCCACAATCCTCCTGTCTCTACATGGCCGGCACAGCAATGAAAAACCAAAACAAAATAGAACACCACCACCTAGTGGTTGGCATATGTATTAAACACGTACACACAGTTCAACAGCTGACACTGGTTTCTAACAGCTTTGAGACATGGTCGTTACCTTCTGAGCACATTCCGCTCAGAATGACAGCTGGTGTCAAGAACATAGAAAGCAGCAGATTTCTTTCTGTTTTTTTGTTATATGGTCATGCAGGCACACAACGTCTATAGGCTCCCGTCTGCACTGAAATCACTATACATTCTATACATGGTCTGAAACTAGTTCGGGAAATGTCACATAACCTCTGTGACTAACATTTATCCCCTCTGTACACTGTGTCCATCATAAATAAAAAATTTTCTCCTAGATTTTATATTTAAAAGGATACTCCTTTTTTTCAATTTTACTGAATCTGCCTCATTGTTAGCATATGACTGACAGCAACAATGTCCCTGTACTGATAAAAGGACAGTGAACCCAATTGACTCAAACTACACTTATAATAGAAGCCAATGGACAGGCAATGAATTCAAAAAAGAAGAAAAAAAACTTTGGAACAAAAGCTTTGATCTGTCCTGCTAGGTTGCACTGGTTGAAGTACTAGATTCACATTATATAATTGCATATTTCATAAAATAAAACATACATCACCTACAAACATACATCATTACATTAAATCATATTATATTCAGTCTCAGAAAAAAGGTACTGAACCATCTCTGGGGTGATATCCTAAAGGGTAAGCCTTCAGTAACTTTAGTTAGGGAACATAATTCTACCATATTTCATTATATAAGTTACACTGACTCCATAAGCTCTGCCCTGACTCCAGACTCTCTATTTTACTTTTCTACTTTAAAACATTAGGCTTCGAAAGGATACAAACATGCTGGGAAAAAATATATTTAAGGTAGAATATTGGACCTCAAGGATTATGTTGGATATTTGAGGGTACATTTCCACTGTTTGGAAACCTGCACAGGTCTTTTTTTAACACTATTTTGTATATTTATATTTTATGTTTTTAATATATGCATGTTGTACATTTATATACAATATAATACAATATTACATTACTTATTCACAGAATTCATCAACTGCCCATTGACTTCTGTTGTAAATGTGCTGAGAGTCAACAGATTGTGCATTCTATTGTAAATACAGGAATGTAAGACTAAATTATTGTCCATATTGTCCATGGTAAGAGGCCATAAAAACTATTGGAGTATTCCTCTAAGGCTGTACAGTAGGTGTGCAACAACAACTAGTCATGCTGTTTTACAAACAACAGATTTTTAAAAGACAGCGCAATTTTGTTTGCTGGATTTAATATTCAGTGTAAAATGTTTGTATTTTTAGGATTTAAAAAAATCAGAACAAAGTAAGCAGTAACTTCTGTTTGTAGAGACTTATTTTACACATTTGCCACTGTGTGCACCTCGACATTGTGGACTTTTACCACATACAAAATAAAAGTAAATCTCAACTGTGAACAGATGAAGAACTATCCGAGAGCAGAACATTACAAAGCACTCACAGGACAATCACTACAACATGTCAAGCCACAAGGGTTCAGCAGCTTCCCCAGCCAATACCCATAATTCACTAGCACATACACATCACACAGAACATTTTACCCAATCAAATTCACAGAATAACGACCAGTAGAGGTGTGCTAATGTTCTATACAATTTTGTTTTCTGACATCAAAGGTCATGATCTCATACTGAAAAAAAAAAACATATTAAAAATATCATTCAATTCAAGATGGGTTTCAGTCACTTCCTTAGAAAACTTGCTTAACTTAAAAAAATAAATAAAAAAATGATTGTCAATAGAGTTTTGGTTAAGTAAATATATATTGACATCAGACCATATTTTTTAAAGGGTTTGAGAATTATTTTCCCTTTGATACCATTCATTCACTTGAAACAATCTTAGCCCTAAAATTGATTTGCAGTCGAACATTGTCACAGTCTGTTGTGTACTGAGCTTTCTATATTAGCACTGTATATTTATCTAAGGAGAAAAGATTTCAATTTAAATAATAAGACATCAATAGTACATCTGTGAGATACAATTCAGTGTCAAAATGAACATTGTCATCATTTTTATATTATAATACTAGTATTACTATTTATATTTTCCAACAGGCACTTTAAAGAGTTGGTAAAACACAAAACAAGAAGTTTTAGGGCCTCTGTCAGAGTTATGGAGAACTTTTTAATATTTGTTTTTTGACTTAAAAAAAATAAAACATCATTTTATACAGATTTCTGTTGATGCCATGAAATACTTTTCATACACATTCATATAGAAAAAACTTCTTATGTAACTTTTTTCTTGAGGAACCTGCACAATTTGTGCATTTTAACACTGATCATTGATTTTTCTTTTCAGATTATGAGAGAATAGAAGTTGCAGTATTGTCCTAAAAAACTAAATAAATAATAGTTGTTAGAGATAAATAAATAGACAGCATTTGCATTAATGTTTGTTGCTAATTCACGAGTCTTTATGTTGACATACTCTGTACTTGCGGCTGATTGTAAAAAAAACCTTTACAACCTCGTTATAGCTTCCAATGGTAATCGGTTTAGGCTTTAGGCATTTACACAAGCGATGCTAAATATACATATAAATTCTTCTGCATGGTCACTCTGAGAAACACCACAGCTTGCAGATAAGACAATATCAAAATAATCAGATTTTGGCACTTCTTACAATAAGTTTTGATAAAGAATAGCAGAAACACTGAATAATACATATCGTCCCTTTGCTTTTATAGTCACACATTGTTTCCAAATGTACAATATGTTGGAGGTGATATTTCTGGAAAAAAAGGAAAAATCGTTTTTTTAGAGGGATTGGTGGTTAAAAATGGATTCACACTTTCTGACACCTAAATTTACTCACAGTGTTCCATAAGCCAGAACACTACATTCAGACGTTCTCTGTATGCCCCTAAAATGTAACTGGGGCATTTTCAGTAGTACTTACTCATGAGATGCATTAGTTTCAAGTCACTTTGACCTGTATTATGTGTAGCTGGATGTGCTTTGTCCATCCAATCTCACTGGCTGCCAATTTGAACATATAAAAAGATTATGCAACAAATATGACTGAAAATTTACTGCCTTCATATTACATATGTGCGCTATTTGGCAGAAATGTCTAAAAAGTGAATTACTGATAGAAAGCACTGCAGTTTTCTTAAATCTTCAACAGACTTTTGCCTCCTTGGTGAAAATATTGTGCCTGCCATCTGTCTGAAGCTTTTACTAGCATTTTGGACTTCACATGAAATCTGAATTTTGGAAACTTTAGATGTCATAGTAAGTCATTTCATTCTTTACTGGTTAGAGGTCAGTAAGTAGTGCTTTAAGACCCTACTCGGGTCTGGCTGTAGTCGGTTGGATGGGAAGGGCAGGCTTTTAGGGTAGGAGTCATGTTGGGCAGGGGGCTGGGTAGGCAGGATCAGGTGCTCAGGTTGGCAGGTTGAGGTTGACACTCTCGGCCTGTGGGCTGGACATGCGGATCTGCGAACTGCTCTTGCTCAGGATGGACAGCTGCGTGCCCCCGTTCACCCCACTGCTCGCTAGCGAAGGGTGACGCTGTTGCTTCAGGTCCACAGCAAAGTACCTGTTCACCGTCCAACTGCGCCATTTCCTCTTGATCTCCGACTGCACCTTCAGGCAGAAACTTGAAAAGGTCATTTTTTAATGGACTCAGCTGTAAGGGTACACGCCCTCTCCCACCTGCCCTGATTCCACTTCCATTTCTCAAGAGAGATCACTGAAGTTTCCTCTATTACATCACATAGGTAATAGGGGAAAATGACTTACACCTGCATTTTTCACCATCCTTTCTAACTGTTGCATCTGTATGTGTGTAGTTGATTACAACCCCCAGCAGTTTTGAACTTTTCTAGTCAATTGAAACTACTGGGCATTTGCTGAATTTTGTAATACACAAATGCAAGTGTACTGCAAGTTATACTACTATTTGGATGGGATTAGTTAAACATGGAGAGGTGGGATAGTATAAATTTTACAAGCATTCCTCAGACATTTAAGAGCACTTTAAACTGGGTCAGCGTGTCTATAAAGGTGACTCTTGGAAAAGGCCAGAAAAATATACCCAATTTTTATCACCCTGAGCGACCTGACTGCAGATTAAATAATTTTATCAAGTCTTTAGTGAGAGTATGAGGAATGTGTCAGTTTTTGCTCAAGCTGTCACATCACTGCTCTAACCCATTACTAAAACTCATCACTAAATACAACTTTAACTACACAAGGTTGGGCAAGCTTTCAAAACCTTAATGTCACAACTTTCTGTGGGGGGATTTCTAATATGGATTTCTGAGAAGTTTTAAGTCAAATTGAATATTGAGCAAAAAAAAGCTTTAGAATAAAATGTAGAATGGCAACAGCTTAATCAGTTTTCTAGCTAGTTAAGCTAACAGTGAATGAAGTATATATTTATATATAAAAATACATTTAATACCGCAGCATATGCTTTTATATATGCTTTAAAATTTCATAGTGAAGGACCAATTTATATAAAGAATCCCCAAGGTATGTGAATCTCATAAATCTGCAAACAAATCGCTGTAAAAATGCTACATGTGTAAAACAATTTTTGTTAAATATGAAGGCACTCGAAAAACAGCGTATTTACATTTCCTGTCACTCAAATCAACCCTAGATGAGAGACCTTATATGTACAACCATAGATTGTGTCCTACCTAAGGTGTATATTAAACATTTAAATATAAAATGACAATTTAAAAAAAGTGTTATGATTTTAAGTTTGCTGCTAATTTCCAAGCTAATAACAATGTTAATGACATACTATGCTCACTTAAAACAGCATGATATATGACTAGAATAATCAAAATTATAACGTTATTAAATTTTTTCTGCTTTTTTTTTGTTTTTAGAGTGAAGACTAGTAAAGACCTATGTCAAATTAATCCCATCTTAGTAATATGAGACATACATAAGAGAACCCAACTTTTAAAATGAAGCACTGAAGTTAAAAAAGTTACATTTGCCTTTTTTTTCTTTTTTTCATGCTCATGCGAAAATAGTTCAGAGCAAATCTCCAGTCGGTGAATTATGACATAAATATTACATGTTTGATGAAGATACAATAATAGATATAAAATCAAGAGACCAAAACTACATGCAAAAAAAAGACCATGGATACTGTATAATCACGTTTTACTCTAAAAATGACATACATTACAGACATTACAGAGACTTACCTCTCCATTCAGGAAACAGTAGAGCACAGCCACCACAAACCCCTAGAAAGAATCAGAGTAAGAATGTAATTAACCAGTAGTCAGCAATAATAAATCTGTGGGTGTTTAATGAACATCTGTGATGCTACAGTGTTCCATAACTATGTAGCGTGATAGTAGTGTATGCATTCCAGTTAATAGTAAGATAACACAGAAATAGTGCTCCTTTTATTCTATATTCTTTATGCTGTAGAATAGTTTTTCTTCCAAAAGCACTAATGTGGTTCACAATGAATAAAAGCTAACACATACTAGTTCATTCATTATTAGCAACAACAGTAAATGTTTGGTCATTATAAAGGGCCAATGTCATGGAAAAAAATAAAATGTCCTTGCTTGCAGCTTGATGAAGTGCCAGTTACTCCCCAGTTCATACAGTGTATACGGGACCATTTGTTTTCAATTCACTGCTTAAGTGATGTCACAAAAACCAACCCATTTACATATATCCATATATTCAGCCTACAGCAGTGTTGCGCTGCGCTATGTACAATAAAATTATAAAGAGTATTTCAGCCCAAACTGGTTTCCAAATGAGGTGGAGTACCAGACAAGCAATCAAAGGAGAGGCATTTCACCTAATAACTCTTAAAGGCAAAGTAACAAAACATCCATTTAATACTAAGAAATAAAAGGACATTTGAAAAAAGAGTAATTTAATATAAATTATGACATTTTTGGTACATGAACCCACATGAACATCAAAAATGTAGGATATGGGCTGTTTAAGAAAAAATAGAAAAAACTATATGTTTCTATAGAAAGCAAACAAATAAGTATTCAAGAAAAAAGTACAGAATTTGGGAATGGAGGTAGTATTGGCTTTTCACTTGATTTGTTGATTCAGATTAAAAGAGGAATGACTGGACTATGTTTAAGTTTACCTGAAAGGACCCAAGGCCAAGTTCAAACACCAGTCTCTCCCTCTTGCTGACGTCCTCAGGGGAAAAGGCAAACACAGTGTAATGGATGCCGAACAGAGGGATGAGCAGCAGGGTGGAGCGGGCCAGCCTCCTGAAAACACACATCACAATGTCCAGCTCATCATTTCACTGCCAGACCCATACCATGCAATCAGCACAACAAAAGGATGCTGCTGTAATGGAGTGTTACGAAACATGACAATACCATGACTTCTCCATTACACTGGAGTGATATTGCTGAACACTGCAATATCACACTGGACTCAAACACCAAAGGCACAACAACAACATATTGTGGGATTCCAGTGGGGCAGAGACCATTTAGTACATTAACAACAATATTCAATACCTTCTTTTGTTTCTGCTCATGTTTCTGTGCTCAGATTTATAATCTGAAAATCCAGTTGTAATTTTCTATGAAGATTTTTCACGTGCACATACACCAGTCAGTTAACCTGTGAGCTGTGTGTGCATGAGTTGCTAGGGAAAAAACAGTATTTTGCGTGTGTGTATTGGAGTTGTACCAAGGCACAAACAAGCCCTGAGCAACCCTGAGCTATTGTGACAAAGACACCACTAATGTTAATGTGTACATCCTTTTCAAGTGCATTTTTTGTCATTCCCTGTGGTATAAATCAAAATTGTCCTAGATATACTTATTGTAATACTATAATATGCTCGTGGCTTAAAAAAAAGAAAGTTTTTTTTGTTACAGTTACCATATGGCCAAGGTTCATTTATTATTTAGCCTATGTAAGCAGGAAACCAGGGATTATGGCCCCCTTGATTTACTATAGATTGGCTAATTGCCACACAGCCCAGGCAACATTTTAAGACAGCAGTGAGATATAACACAAGTCAATAAAAATGCAGTCAAAGAATTTTACTTAATTTTAGAAATATAACCTGTATTAAACTGGTAAATTATGGTATATAATAGAAGATTTTAGAATACATAGTTATGACTGCATTACTTAATGCCTGAGACATTGTTTTGCAATATAATTTTAATAAAAGGCTTTCGGCATAAACATTTTTTAGGGCCGTAATGGAGGCACATGGAGGGTGTTGTAAGAAATTATTTCAAAGATTTATTTTACTATTTTACTACTATTAATTAGAATTTATTTTTTATTAGCATTTATTATCATTTACCATTCTAAACAAAATTTTAGAAAGTTAATAAAATAGCTATATATGGATTGTAGACACTGTGAGCACTGGTTCCTATCACCATCACTTTCATCAATTTCTCTACATCTAACAATTTCATAGCAAACCACACTGAATGACATTGTTTACTCAACTCATCTCAGTGACTGAGCAACATGCACATTTAGATTTTTTTTTTAAACTTGGAATCACCCTTTAAATTAAGGAATGGAAGCCTGGACTTGCTGGTGATTCCTGGACATACAAATATCATGGATAACCATTAACCCAAATGTAACCCAATTACTGAAAAGGCAATTTTACCAGATACTAATGCAACAGAATCTTACATAATCTAACAGCTAGCCTCACCACTGTCCTCTTCAATTTGGGGGTTGGTCGCTGCAAAAAGCAATCACATTTTCAAACCTCTGAAATCCCAGATGAACTAATGCATGCAGTACAAAAAGACTGGTGATGATCCATCACAATGCCTCAAGACTCAACAGTTTATGTGCAACATACAACAATGTCATGGCACACGCTAACATATCCACTCAGGCTCAGAGATTAAAACAGAATAGCGCGCGCACACACACACGTCCGCACACTTACAGGGTGATGGCAGAAAGCTCTGACATCCTGCACGAATGCTGGACAGCCTGTGTGGGCTCACTGAAGCATTTCTGTGCACAGCTGCTAAACATGACAAAGACAATACAACAAAGACAACAAACACCTCTTTAGGACAGAACACACAAACACACACACACACAAACTTTCTAATACCTGTACACACATACACACAAAACACAATTCAAGCAGCGACACTTAACAGATGACTCCTTCTAAACATACACACAAACACACACTCTCAAACAGCATTCAGTAACAGAGTAAATAGCTGGAAAATAAATTTTGTGGGATCATTCTAAAGTCAAAAATATAATTTTATAATTATTTTAATATATGTCCAGCTCAATATATGTGTTAAAATTAAAGGACTATCCTGAGCTGCTGCTTTTTATAGTCAATTACCACCAACAATAATTTGACACATTTCCCTGTACTTAATAAAAAAACAGAAAGTTGTTTATTTAAAACAAAGGGGTAAACACCCTCCCTCTCTCTCAAAAACAATGACAGGTACAAAATAAGGTTTCATTTTTGGCAAATATATCATTTTACTTGCTGATAACAAATGCTGTTAACTGATTATTTTAGACTCAATGATCCCAACACCACCAACACATCATAGAAAAAAAATAACAATAAAATGGATTTATATCTAGCCCTATCTGTAGATTCAAACACAGCTTGTCTGACATTTTTTGTCAAATATGTTATGAAGTTTGACATGTAGTGAAATGTCCCCTAGATTCTTTCTTCAGACGTATAAGCCCAAGAGGCCAACTATGCCTTCATGCACACTGAAATCAGGTGATTAGTCTATTACTAAAGTCTCATTGGATGAAAAATGTTTGAAGTCATTGAAAAATATTACATACATACTATATATGCATAAAAAGGAAACAAGTGGAAGCATTAGTGATAAGCTTGAATGCCAGCAAAACACACACATGCACACACACAATGGACACACACACCTCTAAAATAGGAAAGAACTATTGTGTGACTGACTGTACAAACATATTCCACAAAATCTTAGTGATTTTTTACAGACTGTTGAGAGTTAAAAGAAAGAGAAGCAAATGGGCTGCTGCAATTCACAGAACCAATTCCCTTATGTAAACTATGAGAAACTGCATCAATTCAAGCAATTATCAGTACAAGCAATTACCTGCATACATTAAAGACAGATGGACTTGACAGTGATTATTACAACTTGATATTGACATTTATTGTTTGCATGCTTTCAGATTTTGTGTGTGCTTATTTAGCATCAAATTCAGTTGCATACCATCATTATGAAACATGATTCCTGACCACATGTCAATGTCTATGGACCAGGTAAGAAATTGAAGTCAGTGCATACCTTCTATAGGTGTTAGGTAAAGATACAAATCAACACACAAACATTTACATATGACCAGTAGTTGCTAGAAAGCTCATTTCATACTTTAATTATAGTAGTAACGTTAGCAATAGGTTATACAGATATAACTGTTTTTGCCTTCTCTTCTAATTTTATACAGTTTAAAGCTGTAGACTGTAAAATATTTAGTGGTTAAACTTAATGTAATGTAAGCAACCAGGTTGCCTTAAAATTTTGAGTTCATTGAGCTTCCGATTTTAAGTTCACAGAACAATGATTTGTGTTTTATGTTGTTAAGTTGTGTGAACTTATTATATGAAGTTACTTTTTAAAGTTATAACAATTATTTTTTCCCATTGTATCTGCAATGGATCCTTTGGTTTCTTCCAAGGGTCTCTTGTTTATCATATTTTCTTCTTCACTGTTGCCAGTCATCAAAACAAGGCATCTATCAGAATAGTCTGGGTGAGCTTGAATTGAAAAATTAATCCGTTTTTAATGTTCTAAATGTTTGTACACTGCATAAGAAGCTGAGTGTACATGTGTACATGCAAACACCTTGTTAATGTGTCCTTAAAATAACAGTAAATTTCTGCACCACTGACTTCAGATCAACTTGTGCTGGTCAATCACACAGTTGCTGCCCACAGTCTTAAGATTGCAATACACTAACAATGCACCTGAACACACCTCATTTACAGTATAGACAATTTTGACTATGGACAGAAAAATAGACACAAGTAAAATTAGTTTTTAAACAACATGGGCACTGGATGGGAAAATGTCAACTGTCTTGGTCTGAAACTAGCAAAGACCTTTGCGTCATGCATGGCACCACTTTGCAGCGCAATGTGCCAAGTGTAACATAGGTTCATTTGTGTGAATGTTAAAATTTAATGTTGGGGGTATTAACACTGTCAGACAGACAACAAGCCTGTTGTAAGGCTATTAGATGTCATGTATGTGTCACGTCTCATCTCATCATGCCACGTACCTCGTTCACATGTCTGGTGTTTTTGTTTTTGTCCTAGCCCCACCTATGTCTCCTCCTTGCACACCTGTCCCTTGTTTCCTTGTCTCCTCCCGTGTCAGGTGTTGCTTGTTTGTCTGTCTTTATAGTCTCATATGTTTGTCCTAGCCATTGTCGGTTATCTGTTGTACTACTGTTCATTATTCTGTTGCATTTACCCTGTTGTACCGTTCCTTGCTATTTTCCTTGTGAAGTTTCTAGTTTCTGTCTTGTTTTCTTAGTCCATGGTCAGTCTTAGTGTTCAGTGTTCATTTAATTACATCTTCAGCAAATTCTTATTCGCTTGCGCTTACTTCCAATCAACCAGCATTCATTACAGAATAACTGACCTCACTATGGAGGTAGCAAGTGCAATAAGTTGGTTTACGTTGGGTGCAAGGAGGGTGGAGAAATGGCTACGGAGAGGAACTAGCTGGGGGCTCTAGCATCCTCCACAACCTCCAAGTTTTCTGTAGGATATCGGAGGGGCAGGAGCAGGAGGAGCTTGAGGGGTTAAGGGAGCTGGTGAAGCTGCACATGCACAAGGGAAAGGAAACCCTTCGGGAGGGGGGAATTACTTGGGGGGGGGGGCTGTTTGGCTTGGAGCTGGCTCGGGAGAACAGCTTTGAGGAAGAGCATAACCTCCCTCCTGAGGCTGCTGGCAGTGGTTTAGAAAGTCAAAGCGCAGAAGGCACATGGTAAGCCAGCAGCCGAAGGATCTCCCGAGGCAGCTCTGTTGCTCAGCGGCTCAGCATCCGGGCTCCCCATTCCACATGGCTGGTGTTTTTGTTTTTGTCCTAGCTATGTTTATGTCTCCGCCTTCCACACCTGTCCCTTGTTTCCTTGTCTCCTCCCATTTTCAGGTGTTGCTTGTTTTTCTGTCTTTATAGTCTTGTGTGTTTGTCCTAGCCGTTGTCGGTTATCTGTACTACTGTTCATTATCCTGTTGCATTCACCCTGTCGTATCGGTCCCTGTTATTTTCCTTGTGAACATTTATGTTTCTAGTTTCTTGTTTTCTTAGTCCATGGTTAGTCTCAATGTTCATTTAATTAAATCTTCAGCAAATTCTTATTCGCTTGTGCTTACTTCCAATCAACCACCATTCATTACAGTATGTAAGCACGGCTGAAAACATGCCCCCATTAACTTCAAATTCAGTTTGTAGTTAAATTACATTTAGTAACGTCAAACAAAACAGTTTTGTTAAATGATACTATCAATTAGCTTAAGGCATCACTGGGCTAATGATAAAAGTTGGATTACCAGTGCTGTATGTGGACTTTGAGGTCCACAGTTCATGTTCAAATCAAACAATGTTTCTCACACGCTCACTAAGGAAAATAACTGGGGGGTTATTTTGATAGAAAGGGCCATGGAAGGCATAAAAAAGCTCTGTATGAGAACTAATTTATCTGAGCCAAATCAATCTGCTGTAATAAATAATTTGTTGCACAGTCAAGATACTTCAGCACACAAAAGTTGTATTGAATTAGGACCACAGAACATATGAACACACAGCAAATTCAGATGGTCCTCTGTGTGCCACCAAAACAGCTCTGACACAATAAGGTATGGAATCTTCAAGGCCTATGAGGGTGGTATCTGGCATCAAAATCTTTGCAGTCGATCATTTAAATCTTGTAAGCTGCAAAGTCAGGCCACTGAATGGAAAACTAGAAAACTGGAAAAACAGTTTAGATTTGTTATTCCAGTAACTGTTAGATACAATACTGTGAACAATTCCCAAACGATGCATTCAGTGTGACAGATAGCATTATCCTGTTGAAACATGCTGCTGTTCAAATATGTCATCTGGGAATATGAAGGGGTATACCTGATCTACGACATTGCTTAAGTACAAGGTATGTGCAAACTCAACCAACTTAACCAACATAACTCTCAGACTCAGGGTTTCCCAGCAGAACATTGCCCAGAGCATCACACTCACAACTTGATGTTCACCTCACAATCTGCTGCTAATGTTTTGGTGCCAGATACAGCCAACCTTTAGAGGCCTTATTGAGTCTATGCCTTGATGGGATCAGAGCTGTTTTCATGGATGAGAGGTAATTACACAATATTATGCAGGTGGTTTTAATTGTTTTTTCTGACTGAAAAATGTATCATCATACTGAATCAAATTTTTAATTAGCAC
>JBBPDA010000041.1:32149536-32171588 GCA_037974385.1 Arnoldichthys spilopterus | reverse complement strand
GTTATTTTTGTGAGCATTTTGAGTTTTTCTTTCATTGACTGAAGGGTACCAACAATTTTGTCCATGTGTGTATATATTTTTTATTTTTTTTATTTTATTTTATTTTTTTACAATTTTTCACAATTTCCCAGCCCAAATTTAGTCATGTCCAATACCACTTGCTAGCTAGGTCTTGGCACCAGTGCTGGGAAGGAGAATGTTAATGTGTACTTCCTCTGAATTGTGCATCTTTTCAAACATCCTCTAAGATAATATAACGATATAAAGATGATTGGCTGCATGTAAACAATGTCATAAATGTAGATACAAAGTTTTGCTCCACCAGCAACAGTAATAGAGATGGATTGTCAGTCCTGTGTCACCAGTTTACAGTGCTTTCACTTCTTTTTGAGGCATCTTTGCTCTTTTTGCTTCAGTGGCCATGAGAAAATTGTTGCAGTTTGTTCCACTCTGGGGCAAGATGAAATAGATTCTTAGCATGACCCCTAAACCAACTGCCTCAGTCACATGTAATACTGTCTTTGCTATGTTGTTGGTTGCATTGAACTCTGTCCTGTCTTGCGATATTACATTGCTTGTTCTTACACTTTTTTGCACTCTATGCTGTCCTGTCTGCCCTTTGTTCGGCCTTGCATTGTGTTGTGTTACACCATGGACCTGGATAAAAAATGAGCTTCATTCACCAACTATTCTTGAAAAAGAAATGTATTCTTAAAACCAACTTACACAGTTATAACAAAAATTCTGACATTCACCATATTTCGTCTTATTTTGGATTTCATAGATAAATGGAGAATCTTCACACAGTCAAGAACACACTTACATACACTTGGGCACTGAAACATTGGCAGACAGCAACTGGTTGTTTAGTGTATTCCAATTCAGTATTTTTAAATAATTGTTTTACTTATTTTACAGAGCATTACAGTCTTCTAAAACACATATTATATCAGCTATGTTTTTGGAGAGAATGTTATCTAATAACCAGTAAATAGCACTAAATTATAGTCTTTTGCTAAGTAGGAACAACTGGTACATGCTCTCAATCAAGGACAATGAGATTAATTATTATAAGAATACAGTTGTGAACAACTCTGCAGTTTAACACATCATGAATCTGACACAGACTTTTCTTAAGACCTCTCTCAAGAACAAATTTATGAAAAAACTTAGTAGGTTATACTGGTGAATGAAGGCCTGTGCATTGATTTATGGTTGAAATTACAATAATCACCTACTTGACTTAATTTTTACACAGATTTTTACACATTCTGAGGTCTATGGTCTGTGAAGAAAAACAATAAGCATTATCAAACTGCTGTATAAGTCTGAAGTTTACTTGTGAACTCATGAATCTTATTGTGCTTGAAGGTTATATGTTAATTCAGGTACCAGGACACTGCTGTAGCTGTACACTGTCAGAAAAAAGGAGACTGCCTGAATAGATTTTAATTCCCTAAGGCACCAACAAAGTAAATGTTCCCTCAAAGTTATAGTGTGGTCCTTAAGGTTCAATTGTGTATCTTAAATGAGTTTTAAAGTTACAACACCCTTGTGAAAAGAAGTATACTTTGGTACAACAAAAGTATACCTGAAATGTAAAGCTTACGAAAAGCAGACTTACTTATCGCATATACTTTATAGGAATACACCTATTAAAAAAAAGTGGGCAGTGGTGGCCTAGTGGTTAGGACCGTGCCCTTGTAAACAGAAAGTTGCAGGTTCAAGTTCCAGCCCGGGTTACACTGAGGTACCCTTGACCAAGGTACTGTCCCACTACATAGTGCTGTTGATAGCTCCACATGTGCATGTGTAATTGAGTATGTTCACAATGACAAAATAAGTCCCTTTCAAGTATATTTTAGTAATAAATGTTAAATAAAATGTCCAGTATTACAGTGTGCTGTAAGAAAATACACTTCAAATACTCATATCATAACACACTAAATCAGTCATTTTAAATTATACATTTTATTTAGTTTAAGTAATATACTTGTTCTGTTGTAAGGGAATACAAAAGAACAAACATATTTATTAACATACTATAGCATACTTAAAGATAACATTAACTGTCATTTCAGCATAAGTGCATTACTACACTACATTTTAAAGTATTGCCTTTTAAGCGATAGTGTGTTGAGATAATCGTACATACTACTACAAACTTATGCGCAATTAAAACAAAATATATTTTACTGTCATACTAAGTAACCCTAGTGTAGTATGACTGGTGTATATGCAATTGATTAAGGTATATTTTAGTGGAACTAAAATTGTACTGAACCTATAACACAGTTAAATTAGAAATGTAAATTTAATTGTAGCAGTTCACACTCGTTATATAGGCTTAACCCCAGGACATGGTACTACCAAGGTTAGAATGTTAAAGCCTGGGAATGTTTATCTCAGGATGTTCTGTTAAAAAAAGCCAATGCTCAAACAGAAATATCTTCTTAAAAAACAACTTAGACAGTTATCACAAAAATTCTGACATTCATCATATTTTGTCTTATTTTGGATTTCATAGATAAAAGAATCACTGGCCAAAAAAAAAAGCTAAAAAAATCCAATGCTCAAACAGTTGCACCACTCAGGAGCCTGAAGTATGCTTATCTGTTTATAAATTAAAAATTCCATTGTCCTTGGTTGACTTTAATAAGACCCACTTTTTATTAAAATAACTGTGTTTAAGCATTAATAATTCATGCAACAATAATTTAGATACTGGCAATATTTTCAGTGTTATACATAAATCACGATAAATCATACATCACGGTAGTGCAGCTTACTATGTATAATAACCAACAAGTATTAATTTTTGCTCATGTATTTACACAAGTGCATCCTAAAGTAATTACATGAGTATAAACTAAGGCCAATACATGTGTAATTGTATAAGCTGCACCATTACAATCCATTTGGAATATTGAATACATCACCAGTAGGTAAATTGAATGAGTACAAATTGTTAAAGTGCTGTAACACTGGCCCTTTAAGTCTTCAATGAAGACGTTGAAAAAAACCCTTAAAAGCACAACTAAATGCAAAACATATTCAACCATATTTAACTAGAAATGAAATATGCATACATTGTCATAAGTTGTTCCAAAATAATACATTTAGTAAGCAATATGGTATATAAAAAATATAAACATTAAAAGTATGTACAAACTTTCTAGAAAAGGAGATTTTGTAAATTACTTTACACCTTTATTTGACTGAAAAAGTACAAGGAAATTGGTTTTAATGTTTTTGCTGAACAGCTTGACTTTATTTTGTAAATACACACAAATTCTGAATTTGATACCTGCAACATACTCAGAAACAGTTGGGACAAAGTTTACAAAATATCTTTTTGAAATGTTTTGAAATGTCCCACAATAAGCAGGTGGACTGCTAACAGGTATTATGATTGGATATAAATGGAGCATCCACCAAAAGACCAATCTTTGCAAGTAAAGATGGGTCATGGTGTGTCAATTTGCACTACATTATGAACGTTCAGGGCCCTTTATGCATTTGTTACCATAGAATAGCTTAATAGACACTGAGTATATGTGCTTGAGTACATGCCAGCAGTCCAAATCTATCTCTTATTGAAAATTTCAAGCAAGAATTGGCAACAATTGGTGTCTTCAGTTCCCAAAAGATTAAAAAATGAAAAGGAAAAGATGTAATATTCTGATCAATCAAATTGATCAGCAAAAAATATTTAATTTTTCTTTGTATACTGTCAGTAAATTAATCTTCAAGGGGATTAACAAAGCATGTCTTAAAAGCAAACTTTTCATGCCACAAGGCTACATATATTTTCTCAGGGGAAAGAGATGTACTTGTACCTTTTCAACATCAAACTTGTTATTGCACTGCACCAAGTGATTTCTCCAGAGGTATTTAAAGATAATGTATAGCAGCCTAAAAGCTTTGGTTGTTATCATGAATGTTAAATTATGCTGTGTTAAATGCTTCTGCAATGCCTAAATGGAGTCTGATGTGACAGGTGTTTTATTTACAATGTCTATAACAGAAGCATGACTAGCTCACAATATCAAAGTGTTTGATTGTTTTCGACTGTTTAACAGTTTGCTCTTGATGGCATGTGACTAACCAATGTGTGCATGATGTTTGAGGCATGACATCATGCAAAGCTATGAAAACACATAAAATACACGAGAAACTAAGAAGAAGTCTCTGAATTGGGTTTTAGTATGATTTTTGCTCAACAGTGTGTTGAGGAGTGTATTAATACAGGTGAAAAACATGAAGATGTTAGGCCTACCATAATAGAAGCAACAACAGGTCCCTTGATCACCCACCAGAGGGCAGTGTTGTCATTCATATCCCAGCAGCTGCACCAGGAGAAGAAAATCAATGCAAATTGATGCAGGGTTAGGCTGATCTTTGTCACTTTAACACGGCCAGCTTCTTTCCCAGGGGACAAAAGCTGACCGCAATGATTTGAATTCACCTTAAAGCACAGATTTAACAGGCAGAAGGGAACAGTTTTGTCAGGCACAATGAAACCCACCCGGAGTCATCAAAATGAAGCCGTAGGACTGCCCATATAGTCACACAAATGGTGGGAGTTCCTGTAACAAAACAGAGAAATAGCAGTGACATCAGCATTTAATGCTAAAACCACACTTCTTGACTTAAAATAAAAAAAATAACATTATGATGCACGTAGTATGTTGTAGGATGTTTCAAACACAGTCTGTCACATTATAAAAGAAGCTCCATGCTGCCTTTATTGTTGGATGTGCTGATATGATGTCTGAGAAAACATGCCCACACAATTTGCATGGAAACATTAATTTGTGTCTTGCTTTATTATAAGTTTCATTATTATGAGATAAAATACAGAAACAGCTGCTTTGTGCCTTGGTATTACAGGATTAAAAGGACACAACCTACCCCAGCCAATGATGGTGTACCAGTAGAAGTATCTTCTCTCTGGGAAGAAGGTTTCCACCAACAGGGTGAAAAGATAAAGGCCTTCGATGAAAAGCCAGAAGTAATTAGACATCACGCAGTAGTGGAAGAAAACCATTACGGCTTTACACGCCACCTAGGAGTAAGAATTTACAGAAAATTATGGACAATTTGCAGGTGAAGAGTAGTGAAAGTGACTATTTGTCATTGTGAACACACTCAAGCACCACAATGAAATCTAACCTCTGCATTTAACCTATCACACGTGGAGCAGCGGGCAGCTATAAACAGCACCCAGGGAGCAGTGTAGCAGGATGGTGCCTTGCTCATGGGTACCTCAGTGGTGTCTGGGACTTGAACTTGCAACCTTCAGTTCACAAGGGCAATGTCTTAAGCACTAGGCCACCACTGCCCTAAGTAATCAAAGCACATAATACATGACTTTAACTAGAGACTGGAATGAGGTTTAATGACATAACATTATAAAATGTAATGATACCATTTACAATGGTAAGACATTTGTTTTAATGTTTTAAGTTCATAAATTAATGCAAGAGGTTTGATGAAAAGTACACCCAAACAATCTCTTCCAATTTGTTTTATATCCTGATAGAAAATGTTCACCTCCTCCCAAACTTGTAATAAAGTCAGCTTAAATGATGCATGATTATTTTCTACACAGTGGCACGTGTAGTAGACGTGTGGTAGATTCTTTGGCATCATTGTTTAATTTAAAAAAAGTCAGGATTTGTTCAGTTCTAAAAGTCTGCATTAGTTAACATATACACACGTTTAGAGTAATACTATAGCAGATCTGTCTTTGGTTCTCTAAAGATTCTCTCCATTTATTTTTGTGTTAATAATAACATTAAGATTCTATAACAATCAAAGGTTTTTCATAGACAAATACATCCAAACCAAGAGCCTTTTAGAAACCTTTTTTAAGAGTGCAGTGCGTCATTCATCTCCATTCACTCTAATAGCTGCAACAGTGTCCTTTATCATGCTGAACAATTACTCCCTGATCTAATTAGAGTCCAAGTGATGTCATCAGAATGGTCTCAGATTGGCTGCCAGAGCGAACTCTGAGCCCTCTGTCAGGTGTATAATGAGCACATGCAGAGCTGAGCAGGTATTGACATGGTAATGCACTACTAATGGAATATTTCCATGGCCTGCTGGACTCCACTGTTACAATGTTAATTATGTCTGTTTGTCAGGCACCGGCAGGGGCCAGCACCAAATGTTGCTGCTCTCTGCAAGGTGATCTTTACAATTTCAGAGTCATTTTACTTTTATTTTAGTATTTTCTGATGCAAATAGGAGTAAAAGTATTGTCTTATTTTGCATGTGATACTTCATTTACATAGGTGCATTGTGTTTGCCTGCTATTGCACATATTCTTTGTTTTACAATCTGAGCCATTTAAATGGGGGTATGGGGAGGGTGGGTGGTGCTAGAGCATATCCCAACATTCAGAGCAAAGGGCAGAGGAACACCCTGGACAGGATGCTGGGCTATTGCTAGGCAAACACACAGACACACATTCATGGCTTGGGGCAATTTAGCATCTCCAATTCACCTGATATACCTGTTTTTGGACTGTGGGAGGAAACCAGAGCTCCTGGTGGAAACCCATGCAGAGACTGAAAGAATATACAAAGCCCTGGCTGCCTGGTCAGCAATCGAACTTTCTCACTGTGTGGTTACAGCCATAACCACTGGGCAACATGCTGCTTATGCTGGAGCATATTAGTTAAATTAAACTTTCTATTACAAAGAGAATGCAGTTTGGGTCCATTAGGGGGCTCACTCATAAGGAATTCTATAGTTGAACTAAATTGGTGAAATAATAAATGGGTAAAACTGGAGACACTGAAGCTTTTCCAAATCTTAAACATATCAGCCATGCCATTTACACTAATGTGCTGAGAATGATCCATCACCCAAAAAAATACCTACCCACCTGTAAGGGTGCTAACTATTTATAAACAGGGTAAAGGGGGCTAACAAATGATAAACAAATGGACTTAAGTTTGTACCTAAAAACTAATAAGAGTACTTATGGTTACTTAAGGTAAATAGAACTGACAAATTGAGCAATGTGTGTAGAAACAAGGTAGATTTATCTAATGAAGTGATGCTGGTAGGCAATGGTAGCCTTGTGATTAGAAGGTTGCAGGTTCAATTCCCAGCACAGGCACCACTAAGGTACCCTAAAGCAAGTTATCCATGTGTGGATGGGTTACATGCAAAAGTCACATTTCAGTGTGGTGCATTTTGTGTAAAGGGTGTGTTCACAATAAAAAATAGTCACTTTCACTTCAATGTATATATCACTTTACTAGGAACTTAACTGTACAACACGGATGCAACAAAAAGGCCTCACCGTGTGGACAAAGCAATGGTCACTGTCCTCTTCAGCATACAGCACGCCATCTTTAATGAAGACAGAGATGGCTCGCAGGATGAATGACACAAACAGATTCATGTGAATGAAGTTCCTGGTGCAGTGCAGCTTCCTGTCAAAAGCATGTACAAATTAAGTGCTAATTAAGGGGTTCAGTTACACTGTGTTCAGAAGGTTCAGGAAAGAAGGGCAGTAAGAAGAGCTATATAAAAACATCTCCACAGGTCAGACCCCATTTCATTGCAGCTCCAGCTACAGTGAGCAGAATTAAATCAGAATCACTTTGAGGACGGTGGGAAAAAATAGGGCCCATTCCTGGAAGGATGAAATTCAATCTTCAATGCAGGAAAACCAGAGCTGAAATGGAATTGACCCCAAGACCTGTTTGCCCAATATCTGTCAAATGAGGTGTGATTACTGGACTTAGGGCTGTTAGACTGACCTGAACCTGCAAAGGATGACCATAGCTGTGGTGAGGGACACCAGGGAGGTGCTGTAGCCTACTGTGTAAAGAGCCTTCACCGAGGCATAGTACATATCCTGAAATAAAGGTTTGTAGCACATGATAAATAGCAAGCAGTGAAACTGTTTTGACATTACAGTGACAGTGTTTAGCTATTTAGAACTTTCCATGCATATTTTCAATCCTACATTACACTTATTTTCCACTTCCTTTTCTTCCCCGAGATCAAATGTTTATGTGATTTTATGAACAAAATCCCACTTTTCCAACCTCTCCTTATCCAATAGAATTAAACAGTTTTTTTGTTGCTGTGCATTTAAGACTGATATGTGTAAATGAGCTCTGTTCCGAATGAATGGTCTGTATTGTGCCTCATATGGACTGGGGAGTGAATGGGAAAGTATGAACAATGTTTATATGCTACAAAAACATTTAATTCATGAACAATTTGTTTTTCCATGATGGCTTCAGTAATATGCAGCAGTAGAAGGTGTATTCTTGAACAGCACTTACAGGTTTGGTGCCGTTCTCATCAGAAAGACAGGCATCCACGTAATGTGGGTAAGGTTCAGACCAGCCATCTTCAGTACAATTCCTGCTGATCTTCCCGAGGCCTGAGAACCAAACAACCAGACAATAATCGCTCCCAGATACTGAAAGTTTACATAAATCACAATTTCCCATTTTCACTAACTCAGATGTAGTCAATTAGTCAAGACATCATTTGTCCAAAGTTTGTTTCTATAGTTTTTACTGGAAAACATCAAAATAATCCTTAAAGCTATTGTAGCTAGAATATATTGGTAGCTTAAGGCTGGGGCTTACAGCGGATGCTGCAATTTGAATTGTGAGATGTGCAGAGAGGTTTTTGTTGCATTTCAGCAGGTTTTGGCCTCAGGCACTCTGCCACAGACATACAAAGACTGGCTGATATAAACTGTTAAAATCACTGTAGCTCTCAGAATTTCAGCTCTCACAAAGTCCTCGTAATGTCACTGACTCTTATAGAAGACTTGGCTCTGACTATCTGCAGTTCTGTCCAGTGGAGGACAGATGGTTGTTTATCAAGCTAAATGCTAGTAAAAAGCAGTTGCATCTCTACACATCAATAAGCCTTTCAGAGCAAGATGTAGTCTTAGTTGCATTCGCATTCAGATAAGAAGAAAAGTCAATAAGAAGGACAAAAAGAAGAAGAAAAAATACACAAAGAAGATGAAGAAAGACAAATAGAAAAAAAAAATAAGAAAAAAATGAAAGATAATCCAAAAGAGAAAAAGACAAAAGAAAAGGAAAAGAAGGAAGAAGAAGAATAAGGAGAAGAAGAAGAAGAAGAAGAGGATGATCAGTAAAGAGAAGAAGAAAAATAAACCAAAAAAACAAAAGAGAAATCTGAACAGTTTGAGTGCTTGGACGCCTAATAAACAGAAATGTACTGTTGTTGATGTAGATCAAGATAAAATCTAAAGACAAAGCCAGAGATAAAAGTCACTTACCTTCCTCAGGACTCATAAACTCAAAGAGCTCTGGGCAGTTGACCACAACTATCTCTCCTACACTGGCAGCCTGCCAACATGTCAGGTTATCCCACTCCCAAGCACAGCCTGTGGGACACAACATGAAGCACTTACACAGGAATATCAGCCTCGATATAGCAAAACACCTCAGGCCTGTCAGCCCCTAATACACCTCATTTGTCAACCACTTTCAAAGCTGTCATAAACAATTCAGTATGAAGATGTTTTTGCAAAGGTACTAAGAACAACACTCATTTCTCTACTCTTCTAAGCTGCTTCTTTTCAAAATAAAAGTCTGATATACTTTGAAAACATTAACTGCCATATCCATACACTGAATATCTAAGCAGACACACATATTCCTGTGCAGAGTCATACCTAGAGGCAATTTAGAATCTCCATTTCATCTGATGTACATGCCCACTTAGAGGGGACATGTGGCCACCCCAGCCAGGAATCAGGAAGCTAGTCATCAACATGAGAGTTTGTTCTGGTTATTTCAGTCAGTTTATTCCTTCATTGATTTTAGCAGCTTTATTTTATTCCGGTCTTTATTTTACTGTAACATAGTGAATAACACCTTCACCCTAAACACAAGACATGGAAGTTTAAGTCCCCATTCAAGCAGACACACCCACATTATACTTGGCCATACACATTATTAAAGATTAGACTGCTCTATACTGTAGGTCAGGGGTGCCCAGCTTCAGGCCTGGAGATCGGTGAGTGCAGATCCAACACACCTGCCTCTCGACTTAAGACTCCCAATGGCATTTATTACCCAATCAGCGTAAGATTAAGGTTGAAGCTAAACTTAAGGGTGGTAGGCCTCCAGGACTGGAGTTAGGCACCTCTGCTGTAGGTTGTAACCCTCAACATCATATCTGTTTACTGTGAGTGCCAAACTTCAGAAAAAAGGGCCAATCACTTAAGCCCCAGCTGGTGAAACCATCACTGAGGTGAAGCCAGAACCTGAAAACATGTTATTTGACCCAAATGTTACATTTTCATACAAAAGTACTTTTGTTAGACTTTACTACTGATTTCAGATATGTTTTTGAAATAGGTCCTTACTCCTCCAAAAAGTACACAAACCAAATTCAAACCCTGCCTAACATAAAAAAGCTTAGCCAGTGAACTCATGTGGAGTTGATGCATATCTGTTTGCATATTTTTGCATTTAGCTTAAATGTTGGTGATTCCTGACAATTTGTTGTCTGGTTGGGATTAACGGTAAAACAGTAAAACTTCACATTTTGTTTTATGGCTGTTGTTTTCTGCACCAAGAAGGCATTTTGTTCCTTTCACTGAAGAAAATGGCAACGACATCACGACACAGATAAATTCCTTTAAATGTGAGGCAGCAGAGGCTGAGAGCTGCTCAGACCAACAGGGGGTGCTATGAGTCATTTCCCAGTCTCCCGATGACACATCCTGACCCTGGAGGTGAAGCTGATCAATACGTGATCATGGCAAAAATCCATCGCATTTTCAGCATTGTCATCCCCTGATGGGGGAATTTAATTCTGCTCCTCTGCTTTCTTTTGGCATCTTACAGTCATTATCCTCACTCCAGCAATGCTTCGGTGTAGTGTCAGAAAGCTGATGACAGCTCCGTTTAGGCAGCTGCAGTTTTTCTTCTGCCTCCCTCCCCCTTCCTCTGCTGGCAGTAAGAACGCTGCATGATTTTTTCCTGCAGGTTGGACAAAAATATTGTATCCCGGAGCTTCCTATCAGGACGGAATGGGAGTATTAGAGAGAGTTAGAAGCAAAACCATCCGAGTGCATAATCTCTGCTTTCAGAGATTTTCAGTAATACCCAGTGATGATCAAATTTTCAACCAAAAACAATGCAAGAGGTGAGACAGTCAGGGTGGGGGAAAGGGGGGTGAAGCTCAAATAGATGGTATTGTTGACTTTGTTTTCACTGGCATGAGAGCAAAAAACAACTTAAAAGAACACTACACTATTTTTTTACCACTTTTACCTTTTTTTCCCCAAACTGTGAGAATTAGATGACCGGGTCAGGGAATCTTGTGGATGTTCCTGGTATGTTTAAAGCAAGGACTGTTTGTAGTCTTTCAGATATATGCACACAGATGGTTTGACAGGGGAGTGAAAGAAGCCATCTACATTAAAATAGGAAAACCATCACTCAACAGGAGGAGGTCTGCAGTACCACATATCACCCACCTACAACGCTTTCCTTTCATCCCTCCCCAGAATACTGAACAGGTCACCTGCCTCTAGTTGGGAACAAGGAAGCTCAATGACCACCATCGAAACTACCTGACTCACCTAACGACGACCATTAACACCTTTGCTCAATGGGTCTCTGTTGCCCACCCACAAAGGATAAATTCTGAGAACACACCACTCTCCATCAGAACTGAAGAAGCCTCTTGGATGAGAGGTAAAATGTCTTCAAGGAAGTACAACAGTCCAGTTGCTTTAGATTCAACTTCTCCGTATACGATGACCTGGACAAGTGAGAATCTCCACAGACATCAGCTGTTAGTACCTAACAAAAGTGATGCAAGTAAGGACAATCTGTGAACCTGTAACAGTCATGTTACAGGTATCCAAGGCTCACTGACGCTCTTTGGAAGAAAAGGAAAGCCCATCTGGTAAAATCCCGTAGAAGACCTACTGTACCACAAACTGCTGAAAAAGTTCATACTCACTATGACAGATTCTGTATAGAATCTGCCTGTACTCTTGTCCCCACTCCACCTTTGCAGCTTGGTTGGGTCTAAATGTCCATAAGTCTAGTTTCCTGTACAATGCCTTTAATCCTCCCCTTACTACTTGTACTGTACAATTGGACATGCGTCACACACAGTTAAAACACTAAATTATTTGCAATGGACATTTTTAGCATTGACCTTCAGCTTCTAAAACATTGTTGATGTCTATTAGCCTGTCCTTTTACCCTGTTCTACTGGACTGTGCTTTTGTTGTATAATTCCTTTGTAGGGAAAGTAAAGCATTGCTACTGCTGCTGTTTGTGTCATTTTCTTCCACTGAATCTCCCTTTCTCTGTGGTGCCCTCTTTACACCTGGGCATTCCAAGGAGACTGTAACCTGGATTTTTGTAATCACATTTTTTTGGCAGATTTAGGACTGTACTGAAGTGTGTATACAGCTCAAAGGGAGATTTATATTGGATGAACTTCCGCCTCCACAAAAAAATCATTGTTCTTAAGACTTTAAGACTTTAGGTATAAAACAATCTACAATCAAAGTCTAGGCTCTTTACAAGGCAGATGTTACCAGATGTGTGATCTTTCCAAATTCAGGAAGTAAAATAAAGCTGGCTTGTCTAACATCATGGAAATCACCCAAGAAAAGTCCTGGTAAAGTTAACAAGTGGAGGATGAAGTTCATAGTTGCTCTGGCCATGTGCCTGATAAAGTCCAGTCATTAAATCTGTGCTGACTCCTATAGACCCACACTGAAAAAAGGAATGTCCCAAATGTATTTAATTCAGACCTGTACACAATTTCCACATGAATAAAACACATCGCCAACTATCACTTTTTCTCTATCTGTCTCTTTCTCTACCTGTCTTCCTCTCTCCCTCTGTCTCACTTTTCCTCTATATTTGTCTATCTGATTATATTTTCCTTTCTTTATCACTTTGTATCATTTTCCTCTATTTATCTCTCTCACTATATATAGTGGTTTTATTTATATAGCACCTTTCTCAAACCCAAAGTGCATCAAGTGTGGACAACATACTGAGAAACTTTAAAGAATAGTTCAGTCTTCCTATCTCTCTCACTTTTTCTCTCTGTATCTCTTTGAATGTATATTGCACTCATTTTCTTTCTCTCTTTCTCTCTGTAGTGGAGGTAGAAAGCAGTAGATTGGTTTTGTCTTCCCAGTGGCACAGGCTGCCCCCCCACTTCACTCTAATCTGTTTTTGCTCTGTCTGGCAGCCTGGACACAAAGCCAATTACCTCTTAAAGGGCAAATAAGAGCAGTCCAAACCAGCAGAGGGAAGATGGAACAGACAGAGAAGAACCACGGGCTGCACACACCCAAAATGTCCATTACACAGCAAATGGAGACTAATACAAAAGCACACAGTCTACAAGCTTAAAGGACCTGTAAGCTTCCTCCTTATTTTTTTTCCACTGTGATTCGTTTTTGGTGGTTTTTATGCACTAAAAGAGTCATAATTAATATTTCCAATGGATTTTAACAATACATCTTCAGTATGAATGGGCAGGGCTAACCTAATATAAACTGAATTAATAAGAAATGAATTTTTGTGACATCAAAAAAATAATGTATTCTTTTCTTTGATGCTTAGGCTGTATGGACTGGGAGTGAAGGGCCTGTTTTAAAACTGTAACACTGTTTAGTATATCAAATCTATTTATTAGAACAAGAGGGAAATTAAACAGATTTTCTATAATACTCGCTCGTTAAAGCAGAACAATGGCAGGGTGTATAATAAGGCAAAATGGACAAAATATCATATCACGGTTATACTGCAAAATATCGTGATTGTTCAGAATACATTATTTGTATGTTGTTTTTAATGAATGAATAAATTAATGAATCAATGTTGTTCATGGCTGTTAGGAAGCAAACTGATTGCCACAGCTTTTCAATTGACCCACACATCAGGAAGAAGTGGCTGAAGCTTAAAGGGACAGTAACAATCTTAAAAGTACATGAGTAAACTCATGTCAAGTCAAGTTTATTTATATAGCACTTTTACAACGGACATTGCTACAAAGCAGCTTCAGAATTGAGGTCCGAGCCCCTAATGAGCAAACCAAAGGCAACAGAGTGAAGAAAAACACCCCAAGGAAGATATGTAGCAACGTATTTAGCATATGCATGTAAAGTATGAAGTACAGGGAGATGGTCCGTGGTAGCTAAACTGGTCTGGGATAGGTGATAAGGAAGTTCCAGTGATGGCTGATCTGATTGGGGGAACAAGAGGGGAAGCAGTTCCTTATGTATAAGTGGGCCGTGATGACTGTCCATAAGGGGGTTTCCTCAAAAGGAGTGAGTGGGTTCCAGCCGTAAGAACCTCAGCCAGAAGTAGGGCATCAGAATGGGTCAGGATGGTCCAACCTAGACTAGAACTCTTTAATATTAATTTATTCACTCTTTTATTCTCAATTCATCTAAATCCTCACAGAACTGCTCAACAGGAAGGTTAATGATTAGTTAGAATGCTCAAATTAAGCAATAAATCATTTAGTTATTGGTTACAGAATGATATGCCTATTACAGCCTTTAACAATAATAGTATGGCAAAAATGTTCTACAACAGTGGCTGAAAAAATAATATGTGATCTTAAATTCAATACTATACAGTAGATGATTGCACTAGCAAAGAACTGCATAGGTAAAGAAAGGGGTTCTTCTATAGATTAAAACAATGTGATTTAGGATTGATCTATTATTACTCCATGATATCACAGTTTTTTTTGGATAAAGTGTCTTATTCCATGAAAGTGTGATGTCCCAGATTTAAAGGTTTAAAATACTTCATTTATTTTTGGAGAGATTGGAAGAGCCTTAATCCGTTTGCATGTGTGCGCCCACACGCACACCCACATGGAGATTCAACCTCCTTCACTGTGCTAATATAGAACATAAATATGATACTGGATTGATGCACTACAATCCAAAAGAAAGCAGGAGAGATAATGAATGGGGCTCAGGCTGCACAACTTATATTTTATTTTAAGTTATTCTTAAAAAGTCCAGATCCTTTTGACCCATTTGCTTCCTGAAAGCCATGAACAGTACAACGCTTTACTTTCATTCATTTCAATATATCTGGTGCAGGATGTCTGCACAACTTTCTACAGTTCAGTGAATTGAACATGGGTTGTTTTCACAGCCTACTTTCTATGCATGTGCTGGGGAGGGAACAGCAGGTTTGAAACTTTAACAATGTTTACATGCTGCACCAAACACTTCAGTCTTAAAAAGCAAGGAAAATTCTGTTTGAAATCCTTTTAACATCTTGGCTCTATGCTGATGCTGACTTGTACACACCAGGAAAGCAGCCGTTCATGACAGTGTGCAATACAGCACAGTAATGGGGGCTGGCGGTGGTCTATTATTGCTGCCGGTCTACACTGGGCTTTATAATAGAGTGTTACGGGAGTCCATCCTGTTTATAGTTTAATGAAAGATGGAGCATCTCTCTCTCTCTCTTGCTCTCTCTCTCTCTCTCTCTCTCTCTCTCTCTCTCTCTCTCTCTCTCTCTCGGTTCGCTAATGTGGCTGTTTTATTTCTAGCTGAAAGATTTCCTGTCTGTGAAAAAGCGGTCTGTTCTAGTTTAAGGAAATAAAGAAATTAAAATCAATATAGAGGACGTTCTGTATAGACCTTGCACCCTAGGGGCTTTATTTTAGGAAAGGCTATATGAGAAAGTCTAAAACTCAGGAAAAGACATTAAAGCTTTTAATTGGTTACAACACCCCTTTTCTTGCAAGCTGTTTGATTTCACTGCATTTGAAAGTCATCAGTTCTCTATTTTCCTTGGTCCACTTTTGGTAGGTAGGTCTACTTCTGCATACCAGGAACACCCCACAAGATCTGCCATTTATGAGATGCTCTGATTCAATAATCTAGTTATCATAGTTTGGCCCTTGTCAAAGATACTCTACGTTTCCCCATTCAACCCTTTAAAACTTGCAATTTTATTAAGAGAAGAAGATAATCAATGGTATTTATTTCACTTGTATGTGGTTTTATTGTTTTGCCAGCCAAACCATTAAAATCACTTGCCTAACATTGTGTAGGTCCATTTTATACAACCAAAACAGCTTGGACTAGGGATCATTGTGTGTTTTGACACCTTTATATCATAGCCAGCGTTAACTTTTTGTGATACAGTACTTCTGTGATATGGTACCAGATAAGCTAGCCTTCACTCCCTAAGCACATCAATGAGCCTTGGGAATGTGACTGTAGTAGCGAAGCAGCAACTGTCACACGGCCCAGAAACTGAGGTGAGGGCAAGCACATGTCTCTACCTTCATGTCACTCATTCTCCGACTCCCAGGCTGGTGTGGTACCAGAACTACCCACCCTTCTACTTCCCATTGCACTCATCTGGACAATTTAGATTGGTCCTGCCTTCCTTCTAATTTTTCAATGCCCCTACCTGCTCCCATGCCATCTTGTTCCTCTCCTGGCCATGGACCAGGTTAGCTAGAGTAGGGAGGACAGTCTGGAGAGTGTGTGGATTTGCCCATGCCCTGGCCGGATGCCTGGGCACTGCCAGGTGCTTTAGAGAGCCCCATCCCACCACCACCCCACATGTTACCTAAGCTAAGGATCTTCCTTCAGGTATTAGCATGGTGATCCTCATTCATCCATTCATTCATTTTTTCTGGTGAGCCTGAATATATAAATGGTATGTTGCAATACGGATGCTAATTGGTAAAGAGAGACGACATATTTCAGAAATGACTGGGCATAATCCACATGGAGTGGAGAAGGGCATGGGCATGCTAGGGCAAACATGACAAATGAGTCATTGAAAAACCTTTGCTATGTTGCGGAAGCTAGTGCCTCTTGGCAGCCAAGCTCCCAGAAAACTTCAGTGTTCTTTTCCAGCAGTGTGAGCATGCCCTTTAGAAAACACACACTGACTAATTGGTTGGAGCTCAAGCTGTTTTACCCCTTTAAAATGTATTATTTTCTGCTCTAAACAGTCAGAATTAGCCAGAGTGGCCTTGAGGGTGCCATAACGATGAGTCAGAGTCTCTCTCTCTCTCTTTCTCTCTCTCTCTCTCTCTGTAAGTGTCAGTACTCAGGCTGGATGAAATGAAACCACTTCTCCAGTACTGCCACTGTAATTGCTGTCGGGGCGTCACAGCCCTCGCTTCCTGTTTACTGCTGATAAATACAACACTCTGACAAGAACATGTGTGTGTGTGTGTGTGTGTGTATGTGTGTGTGAGATTTGGGTGACACATATTGGCTAGGATGTACTTGATGAACTTGGGGTGGAAGACTGGGTAGCGCTAGTCCACAGATTTGTTAAATTTGCTAACATTTCAGAAGATTCAGAAGAGATTTCATGTCGAAGAATGGAATTTGGAACCCTAGATGTATTCAGTTATTCATCTTATAGGGCCCAAATCTTATGTTATTAAATTTATTATTAAATTTTTGTCATATTGTATTTTGTCCCTGAGGTCACCATTTGTGTGTTTTTTTGTACCAAATGCAGTAATATTTCATCTTTACGTGGCCATTTTCTAATTTTCTACCTCCCTAACAATTAAACAGGATGGTTCTGTTACTGTGCCTTTAAGACTGGCATATTTAAATGACATCTGTTCTGGTTGGTTGTCCTGCAATATGCATCATTAAGAAAGCAGCTTGATCTAAAACTTCAGCAGGAAGGGGGCGGGGCTAAACTGAAGCAGTTTCCAAATTTAGAGTGTACAAACAGCTGCATTAACAGCAGGTTTTGAAACACTGTTTACACTGGATTCAACTTAAAAATGTGAGAAAACTAAAATTTTCCATATCCCTGTTAAGGCTTATAATACAGTAACTATTATTTATTTTATTAGGGTAGGTTTGGGTTCTGGTTCCAACAAGTTTTTGCTAGTCTCACTGTCAGGAAAACGGTACAGGTCAGGTTTTGTACAATGTAAATGTACTCAAAGGTATAAAGTTTTTTAAGGGCCAGTTTTGTACTGAAGGCTCACACTTTAGGCTACCACCCCAGTGACAATTAGTCTTGGGCTATGGTCAGGTCCACTCATTTCTCATACACTTACCAAACTCCTGGTCCTGCGTGGGGTCGTGTAGTGCGATCCTTTCCATGCACCTTTCCTGCTCTCTCTTGATGACGCAGTTGGAAATCTCAGAATGTGTGGACTTCATCTGGAACCGCATACAGGATGGTAAACACAATCACGGTCTAGAATCACACAGTTAATCAAACAAAAAAATATCTAGTCTAAAACTGCACCAACTGCCATCTGAAGTTGCTTCAGGCAAGAAACTCGAATTCTGTTTGTAGTTCTGTTTATTCTGATAGACAAGAGTGTATCATACAAAAGCCTAACACACAGTTAAAGCCAACTTCAGACAGAAAAAGCCAGAGTAGCTGTCATGTGTTTGGGAAACCTTTGGGAAACTTTTCCAGTTTCCTTTTCAATAGATTTTTGCAAGGCCAAATGCAAGATATAAAGTCATGTAAACTGATGGTTTATTCACAGTCCATTGGCTGTTTCATAAAATAGCATTGTTTAGATTTAATGTACTGGTCTATTTTAGTCATTTCTATCATATGCTACACACATGTGCACTGTGGTATCTGGCATCAAGACGTGAGCGGCAGATCCTTAAACTAGCTTGCCCAGAACATGCCAGAGGTGCTTAATGGGATTGAGATTTGGGGAAAGTGATTGCCAGGTCAACAACTTAGAACACTTTGTTATGTTCCTCAGACCATTTCTGAATAATATTTGCTATGCGGCAGGGTGCATTTTCCTGAAGAGGCCATTGGCATTAGGGAATATAGTTGCAATGAAGAGGTGAAACTGGACTGCAACAATGCTCGGGTAGGGGATCCATGTCAACTTAACATCCACATGAATTTCGGGACCAAATATTTCACAGCAGAACATTGCTCAGAGCATCACATTGCCTCTGCTGTTTACGTTCTTGCCATAAAGCACATATGTGCCTTCTTTTCTTCAGATAAGTGATGCATGGCGATGCCTGGCCACACCCTGTTATCATGTGCTATAAGAGAGCATAATTCACTTCACTTTCTACCATTGCTCCATGCTCCAGCTCTGATGCCCATTCTCTGCACTTTTTGCTGTGGACAATTGTCAGCATGTCAGTTGTCTTATACACAGCTAGCTGTGGTGTACTGTGTGCTTTGATGTGTAACATAACAAGCATTCACTTTTTCAGCAACTGCTGCTACAATAAAGTCTTTTGTAGGACTGGACCAGATGGGCTAGCCTTTTTTCACCAGACCCATCAGTAAGTGTTCCTTGGAACTTTTTTGTAGGTATGAACCACTTAATACCAAGAACACCAATCAAAACCTGCTGTTTTATAAACGCTCTGACTCTGGCCAGTTTTTAACACATCAATTTCTAGAACTGACTGTTCTCTTACTGTTTAACATATCCCACCCCTTGACAGGTGCCATTGTAACAACATTATCAATGTCATTAACTCCATTTAACTGATTTCTTCATACTTTACCTACAAAAGTGTTATCATAGCAACTGTCGCTAGGTTGGATAAGCTTGGCAAAAATGATCTAACCCAGCAACAACTGCTATGCATAAATAGATCTATTGTTGAACATATATTTTGAGAGCCTTTAGCATGCCAGTAAAATCCCGAATCATTTACACTGGTATACAATGGAAGTAGTAGTAGATTGTTGCAAGAGAAATTTAATATTCAAAACACTGCACAATATTACCCAATTAACAAGAAAATGACAAGTGGAACTGTGGAATGTTTGCAACAAATTATAATGTAATTTCAATAATACATTAACAAAATGTTAATAATAAATGCATTGGCATTCTGTCAACTGCAAATGAACACCAGCCTGTTAAGTTTAACATTACACTGTAAAAATGTCCTTAGGCTGCATTTGAAATCGCAGCATTTCAGTAATGTATTAAAAATAAATCTGATGCTAGAATTCAGAACACAATCCGCTTGAGCGCTGTGTTGATATTGACTGTGGTGTTTAGCATTAAGGAAGACTGCACTGTCTCATAAAAGAAGACCACACAGGACAGCGGGAACTTTCCCAGCAATAAGTGCAATAACTTGATGATTGATGGCCATCCAGCATTCATGCGGACAAAGCCAGCACGACATTAATTTAATCTAGAAGCTGTAAATCTATTCATAGCCCAAAACATTACTTCTCAATCCCACATGGAACATGTCTAATGAGTTAAGTATGCACATACTGCCTTGGCTTACACAACTGCAATCAGGCTTTCAGGAAAGTAAATTAAAAACATGACTGATCGTGTCAGCGTACGTGTGTGGGTTTGTTTTCATACTTTTTAGGACAAAAATGTACACTTTGAAGTCAAACAACAGTGAAAACAGTGATCATTCTCAAAGTCAAGACTAACAAAACAGCAACATGTAGAATATCTAAAAAAGTTTCTTTCTATTTATTTATTTTTTTTAAACTATAAACAGTTTATATAAGATAATATGGTTAGGTAATAGATATGGTGTTTCTGATAAAATGGCCAACATGTATTTCATAGGATCTTTCCAAACACTTTCCTTAAGAAATACATCTAGTTTAAAAATATTCAGAAAGATCTAATCACAGATATTCAATAATATTCAGGCCTGGGGATGGTGAAGACCATTTTAAAGCCTTAATCTTTACCAACTGTGGGACATTAGTTTCCAGGATTTTATTATATTTGGCAGAATCCTTTTTTCCCTCTAACCCCACAACATCTTCAACATATTCCACTGACTGCCTCACAACCCCAAAGCATAAGAAATACTCATGTTTAATGGTTGGTAAGCTGTTGCTTCTTCTTTGATGGCTGCAGAAAAGATCAATTTTGAATTTGTAAAACCCCAGCACTTCTTAAATGGCCTTTATCTTAGTGTTGTTCCAAACATTACACATTGACTTTGTGATGAGATCACACTTAAGGGTATCTTCTGAACACACTTCCATATAGATGATGTTTATGTAGCAACACTGTATTGTGGCTTTGACTTTTTCACTTCACCTTTAATGAAATTTCAAACAGTGAAAAACTAAAGCAACAAATGTTTTGATTAGCACTTGTCAATTATCCCTAGTTCCACATACTCATAGTCCTTTTAGCAAGACATAGGTGTTGCATAGCAATTCGAGCAACGCAAATGCCACAAGCCACCACACACTGGTACCATTACAAATGAATCGGATAACAACAAGCAAGTTAACTCAGAACTTGATGATGGTTAGATAGATGGTTGCGGCTAAGGCCCTACGCATGACTACCATGTGTAAACACCTTCATTGTGCTGTGAAAGTGCTGCACATGGAAGCAGCACTTGCTTGGGGCTTTGTCAGCTGGTTTCCTTTTTCTCTGGGCCTGCAACCAATGCTAAAAGGTCCTGCACTATCCATAAATATTGAATATTGAAAAAACAATTGTAAGTTCTTACCAAGTCACTCAGCATGACTATCCATTATGGTAAGTGACTGTAAAGGCAGCAGTTATTACTATTTTACTATTCTTCATGGCATAGATTCAACAAGGTGTTGGAAACATTACTTAGAGATTTTGGTCCATATTGACACAATATCATCACGCAGTTGCTACAAATTTGTCGGCTTCACATCCATGATGCGAATCTCCACCACATCCCAAAGGTGCTTTATTGGATTAGGATCTGGTGACTGTGGAGACCATTGGAGTAAAATTATTGTCATGTTGAAGAAGTAGATGATGTGAGCTTTGTGACATGGTGCATTATTCTGCTGGAAGTAGCCATCAGAAGACGGGTACACAGTGGTCATAAAGGGATGGACATGGTCAGCAACAATACTCAGGTAGGTTGTGGCATTTAAATGATGCTCAATTTGTACTAAGGAGCACAGAGTGTGCCAAGAAAATGTCCCCCACACCATTACATTACACTCCAGAGGATCCAGAATGCGGCAGCACGGTTGATCTTCAACCAGCCAAGACGCGCTCATGTGACGCCACTTCTG
>JBBPDA010000041.1:32138889-32149436 GCA_037974385.1 Arnoldichthys spilopterus | reverse complement strand
CAGCAAAGGGTCTGAATACTTAGGACCATGTGATATTTCAGTTTTTCTTTTTTAATAAACCTGCAACAATTTCAAAAATTATTTTTTTTGTCTGTCAAAATGGGGTGCTGTGTGTACATTAATGAGGGAAAAAAATTATTTAAATGATTTTAGCAAATGGCTGCAATATGACAAAAAGTGAAAGATTGAAGGGGGTCTGAATACTTTCCGTACCCACTGTATATACACAGATATATAGAGAGAAAGAGAGAAAAAAAGAAGAGAGAGAGTGCAGAAGGGCCTGTGTTGTTGTATGACAGAGCAGAAGTTTGTGCTGAAAGGTCTCTGGAGAAAACACAATGAAATTGTGTTTGACACAAGCAAACAACAGGCAAGAAAGATGGCACTGAATCTATTAGCTCAAACATGAGATTTCACACACACTCAAACACACAAAAGCAAAGGGCAAAATGTCGTATAAAAATGCAATTCTTTCTATGAAAAGAGTCCTGCCACACAGTTTATTTATTCTTATACAATTCATGCCAAAAAACAAAAAGCACATGTGTTTTCACCCAGCAAACAAATTATACATTTCACAGTTTACAGTTCTCATATGATGTCTCCTATCAGCAATATGAACTGATCTGTGGGGCACCGTCATTGCCTTTCTTTTTCTATTAGGTAAATGTAGCCATTTAAATTCTGGCACAGTATGAGTCAGTCACCTAAATGCAGTAGAGAAGGGGGCAGAAGAAGCCTGGCTTAGGCAGGCCATTCACTATGTTCATGAATAGAAATGTGGAACCAATCAATCTCATTTATGGCCATACTGAGCCCAGCTTGCCCATAGTTTTAATGAAGCAGAGGTGTAATGGCTAACTGCCACCTCGTGGCCATGAGCTGCACTCCCCCTACAGAACTAAAAAAAGCCACAATATGTATATATATATATATATACATATATATATATATATATAACTAATGTTGCTAATAACAAATAAAAGTGAATGGCCTTCAGCTGACATGACTAGCTGCCATTCTTTCAGTTTGCATTGATCATAATTAGTAAGAGCTTGCAGTGAAAGAATGGCATCAGATATCATGCAGCTAATAACACACACACACACACACACACACACACACACACACACACACACACACAGATTGTTGTTGCTACCTTTGTGAGAAAATTCCATTGACTACAGTAATACTACATAGACACCTAAACCTAACAGTACTCTTTACCTCAGTACAAAAAAGACTTTTTTTCTGCGTTTTTTTTAGAGAAAACAGCAAAATGATCCCACTTTTTTCAGATTTTCCCATTTTCCTATTATTATGAGGACATTTGGTTCGTATAAACAGGTAAGTACACACACACAAACAGTGAGTATAACCACTGCATTTAACCCACCCTAGATACACCAGCAGTGAACAAACAAACAAGGTGCAATAGCAGTGGGCTTCATGTCTGCAGCAAAGGGCACAAGGACGCTACAGTTGTAAATATGGCTTAGTTCACTCATTCTCCAACTACATTTTTTCTGTCAGTCTTGGGACTGAAACATTTGGACTGGTCACAAGCCGTCTTATCTGACTATTAAGATACGGCAGCCACTAATGTTGCTAATTATGACTACAAGCTAATGTTGCTAACAGTGAATAAAAGCAACTGGCATCAGTCAATAACATTATTAGGTGTCTACTTTCTAATAGCTACATTAGCATTTTTGGTCTGCTGAAATGCACTAGGATAAAGTGCCATCCATCTTGGTTGCAAAGTATCCACAGCAAACAAATGTATTGTGCAAACTTTAACCACCAAACACAACCAGCTTTTTAATCCACTCCAGTGACTGATGAGGTCAGTCGAACTGTTGCTGGGTTTTCTGACTGAATTAACCTGAATCGTTTGGGCCTAGTTCCGCAGAAAGGAGATTTATGGTGCCTTTCAGCCGATCCTGATCCAGAATGCACGCCACCAGTCACAACTCTTTCACCCAGCTAATGGCAGCCATGGATTCCAGCGCAAAAGGGCATAGTCATTCCTGCAGCGGCTGCCACTGAGAACACGGCAGGTGATGAATGGCTGGTTAGATCTAGCTAGGAGCAACTGAAATGGCTGTCCCCTCGTTTTTTTCGCACACAAGTCACATCTAGCATTTTAGTTTGAGTGATCATCCAGTAGACACAACAGATTTGTCCCTGTCAGACACTTGTCTTGTATTTGTGTCTCAGTGTCTACATTATTAAGTACATAAGGTGTTGTTAGAATGCATTTCATTGCCTTTCCCTATGGTAGCAGGCAGTAAGGCCTGGTTTTTGACCCACACATTAGCCTCAGGTCAATTATTGCATCTTTTAATATGCTTTACATTTGACATAATGTAACACACCCTGACATAAATCTGTGACCTCAAAATGATTTAATTAGTACAAAAATAGCCTCTGAAAACCCATCTTCTTCCATATTTTCGCACCCCCTATCTGCTAAATATGTATATTATGGTGTATGTGTGTGTTGGAGTAATGTATGTGACTGGTTCATAAGGAAGAGCATCAGTGTGTTCTTTGCTTTCTCTTATCTGTTGATATTCAGCTCACATCTCTCTCCAGGCCCCCATCCCCCATATACTGCTCCCCCTGCCTCTGTTTGAATGCATATGTGTGAGGGTAAATCTCTGTGCAATGGCAGGCATGTGAGGCCGTTTGGAGGATGTGCTCTGCTTTAGAATGAGCTCATTAACCTTGTGGAAGATGGCTGGACGCTGCAGATGGACGCCCCTCCCACCTGGCCCACAAATGCTGTAACCACAGGCAACCGCCATCAGAACGCAGAGATGATCTCAGAACCTTTGGCTTCATCTCGGCTCACACTGCAGTATAAGGCAAGCTTACAAACATACAGTTTGTTTCAGATTAGAGGCCAGTCTAAACCCACCTGAAACCATGTTTCAAAGGGAAAGTGTTTTAAAGTGATGTCACATGTATTTCATTCTCCTCACTTACCCCAAAATTTAGGAGAGCAACAGGTCAGTCAGGCCCCCCAGCAATGAAACAACACGTCAGGACTATTCTTTGCAAAATCTCCCACAGCTGGCACAAGAGTCTTGATTCAAAGACCTGCATTTTCACCTAACTGATATTTACAATAGTGAGATATCATACATTAAATGTCTGTATTCATTTTCATGTCAAAATTACAATAATGAAATATTAATTAAAAATATATACATTCATAATGTCTGTCTATAAAATGTATGGCAGTGGTGGCCTAGTGGTTAGGACTTTGCCCTTGGGACCTGAAGGTCCCAGCTCAGGCACCACTGAGGTAAGGTGACCCTTGAGAAAGGTACGGTCCCGCTACACTGCTCCCCAGGTGCCGTGAAAGCTGCCTGCTGCACCACGTGTGCATGTGTTATTGGTTAAATGCAGAGGTCACATTTTGCTGTGGTGCTTGAGTGTGTTCACAATGACAAATAGTCACTTTCTCTTCACTTTCAAAAGATCTAATTAAACTCTAACTGAACCTTTAAAAAATAAGAAGAATGTATCAGGAGGTATCTGCAGTTGTCACCAATACAAATGCAATATACACATAACAGCCATAATTAAAACCTGTTTAATACTATATAGGTCCCCTTTGTGTTGCCAAAAAAGTTCTGAGTATGGTGCACTGACATGTTTATCATTAAGTTTTTGTGCTACAGTAGTTCTTCTGTAGGATCAGGCTAGCATTTGCTCCTCATGCAGATCAATGAGCCTTGGACACCTACAACCATGCTGCTTATTTTATCAGTTGTCTTTCCTTGGATTACTTTTGGTAGGTACTAACTATTGCACACCTGGAACACTCCACAAGACCTGCTGTTTGATGGTTCTCTAAATCAGTCATCTAGCCATCACAGCTCAGGCCTTGTCAATGTGGCTAAGATCCTTATACTCACTCATTTTACATATCAAACAGGAAAAATATGAGAATGGACAGATGCTATCCATCTCCCCAATCCTCCCAGGAGCTTAGATAATAGGTAGTGGCACAAAGGTGAAAGGAGCATTGTCCAAAGCCTTAGAGCAACTGGGAGGGCAATTTCCTATTGTTAACTGTCCATGGTGGTGAATCAGATTGAAAAGGTTGGAAAATTGTTGTCATAGACAAACATTGCTACAGCTAGACTGGACTCTACCCTGAAGGACACTCCTTGAAGAATACTTTGTGCTCTCAGAGAGTTTGAGATTCAGTAGAGAAAAAAGTGTACTTTAAGTTCTAAAAATGGTCACTGGGGTTGATGGATCCTGAGGAGGGGAGTTGTCTGGCTTACATGTTCA
This sequence comes from Arnoldichthys spilopterus, assembly GCA_037974385.1. Taxonomy (NCBI): domain Eukaryota; kingdom Metazoa; phylum Chordata; class Actinopteri; order Characiformes; family Lepidarchidae; genus Arnoldichthys; species Arnoldichthys spilopterus. The sequence goes on along the minus strand of JBBPDA010000041.1, from coordinate 32,145,125 downwards.
ATACTTAATCTGCATAACCATTATTCTGCATACCATCGCACTGTATGCTGTAAAAAGAGTAGCACTGCAGCTTTGCCAGCCTGGTCTGCTCAATCACTATGCTCTGCACCATGTATGTGTGTTTATCTGACTGTTTAAGTTAAGTTCAGGCAATGTTATCTATAGCTGCTCAGTGGGCAGAGAGAAGTTCTGTTATTTTCCTAATGTTTTCCCAAAAGCTATTCAGTCCTGCCTTTACAGTATATGGTGTGCTTGCCTGGCCTGGTTTGGACCAACATTCCCAGACTGAAAATCAGTCCCAGTCCAGCCCTACATGTAGTTATCTTTGAAAATTGTCTGAAGCTTTGCTAAAAACAAGTAGAACTCATCATGAAGCCTAAATTTTATCTGAACAAGTGTAAGAAACCACATAAGCATGTATAGTAGTGATTAAATAAAGATTCTGAGACATGCATAAGTTCTCATAGTTACTGATGCTTCCCTGCCAACTATATGCTCATATTACTCATTTGGAAAAAACAAAAACCATGTATTGGCTGACGGACTACATCATTGTCATTACCCTTGAGCTTGAAGAACTATTTATATGAAGAACACAGTCACACATTGCTGTCAGTTTAATCACATTCATGATTCCATTTAAACCATCATTGCTGTCATGTAACAGTACCACACACAATCACTGCCAGTCTGTTTACTGCATCTTATCCATTAGGGCCTGGGTGAGATTTTGGAACCAGCATCAGTAAAGATAACCAATCCAGTAGTTTTGGTCAAACAGTGCTTTTCTGAAGAATATGACAGTAAACTGCTATCGCAAAAAATAACTGTTTACTGTGCATAGAATGCTAAGAAAACTGTAACTCAAATACTTTGCTTTCATATTTGTATATTTTCAAAAGTTTGGAATTACTATTGATATGGATATTTTTGAAATAAACAATAACAATGACTACGTCTGTGCATTTAATGTTCCATTCTGTATTCCTAATTTTTCAACATTAAGAGATTATCTAACATATTTTACCAAAAATGTCTATTTACCCAATTTTCCTTCAGTTTCTCTAACTTTAACTGTCAGTTCTGAAACAGAAGGCATTATGGATATTTATTTTATTATAAATTCATGCAGTCATTTTAGAATCAGCCCTAACTTATGGCTTAGAATCTGCCACCATATATTTTTGTCATTAAAATGATTCCAAACTTTTGAACAGTAGTGAAAGATTCATCACTAATGATTAATTAGTCATATTTCTGCCAGTGACAGGTAGTTCAGAGAGCTTTAATAGTAACAGTGTTATTGTCCAAACAATATATCAGTTGAACCCTCCTAATATCACTTCCAGCATTCTATACTAATGGTGTAACAGCATATTACTTTCTTTACCATCAGGAACAAAACAGCAGCCCACTAAAAATCCCAGCTCTGCAGAACTGAGCTTAAAGACAGACCACCAGAATATGGACATTTGCAAAACTGACAGCTCAATGCTTTCAAATGAAAATCCTCATCTGTAACAAAACATCTAAAAATACAGCAGTTGTATTTTCACTGGGAACATGTTTGGCTTGGTTTACCCCACTGAGTTACAGATTCTTATTTAAATAGAGCACAGACACATCAGCAGCAAAAGGAAAAAAAGGATGTTGCTTGTAAAATTTTGCCCCATGTCAGCAGAACAGAAAATGTTTTGCGGGCTATAAAAAATGAGGCTGTCAGGAAAACGGGTTTGCTCCTTATTATGGTGTGCTTGTTCTAGTACAATTACAGATCTTGCATGTGGAGAATTGTTGCGAGATGCCCAAGAAAGTATTTCAGCAGAAGTGCTGCTTTCACAAAATGAGGGTGAATACTTGTGCTGTCTGTCACAAACTGTGAATGGAAGTTGAACTTTGTGCTCCACATAATACTCTCATGCATAAACATTCTGTTCGTTATAGATCAGAATTACTGTAGAGATTTGGTAAGCATGACCTTTTTTGACATTCAATATAAGAAACAATTCTAAGAGTTTTGGGCTTTTCCCAAACTTCAGTTTCTTCATTTAAAAACCATGATAAAGCTCTGCAAAATAATTATTTAGATTCCACACATATAAAAAAAACTAAATGCTTGCTAGAAATCTCAAATGAATCATATATACTACTACTCAAAAGTTTGGAATCTTTTTTTACTTTTATATTTATTAATAATGACTTATACAGTGTAATATTATTAATATTTAAATCTGTAATTATAGACTAAAATACTATAAAACACCAGGGATTTGTATATATTTTATTTAAAAAATGGTTACATTTTATATTTAATACAAGTATTTGCAAACAAGAATTTATTAAATGATAATTAATGTAGAGTTTTTATTATATGTATTTCTGTTATTTATATCTTTTTTTTTTTTTTTTACAGTAATGTTATCTGGCCTCAAGATTTCATCCATACTTGAATGGAAAAAAAAATATTCAGAATATGTATTATAATTTAATTCTGGACATTAGTTCTAGTATCTATTTTTATTTTTAATGCCTTTGGGTTTCCACTGTCATTTAGAACTATATACAGCTCAGAACATCACCTAAAACGTTTTCATTTTATTAACAGCTTCCCTGTTTCCTTGTTATTATTTGGGCAATATTACATAGTAATATTTAAAACATGTATCTGCAAACACATTAAATTTGTAAGGGTGAAAACATTGATTCCAAACTTTTGAACAGTAGTGCATGTCAGATATGTTTGAATTCACAGTCTACACGGCTGCATGTTTGTCAGTTGATGAACACCATATCTAAAAATAGCTACTATTTCATGTTCAATATCTTCCCTGCAATTCAGCACAGTAGTAAAGCTTATTATTTGTAGTGCATGCTGTGTCAAAACCCTTCTTCACACTAAACCTATTCTACTGACCACACAGCCCATTACAGGTCAGTGGGCTTGACCTGTGCCGTCATTTTCTACCAGCCATTGTTTTCCCCAGAGGGCGGATACGGTGCCATAATAGGTTTGCCATTTTCATTTACGGCATGGGATCATGTCTTCGTTCAGTGTGTACTAACACAGCTTTAGTGGTCAGGTCTCTCAGGATGAAAGTGACTTTAAAGTGACCACATCAACACGTCAGTGGCTAGGATAGATACATCACTGGAGTCATTAGAGCCCCTTGAAAGAACAGCAGCCTCTATGCACAGACAAAAGTGTATATTATGAAAATTTTTCATTTATGGACAATCACTACCATCGTAGACCACTGGCTGCTCCAAGCTGAGTCTGTAAAGCACTTTTTTTGAGATGAACCTGTAGGGAGGAAGACATGAAGACCACCGTCAGAAAAGCATGTATTCAGTTTACTGCTGCACAGTATAGCGTTTGCTAAAGCAATACTCAAGACTATGTCTATATGGTCACAGACTTTCGCATACAACTGTATGTACTGGGGTTGTGAAATCAGACCTGGAGAAAGAGTTGTCAAAGATGAGGGAGTATTCCCCAGGGTTGCGTGCTTTCAGCTGGCCCTGCATGCTTTCTTTGTGCGAGTTACACCTTGTCAGAGGGATCAGGACCTGCCAGAGACCAAACATTAGTGCTCTTATAAGAAAATATGTGTGTGTGTGTTTCTTCTCAGCTTGCAAAGGATGACCGAGGCAACAAGTTTCCCACATATTGCATCACTGCTCACAAACTTTCGATCTCTTTGACAAATTATTTATTTATTTTCCAGTCCTAATTTTGACACTGCCATGTTTTATGAAGTTTAAGGAGAACAAGAAATTCTTATTATATTATGTAATTATTCTATCATATGGGAAAATGTAAACACCCCTTGCCATATTACATGTACTTTTCATGTTCCGTAGGGAACTTAAATATGATATTTTTATGGAAATAGTAGTGCACAATTTTCTGTTTACTTGCAAAATTTAACACAGTGGGAAAAGATAATAAATGTAAAATAATAAAATATGCCATAACATTAACACAGGCCACACTTCTTTAAACCATTAAGTTACATTCAGCAAATAAACAGTAATTGTGCATTTAAATGTGCAGAAGGATGTGTAAATATTTAACTTAACATGTCAACTTACTTCCTTTTTAATCACCACTTTCAACACAACACAAACACATTCTAGATCATACACTGCATGACTATATTATACATTCTTTATGGTTTATAGCTTACAATAACCTACATCTCTGTACATTTGTCTAAAACAAAATTTATTTAATTAAGGATTAAGGATTTGCACAGTAAACATCACATTTGAATTATGTCTGTATTTGATTTATATAATTGGAAACATGAATTCTGAACTTTTCAATGGAGATTAATGGTATTAAATAGTAGTTGGTGTACCTTGCCCTGCTCTAGTGGTGTGTCTGAGCTTTCTCTGTACACCACACTGAAAGAGATGCTCTTTGGCATGGAGGAGAAAACCCAGTTAATGGTGGGCCTGGCACTGCCCACAGTGATGGGGACAATGCTGTAGCAGCTAGACTTGATGAAGAGCTCTCTGAAGTCCTCTCCGAACTTTGCAACTTCCTCCACCGAGAATGGCACAGACAGCCTAAAAGCAAAACACAGTACACACAGTCACCCTACATGTACAACCTGCAACCTACATCTGCAGCTAAGAAAACACATACACTGATCAGCCATAACATTAAAACCACCTGCTGAACATTGTGTAGTTCCCCTCGTGCTACCAAAACACCCACGCTTGTGTCTTTTCTGACACCTTTCAATTATAACCAGTCTTAAGTTTCTGTGCTACAGGAGCCCTGCTATGGGATCAGATCAAGCTAGTGATCGTTCCCTAAGCTCATCATTGAGCCTTGGGTGTGAAAGCCACATCTCCAGTTCACCAATTGGCCTTCCCTGGGACACTTTTGATAGGTACTAACCACTGCATGCCAGGGGGACCCCTCAAAACCTGTTGTTTTAGAGATGATCTCACCCAGCCGTCTAGCTATCACAATAAGGCCCTTGTCAAAGTGGCTCAGATCCTTAGGCTCACCCATTTTTCCTGCTTGCAACACAACAATCATCAGGTACTGACTGTTCACAATATGTTTCTCCTCTTGACAGGTAGCGCTATAGTAAGATAGTCAATGCTATTCACTTCACATATCAGTGGTTTTAATGCTGTGGCTGATCAGTGCATAGCTCAGCTGACCTATTGTTTTATGGACTCTGATTTTTATTAAAGGGGAACTCCACTGATTTCACAAATTTCAGAATTAATTCATCCATCCAGGCGTAAAACTCCCAAAAGCATCTTAATCATCTTTCATGCTGAAATCTTTATCACAACTACTGTAGAAGTAAAACATCTGTTTGAACATTCTTTAATGACAGACAGAGTTGTTTGATGTGAAATGCTCGGTCTTACCAAGAATGTAAATATTTTCTGCCACCTTAGACTAGACCTATTAATACACAACCAACCCACACCAAACTATACCACTAATGGCTACAAAACTGCAGAATTTAATATTTTCCATGGATTAACACACTATATTTGAATACTTGACTACTAAATCCATCCAAAAACCAGTGAGGCAGCTATGCCAGGCTATAGAAATCATCAATTACCTAAGTAATCAGTTTTTTTCGCAGTAAGCTGTGCTGCTGGCCAATCTGAACAAATTATTACTCTCTTGGAGTACCAGACAAAAAGTGTTCACACTTACGTGATCTCTCCAGACTTGAGCAGGCAGATCTCTGCATCCTGTGCTGAGGTGAGCAGCTCCTCAGACTCTTCTGTAGTGAGATCACCACCACTGGCACTGCCACTGCTGCTGTAAAATTCAACATTAAGCCAGTACTCATCATTAAACCACAAGCTTCGAGCTGTGAAGTATTTCATCAAGTGCCCAACATAGAATATGAAAAAATACACAATCATTGAATAATTAATGTTTGTTAAACAAATCAAGAGATTACTTTTTCTTTACATTATGTTACAGTTGCCAAGCAAACATGAACTGTTGAAGAAGGATAAAAAGCTTCAGTAGTCACATGTGTCACTCCCTATTAGATTACCAGTGCACTATTTGAGTGGAAAAGACAGTTTCTTCACTTGCATATACAGTGGTGTGAAAACATATGTCCCCCCTTCCTGATTTCTTATTCTTTTGCATGTTTGTCACACTTTTTGCTCATCAAAAACCGTTAACTATTAGTCAAAGATAACATAATTGAACACAAAATGCAGTTTTTAAATGAAGG
>JBBPDA010000041.1:32121972-32135393 GCA_037974385.1 Arnoldichthys spilopterus | reverse complement strand
GTTTACATTACCTGTGTGCAAATACCCACATACGAAAACTGAAAGTCTGCACATTGACCTAATATTAATTATTTAATTTCAATTTAAATATGCTATGGATGTTAAAATAATAATAATAGTAATAGTCAATGGCTAATATTTGTGGACCTGACTGTAATTCCTTAAAATGCTTGTTATAAGCACAGGTTTATTGTGACAGTGGCTACTACTGCGTTACGCATTTATCATGCAAAACTGGAAGTGTTTAAACCCTGCTAACAGAGTAGTAGTTAAAGATTTTTGGGCTGTGTGCTTTGCCTTTACTGTCACCACTGTCAGCCAGACTTACTGCCAAATCTTCTGCCATTCCATGTGGCATGTTACATCATTTACATGTGAAAAAATCTACAAACCACATTTCCTGAGAAGTTTGGACACTTTCCAAAATGCAATAAAAACAGAAATTTGTAATATATTAATTCATGCAAACCTGGATTTAACCGCCAGCCATTTAACCGTCAGTAGTTTTTTTGACCAACTTCACTGTATTATGCAAATATACACAGAAGTAGAACTTAATGTCTGAAACACACTCAACAGAAGTTGGGACAGAGTTAAAATAAGATTGGAAATTGTACATTGGTGTTTATGTGACACCAGTTTGGAAGACTCCACATTGAATAGGCTAATTTGTAGCAGTTAAGGTATCATTAAGGTACCCAGCCTTACCTCACCCTTTTGTGCCAGAATTCACCATATATTTTATGACATATACTATATGAAGGCACCATTGACTCATATATCATATATTAGTCATATATATCAAAAATATCTTAACTTTTCTGGAAATGGGGTTTGTATCACAAACAAATTTACTGATAGAATTAAAAGACATTCATACTGTAGAACACACTTGTGCTGATACTCCACCCATCCATGTCCTAAGCTGCAAATTAGACAACAGATGTGGTGGCTGTGGGCAACAGGCCTGTAGAAGCGTACCTCGAGTTCTGCCAGTCTGGTCTCCAGGGTAGACACCTTCTCCTGCTTAGAGTCCATCTGATCCATTACTCCCTGCAGCTCCTCATTCAAAACCTGCTCACAAAGAACAAGGCTATTAAGTAAGAATGCATTGTTCTTCCCATTACTTCATCTATATACTTCATCTACATACCTATTCACTTGTACAGTTAATAAAAAATCTTATTGACTATCATAATAAAGTGCTTTTTACGTTATGTACATTTTGAGTAAATTTTACATTTATGCGTTTATTTGTGATTTACAGACTTTATGTTGCTGTTGTAACTTATTGTACATATATATCTATCCAACCATCTATCCATCTTTTTCTTTCTAGAGGACTGTTCTGAGTATGGAAAGTATGACAAAATAACCTTTATCTGGTTCTGATGCTGCACGGCTTCCCCACTCATTTGTAGCCGAAGAGAATCCATTTCTTTCTGGCAACACTCCCTCAATGTCTTGGTCTCCTCCTGTGCTTCCTCCAGCCTCTCCTGTAGTTCCTGCATGGCTCCTGAGAGTCCCTCCTTTTCTTCTAGTTCCTCCAGGAGCCGAGCATTGTCTTTGCTCAGAGCTTCCACTGAGCAGCCCAGGGTCTGTGATTCATTCTCTGCCTTCTCCTCCAGCTCCTGAAGCCTGTTAGAGAGCTCCTCCCAGCGCAGCTGGGCCTCCTCATTCTGGCCAGTAAGCATACACACATGAACACCTAACTCTGCTGTTTCAGTGTTGGCCCTGTGCAGGGCCTCCCGGGCTTCTCCGTTTTCCAGAATAAGGGCATTGTTTTGCCTCTTCACAGCACGTAGGTCCTCTCGCATGGTGGCCACTTGAGCCTGAAGGTCTGCTCTGGACTGTGCTTCGTTGTCCCGCTCCTTCACCAGGGTCTCCTCTCTTTCTCTGCAATGGAGTAGCTCCTCAATGTGCCTTCGATTCAGTTCCTCCACCTGGGTCTTGAGTTGTTCAGCCTGGGCACGGAGGTCCTCCCTGGAGGCTTCAATCACTTCATGCATTGCCTGGAGCTTCATCTTTTCATCTGCACTCAATTGCACTTGGGCCCGGAGCTCTACCACTTCTTCCTGTAGTCTGGAGACTTCCTTCATGTTCAGGTCCAGCTGGGCCTCAGCCAGAGCAAGCCTGGAGGCTGCTTGGCCAGTCTCAAAACTGTGGGTTAGGTAGAGATTTTTCTTCTGCTCTTTCCTTCTCCTCTTAGGTTCATCTTCATCTTTGACATTATTCAAGTGGGGGTCAGAGCCCATCTCATCATCTTTAGAACCTGATTCATTATTTAGATCTTCACAACTCTCCTTCAGAGCAACCTGAAGCTCCTCAACCTCCTTCTCTAACCTCCTGATCTCCACTTCTCTAGCATCACTCTTGATCTGAGCTTGCTGGATGCTCTCCTCCAGACACTTGTTCTCATCCAAGAGTTTCTTCTCCCTCTCCTCCACCACAAGCCCTGCTAAATCCAGTCTGTCTTTCAGCTGTTTCTCAGAGGCTTTAAGGGTGGCCACTTCTCTCTCAAGGGCAGCCCTGCCTTGGGCCAAGTCCCTGCTGCTCTCCTCAGTCCTCTTGACTGTATGTAGCAACTTAGCATTGATTTCCATGAGATTGGTGCACTGGGTCTTGTACTCATCTAGCTTTTTGCCTTGGCTTTCCATCTTCTGAGTGAGTCCGGACAGTCTTCGGTTTTGGTTTTCCAGCTGCTGAATCTTCTGTGAGCTGATGGAGACCTCTGCCTCCTTTGAGTTTATCTGTTTCTGCAGTGATGCAATCTGACCCTCTTGTGCCTCCATTAGGACACTGCTCTTCTGCTGTTGCTCTTCATGCTCCTTTTTCATCTCTTCCATCTGTTGTTCCCTTGTCTCCAGTGAGCTCTGCATATCCTGCAGCTGGGTGTGTAGGTTCCCTGCCTCTCTCTCCTTCAGAGACAGTGCACCCTGGAGGCGGTTAATGGCCACACGGAGCTCATCAGCCTGCTGAAGTGCAGTGATTCTCTCTTCCTCAGTGGACACTCTGAGCTTGGCAAATTTCTCCTCACTTTCTTTTAGCTTCCCCTCCCAGGCCTTGAGCTCTTGGGCCAATCTCTCTGCCTTCTTGCCACGATCCTCACTCTCCCGTCTGGCTTCAAGCCTCTCCACTTCAGCCTCTTTCAGCTTGCTTAGCAGGTCCTGAATTTTCCAGGCTGAATCGCAATAGCTGGATACCTGCTGGCCTTTCTCGTTCAATGCCCCATCCAACTTAGCTAGCAGCTCCATGTTCTTGTTCTCTGCAATACTAAGTCTTTCCTCTAGGTTTCTTGATGTTTCCTGAGTCACAGCCTGAAGATTTACACTCCACTGCCCATTAGCCTTCTCTGCTTCCTGGTTTTTGAATGAGTCAGATGATTGGTCAGTCTCCTTACATGGCTTATGACTGGCTCTCCCAGCTATATGTTTTTCTCTGAGATCACGGACCTCCTGCCTTAACTCTGCAGCTTCATCAGTGAGAAGACGAACCTGCTCCAGAAGCTGCTGCTGTCGTAGCTCTGACTGGTCAAGTTCAATGCGCAGGTCATCTGCAGCATTACATGAGAGTTCACCTAGCTCTCCTAGGTCCCCAAGTAAACCACTGCCAAAGTCTGGGCCTGGAAGGAACTCCTGGGCCTGCTACAAAAAGACAAGGACCATTTTCATTTTACTAACAAAATGTGAACATATGGATATAAAATACACAGTAAATTGTGCACAAGTGCCATGAAAGAACTGACAGTGACAATTACTGAACTCTACCAGTTGGTCTAGTTATATGGTTTTTGCTGCTACATGCTCAAGATTGGTACCATCAGAACCTAATAGAACTGAAGGGTGCTCTCCTTTGGCTGTGGTAAAACTCGCAGCAAAAGCCAACAACACTTCAGCATTTTCTTTACTTTTTGTCTTGAACTTAAAGTCACTAAACACATGACCACTAAGTGCACAATAAGGTAAACTACAATGGTCTGCTGATGTTGATGGCAATATCTAGAATTATAAATCTTATTTGTACTCTACTTATCAAGGTAAGCTTAATAGCACTTTGACAAAGTGATTTTGCTAATATTTAAACCCTTGTCAGAAAAAGATTTAAGCTTGCACAAGGCTGTAGGTAATTGTAGACATTTGTGTGAGTGTTGGAGATGCAGTATGATATTTCCGGTCAACATAGCTAGCATTAAGCTACAGTAGTGTTGCTAATCTCTCAGTTCACTAACCAAGAGAGAAATAAGAACTAAGAATGAGAAACATGCTCAAGTCACTCTTCATTTTTGGATGACCATATGAAAAAACACAAAAGCATAGTGAATATAAAAAGAATTCAAAAAGATATCAGAAAGTAATTAAAAGTAAAGGTATATCAAGTAATTAAAAGTAAACCTGTGAATAGCTGCTGACAAGGCTGTTCACACTAGAGCAGCGACTAGGCGGTCTCCACGCATGGGTAGCTGATATTGCTGATCCAAGAGTTCTCCTACAAACATTGAAGATACACGTGAGAATGTATTTAAAATACTGTCATACCTCCCCCATCCTCCAAAGTATGAGTATTGACCTAGGATCCAATTTTGCATCATATATCCCCATAAATGTAATTTTTTGGACAGAGTGAGGACGTTTTTTTACAATGAACAGTGTTCATTTTTTAAAAGTCTGGTGTAAACAAAAGTCATTCCTTATGTGTTACATGCATGCATGTTCATGTTGAGGATGTGGTCATAAACAAACAGGAAGAAAGTCTGACTGAGGTGAAGTACACAGGAAAGAGGTGTGGAATACAGCAAAAACTGTGTAAAGGGGTTTAGTCATAAAGAGAGACCACACAGTGTTCTGATTACCTAGAAAACGTTCAGAGTTGTGTCACATGCATTTCCAATCACAAATGTACTGTATGATTTAAGAGCAATAAGAAACAAGTTTAATATGGAGGACTTGTAAGAAAGAACACAGGCCAAGATTTACTCTATTAGTTATGGTAAGATACTAAACAGTAGCGTCTTATTAGTGAGTGAGGGCCAGAAAACTGCCTGCACAACCTGGCAAAGGCGGGCCACTCTGAGTCTAAATCGTATCCTCTGGATGCCACATCAAACTGGACCTCGTTCAGCTCATACAAGTGATTGATGATGTCAGCATTAAGGTGCGATTTCAGAAAGGGACTGCGAGCATAGTACCAGTCACTGTAAGAAAGACAAAAAACAAAATCTAAAAAAATGCAAAATACCAAAACAGGAATTACAACTCTAAACAAACAAGTGCTGTTTAATTGCAGGTTTTCACAGTATGATTTTAAGCTGCCCCATATGGAAGATGACTTGCATGAAAGAAAATGGGGCAATATCTTTAGTTATGGCTCAAAAGTGGTGTCTCTACATTGCACTGTGAAAGATGTTCAAAGATGGCCACTTTCACAGTCTTGCAACCAAAGGTAGCTAGCAGAAAAAAAATTGGATGACTCTCTCACAATTTGATTGCTGCTATGACCTATGTCTACTAACAGAAGTGCAGCATGGACTTGATGCTGGGTTAGCTTAATTGCTTCACAGCACAGGTGAATGACACATGCTGAAGTTTAATTCTTGTATACCGAGATTGTGTTGTGGCCTAAGATCATTGTACAGTCTAACTTGATGTAAAACCCAAGTCCATCAGTTCCATGCTGCACAGCATGGTTTGCAGTAAACAAATAATACTGCTGACATCTCAGTATGTAGGCATCGTAAAGAAACCAGCAACCTGTACATAAACAAGCCTCATTTATGCTAAGAGGAAGGGAGAACTCCTCTGAAATTCCAGAAGTAAAACCAAACCAAGGAACAGAAATTGTCAAATGGTCAGTTGCCTTTTGAACAACACTTTTAGCACAGTGTTCAGCAAATGCAAGCTTTTAAAAAGTCAGAACAGCATTTTTTTCATTTTCTATTCCATTTTTTGAAAAATGTCACAAATATAGGAACTGCTAATTTAGTTGCAGTGCCAAGAGCCAACGCTTCATCTTCCTTAAAAAAAGTGTCCAGTTGATGTGTCCTATTTGTTCAAGCTTTTTCAGAACTTAAACATATTAGCATTTGTTTTCTCAGTGTTTCAAGAGCTCCTTGAGTAGCCCATATACTGTATATACTGGAACTGCTCACTTTTCTCCTCTTACTTCAGATGTTTCTTAGAGAGGTACTTTTACTTAAAATGCATTCCTTCTCTGACAAAACTTTCATTGCAGTGTGAGGAGCCACCCACTCTATCAACCCTTTTCCAGTCACTGCTCATTTCCCCATTCCAGTGTTTGTCTTCTAATGTGAACTTTCAGTTCAGTTCACAACTTGCTCCTACAAACTAGATGCAGGCATTTTTTTCCTGTTTACAAACTAAGGTCATATGACTGTAAGACATTTTCACCATAAATTGTGTGGCAAACTCAAATCTCTTTTCTGACATTTGATAAGATAAGATAAGATAGGATAAGCTAAGAGAACCTTTATTAGTCCCACAAGTGGGAAATTTGCAAGGAACCATTGGTCCCATCAGTAAAAAAATACAGCCTCACTGCTAAGACAGACCCTGCATACATAAAGGAAACAGTATTACAGCTTCCTACCAAACATTAAAATAAAGTCAGTGCTGACTTAGTAGACACTGTAGTTTCTTTCTCTTACCAAGTGACTTTTTGGTTAATAAGACATTGCTGAAGAGTGTCTGCCAGTCTCTGGTGAACCAGGCAGTAGCGGATGAAAGCACGCCCTTTCCCCAGTGAAGTCTTCAGCTGTGGCACAAAGAACAAATGCATGGACATGAATCATTTCATGCACTATTTATTAACTACACTTAGTATTAGGAACACCTCCCATATGCAGTCTTATGAAAAGCTTGAACACCACTAGTTTAATAACATTTTCTTTTCGATTACGAAACATCCTATACGTAGAACCAACTAGAAAAGGGTATTTAATGAAAAGTTATGGATTTATCAGATTCTAACATGTTGGAAAATGGTAAAATATGAAATATAAACTGTGCCATGACTTTTGCACAGGTCACAGTAAAATAAACTGTACAGAAGGGTGTTCTCTGTCGAAGAAAAGTACCTATTTTTATTTACAAAACCCACAAAACATGTGACTGGGGCACATAAACTTTGCCTATGACAGTACGTGCACTTTAGTTCCATTGTATGTGCACAATTTATCAGTCACCCTTACCCCCTATTTACTAATGATAAGGGACCACCAGAGGACCACTGCTGACCAGATATTATTTGGAAGATGGGCTATTCTCACCACAGCAGTGACATAGTAGATGTATAGTTATGTGTGAATCTGGTGCAAGCATATCAGGGACAGAGGCAAAACTGAGGCAATGGCCTTAAATTGTACATCTACAAAGGCCATGTATATGGTAGGTATTTCTGATAAAGTGGCCAATGAATGTAGGTGCAAGGTACAACCAATACACGGAAATCTAGTGACCGCAAAAGCTGCTGAAACCTAATTTTACATAAACCTCACTTTATTTATTTACACCAAGAAAGACCAAGACACCTGTTTGGACTAATCTACAAATACACATTTACACAAAACATGTCATTTAAACCTTTACCTGACAACAGTGTGGAAACCTAAAAGGCAAAAATCGCTGTTTTCAAGTTAAGAGGTTAAAAGTTCTGACCTGACTTACAAGATTACCCTCTGCCAGCCCACTGTGAGTGTATGTGATTCACCCAGTAGCACAGCAGATGGCTGGATTACAGTAAGTGGCCAAATTAAAGAACATACGGACAGCAGATGGGACTGCCACACTGCAGCTGACAGATAACACATTTGCAGTGTTACCGGGATTCCGTCAAAATGCTGTCATGTGCTGAGGCGTCTTATTGAAATCCTTTCCAATCAGCTGTGTGTACATATGTATGTCTTAAAAGATCCCAGATGTGAGACTGAATGAAGTCATTTCTGATCTTCTACAAAACCAAATTTACAAGAGGTAGCACTAACCATGAGTTGCCAAAATTACAACTTGGCTGAAGTAGGACCAGCTCTGAGTTTACAGACAGAAAATACAGTGAAGTACGCTACACAGTATCACTCTTCTAATGCAATACAGCGCTCTTCTACTGCTGTATTAAAAAAACTTGTTCTGTTGTTGTTGTTGCGCTTGGTTAGGAAAAAAGTTGGCTTGCTGCAGTTTTAAGGTCTTGGTAATGAAACCAAAAGACAGACACATGGGTGTATTTCTCTGACCTCACAAAGATTTGACTTTTTAGGGAATTTTTGAATATATTTATGCACAAATGCATAAATGTACTTAGATTTGAATGTTTAAGAAAATGAATATAAAATACACAAAAGATTTACACTGCAGTGAAATACAGACAAACTTCTTTTTTTTTTAAACATTTTCATTTTTACTAAACATTTTGGGCAAGAAAAATGTGCCCATAACAGTTTAACTGCTTAAAATGCACTGAATTATAGTCTGTTTCAGATTAAAGCGAATAATTCCTTTAATTTAGAAGTAACTCAGCCAATCTGTATTTTCTACATTGCTGAATCCTTAAGATAATAAATGTTTGAGTTTAAGAGGTTAAGTTGTTATATTCTATTATACTCAGGTTGAACGTGTTTAATCTTCTTTAGCTATCTCAAAAATGTGAAACATTTAAATACCTACAGACCAACACTCGATGACACCACAGCACAACTATGGCCTAGGGAACATTCTTTTTTTTCCCCAGAGAGCACTCTAACACTAGTGCAACACCTACAGCATATGACCAACCTCAGGCAGTGTTTACCTGTGACTTTCTGCTTCATGTTCCAAGGAGAAGAGCATAGGAACACAAAAAATATGCATCCAAATCAGGAAATACAAGTAGAAAACAAATAAATCAAAAGAAATGAAAAACAATCAGAGAGTAAAAAAAAACATGAAAGCTGAACGACAGTCAGGTGTGCATGCAGGCAAGCCTGACCACAACAGACTCTGTATGTGTGCCACACATGCTTTGGATTACCTCAGGGATAGACTTGACAAAGCGGATCCCATCATTAGCCCCCTTTATCTTGGCCAGACACTCACAGAAATAGTCCCAGTAGTCTTTTCTGCTTCCCAGAAACGTTGTCTTCTCTTTCTGGTCAAACTGTAGAAGTGACAGCTAACAGGTTTACTCTCTTGCCAAGTAAAATGATTTTGAACAGACCTTTTCAGACTTCCTGGGCTAATAGCAAAACCTGATTATATCTTGATGTGGTCAATATCAATACCAATTACCAATAACTAGAGACAATCATTTACATTTTATTAAAAATTCCCACTAGAACATATTATGTGTTTACAAATATCCAGACAGCTCTGTTAACAGGTGATATCAGCTTCTTTAAGGTCTAAATGCAAAACAGAGTTGGTGGTGTTTTGTTAATCGTTTCAGTCTAAAATTGACATCCCAAAACAGTTCAGTAGATCAATATTACCGATCCACACTGAGATTTCAAGCCCCGTGTTGAGATATTGGCTGCTGTTTCTAGATACTTAAATACAGCAGCATGTCCCACTGCTTTGAGACAATCCCCATGTAATTCTCAAGATGCACAAGTTCCATTATAAACTACCAAAATTTAAATGACCAAATATGTCTGAATACATTATTGTACATGACTATGAACAGTAGTGATTGGTAGAGCTATTTTTAACAGGTGATGGCCCAATTGAAGCACCCCTGCTGCCATAACACCAACCAGCACATACACTATGCTAACAAGGGGGTGCATTCTGGCAGTGCGGGGGAAGCTACATTGAAAGCAGAGCTTTGCAAGGTACCAACTACATCATACTGGATGAAGATGAACTACTAGAACCATAGTTAATAATGTATGAATTCACCCCACAGTGGGTGAAACTACCACTGGCAGGTTGGGTACTTATGAGCCAACTGACATTTGCTGTTGTATATTGTTAGAATTAAACTACTCTGCCATACTTGCAGTAAGTATTCCAGTTTAGAGGAGAACTTGTGGAGACTGCCGCTGTCATCTGTGATCGGTTCCGCACTGTCCACATGCTCTTTACTCAACTCAGCAACTGCATCTGCAAAGGACATATATTTTAGGGCATGTTCATGCATACACTGCATAAGGTGTTAAGCTCACCTTAGTTTCTGGCAAACTCATTTTATGGCAATCTATCATGAATATAAAGGACAGATTGGCAAAAGCACTGTTAAGACCATCTGGAATAATAGAGAAACTTCATCTGCCATCTAACATTGGTCTTTTGGTTGCAATGTGTGATTTAAGTATGTAGCTGGTGGAAACTGGACAAAACATGCAGGCTGAAGTGGATAGTTACTAGTTCCAAGATTTACTCAGTACTTTCCTCTTAAATGATGTGCACTTGTGAGGAAAATAGTATCACTCACATTAATTTCCTCTTTCCATTTTAGCTTAGCTCTAAACTGATCTGAGCAATGTGACTGTGCACGAGTGTATGTGTGTTTTTGTTTTTGAATACCATGCAAATCTCTGATTATCCTCTGAAGCTGATTTTCTCCAACTGTTACTGAAGCCATGGTGAAGCCAAAAGGGTTGTTTTCAGGTTTACACTCCCATCATACTGTCTGTTTGAAGGACACAGAAGAAACACAGGAGTCATTAGCAGGAAAACACACACACGTAGGCGCGCACACACACACACGCGCACACACACAAGCACATGCGCACACACACACGCACAAACACACACACGCGCACACAGACACGCGTGCACACACACACACAAGCACACACACACAAAAGTAGCAAGAAATAATCACGTCTATTTACTCTATTACTTCCTCCAGTATATATTCAGATATTAATTCTTTGACTTTGACTTATGTTCTTTAAAATACACAAATAATATATATTTGCACTTTAAAATGTAAGGTCTTCTATTCATTCTTTTATTTTGCTTTGTTCATGCAACTCTCAGACACCTTTGTTGATGCTCAAATGGATCCCAAAAAGAGAAAGAATAAAGCTTATTATCCTCTTCCTATGCTCATGAATTCTGAGTGCACAAAGCATTTCAAGTGTATTTCTTTGTAAAACCTTATTCTAAAGAAATCTAGGTCTTTTCACTACTCCTATTCACATTAAGTCTGGTGGCTTGTCGTTAGTGGGCAGTGGTGGCCTAGTGGTTAGGACGCTGCCTTTGAGACCTGAAGGTCGCAGGTTCGAGTCCCAGCCCGGGCACTACTGAGGTTCCCTTGAGCAAGGTACCGTCCCACTACACAGCTCCCTGGGCGATGTTGGTAGCTGCCCGCTGCTCCACGTGTGCAAGTATGATGGGTTAAATGCAAAGGTCACATTTTGTTGTGGTGCTTGAGTGTGTTCACAATGGCAAACAGTCACTTTCACTTCACCTTAGAGGGACATTACTTTTTCTGCTCCAGGCTTCTGTATCAAACTCTCAGTAACAGACAAATGAGACATAAATGCTGTCATTCAGAAGAAAAACATGTCAAGAAAAGTGCTGTTACGAGTGAAATTGAGAAATAAATGTTTATAAAGTTTAAATTTAGTAGTGGTTCCTTGTTGAATAGTGGTACACCCAGCATCTATCATCATAGAAACATTTATGAGGTGTTCTTTTTTTTCTTTCTAAAATTGACAGCCCAGAAGCAGTCTAATAGATCCAATACTACTGATCCACACCTAGACTTTAAGCCTAGTGTTTTGACATTGGCTGACGATCCCCTTCTAATTCTCCTTAAGATGCACAAGTCTCATCTGAACTAAGCATAATCTTTACGATTATTGAATATGTCTGAATACATTACTCTATATGATTATGAACAGTAGGTGATTTGTAAAGCTATTTTTAACAAGTGATGGCCCAATGGGAGCATCCCCTGCTTCCACATCACCAAACAACACATACACTAGGTGATGACAGGTAAACAAGGGGGTGCATTTTGGCAGTGCTGGGGGAAGCTAGACTGAAAGCATAGCTTTGCAAGCTACTTACTACATCAAACTGCAAGAATATAACTGCAAACTGCAAGAATATAAACTACAGCAAAGGAAACCTAGGAGAAAATCTACTTTCTCTTTCTGCTGTAGCTCTTCTCTATGGCATAAGCTCACAAATGTGTGTTCAAATTCACAGCATATTCAGGAAATAAGTCAAAGAGAATCACAATTACTGTAAAAAACCAATGATAAAAATGACAGATACTTCCTCTCTTTTCATGTGTGTAGTTTCGGTAGGTAACTACACAAAATAGCCAAATGGTAATTTAACCAAAAAGTAAATTGACTATTTGAATCACTATGCAAAAACAAATGTGGTTGAAATACCGGCAAACTACTACAAAATTCAGTAGTAGTAGTAGTAGTAGTAGTAGTAGTTCAATGACATGCAGTTCACTTATTCCAACACTGCATTTTGGTCACCCAGGAACCCCTACTGATTATGAACAGGCAAGGCAGAAAACTGCCAGAGAAGAGGAGTGATACAATTACATAGAGCAATGTGAAGTAAAATCACAACATGTTTCAGGTCCCCAACACGTGCCTACGTCACTGTGTGACGGCGCTCCAGACAACAAGTGCAGGGAACAGAGCGAAACCTTTTATAAGAAAAAAGAACGGGTAGCTCTCAAATCACTTCTTATTCACTGAGAAACACCTTTTCTTGACGAAGAGGTCCCGAGTGACCATAAAGAGTAGCTTATAGCTGCTCTTTTCGCCGTAAAAACACAAACGCTCCCTATGTGACTGAAACCAACACAGAAACCACAGAAACATCACCACAGGAAAGTGCACCTGCTAACTCTACACTTTAAAGAGGGAGAAAGAATGCGAAACGTCAGCGAACCACGCGTGAAACGGCCGTTATAACACACAATCAGTTTAATCGATAAAGTACACGGAAGAAGGAGAGAAAACAAATGTACAGACATACTGTATTTCCCCAAAAGAAAGACGATCCTCCAAATCGATTCATGTACAGGTGGGGGGGAAGCCTGCTGGCATTACAGGAGGCGGGGTCAGGCGCTGAGTGACGGTAGAGCAAGCCAATCATAGACAGACAAACGAAAACAACCGGCTCGGAAGCGTGTGTAGTGTGGTTGCACGGTATGAAAGAGGTAAATAAGGTCATGTGACTGGTGGTCCGCGCTCAGATTGCAGACAGCATCCTGTGCGGTCAGGTCGCTAATTTGTAAAAAAAAAAAAACAAAAACAAAAAAAAAACAACGTGCTGTTACCTCACTGAAATATGAGGTCTAAGAAAAGTAACTAAACAATTTCAGTAACTATGAGATAGACAGACAGCTAGAAAGATAAATAGATAGACAGACAGATAAATAGACAGACAGACAGACAGACAGATAGATAGATAGATAGATAGATAGATAGATAGATAGATAGATAGATAGAT
>JBBPDA010000041.1:32102270-32121026 GCA_037974385.1 Arnoldichthys spilopterus | reverse complement strand
TACACTTTTTTCTACCTGCAATGGAATACTTCTTAACAATAAATAAATACAATAAATCCACTTTAATGCTTAATATTTGAGTATTGCTCATTAATCTGTATCTTAGAGCATGCAAAAATCACTTTGTAGAGCCACATATGGTTTATTTGAATGCAAAATGAATGCAAATAAATGTGAAGTTGTTTTTGTTACAATTCAATAAACAATTCAACAACACTCTGTCTGTGTCACGTTCAGGGGAGGTGTGGACGCAAGTGTGAGTCAAAAGCACTGTTTATTTAAACAGGCTCGGCAGACAAAACAAAAGGGCAATCCAAAAACGTGGTCAAAACAGTCTGAGGTCAAACAGGAGCAAACAGAGCATTCAGAGACAAGGCTAGAGCTAGGGTCAGGAAACAAAGCTTGAATCAGGACCACAAGGATACATAAACTTGAAATGCTCAGTCACTGCGCAAGACAAGTTGACTTTGTGTTTCTTCCTTGTCGCCCGGAGCCTAGGTAACTCCAGCAATCAACTCCCTGAAGCACTGCACCTGTGGATCACTTGATCTGTGGGTTGATGCTTGAGTTACCAGCTCCGGCCACCAGATGGAGACAACTTCCCTTTGACCCTTAAAGGGGCCCTGCCCCTTACAGTCTGTGTCCCATTGGAAATAATTAACAAGTTAGTCTCTTCCTCATGGTGAAGATTTTCCAGGAAATTTAGTTGAAAATTGAAGAAAAAATGAAATCCACTCTAAGATTGAGTTTGTTGTTTGTTTTTATGTATTAAGATCTCTGAAAGATCTCTCATTACTATTACCTTTTAAGGCACTTCCAAGAATAAGATGTTCATAATTTCTCTTTCTTTCAGTGTTGTCCATGGTGCAATTCAAAAGAAAACAAGTCTCAACACTGTCTAGTGTGAACTGTGCACCTCCTTTCATTTACTGTGAAACAGATGAGCAGATACATAAACCCCCCCAAAAAAATTGGGACACTGTGTAAAATGTAAAATAATCAGAATAAAAAGATTTCTCATAAACTCATATTTCATTCACAATATAACATAAAGTTGGGACAGGGCCATGTTTACCACTGTGTAGCATCCTCTCTCCTTTTAACAACAATCCATAAACCTCTGGGAACTGAAGACAGCAGTTGCTAGACTTTTGGGAGAGGAATAATGTCCCTTTTTGTCTGATATAGGATTCTAGCTGCCCAACAGTCCTGGGTTTTCTTTGTAATATTTTTTTGTTTCATGATGTGCCAAATGTTTTCAATTGGTGAGAGGTCTTGACTGCAAGCAGGCCTATGTAGCACCCGATCTCTACCCGATCAGACAAGGACAAAACCAAATACTAGTATATATATATATCCAGACACTGAACACCTGAGACTGGGCAACTAAGGAAGGAACACAGAAACACGTGGCTAAGGAAAACAAACATAACATCAAAAATGACAGGGTCAGCATTAAAGAATCATGTTCACATCTGGCTTCTTCTTTGCATGACAGAGTTTTAATCCGCATTTATTAATGGCATGGGAAAGAATATTTCACAGACAAAAATTTCTGAAGGTTTTCCTGAGCCCATGCAGTGATTTCCATGACAGAATCATGCCTGCTTTTAATGTATTGTTGCTCGAGGGCCCGAAGATCATCTGAATACAGAGTGCAGGTAAAAGTTAGTCGAAGAGGGATTCTCCCTTTCGGTGGATCCCCAAGAAAAGGTTAGGAAAGGTGGAGCCCAGCCAGATCCACCCAGCCAACCAGTTTCAACCAGCTATTACTGTCACCAGTGTTAAGTGCCAAAAGGTCTGGGTAGATAGAGGACTACAGAACATGAATCATATAATGACGATTGTTTCGGTCCTGTAAGCAGACAACATTATTAGAGGGGACAGGTCAAGGCCTGATTCCCTAAGAAATGATGCTGAAAGCTGCATGTGCAAAAAGTTAGACAGACATGTTAAACGTGGTCTACAGTGGTGTCACTGGGCCATATATGGTTATGGAAATATAAAACTAGAATGTGGAAATGTGGCCTACTGAATTTATCAGTTTGAAAATTAAGCAAAAATGAATCCCACTGATAGATTGCGTTTATTGTTTGTTTGTTTGTTTTGGAAACAAAAATTCTTCACACTGTCTAGTGTGAACTGTGTACCTCCTTTCATTTCCTGTGAAACAAATGAACAGACCAAAAAAAAGGAAATAACTCTGCAGCAAAGCTTCTCGTTCTTCCCTTCAGCTTGCAACTTGTTCACACTCAGGCCTGTTTACACAATAAGGTAGGTATCGTCTGTATAGATGTGAGGTTTGTTGCTCTAAGTTGCTGGTCATGATTATGAAAGCACATTCTGATAATATACTGGAGATTAACAGTTAATGTAAATATTAAAAGGAAGGTTCTTGATTACAGATAATTTCCTTATTATCATGTCCACCCCCCCAAATTACCAATTAGCATAGACAGCAGTGACAGCAGTAACATGGTGGTTTCGTTTCACCGTGTACTGTGTGAACTGAATATGGTTGAGATTACAATAAAAGCCTACTTGACTTGACTTGACTTGAACAGTCTGAATGACACACATTATTTCGGTGACTATAGTGACTATGGTAATTATGGAGGGGAAGGTGCAAAAAAAGGTGGTCCAATTTGTGGCAGTTGTCACCCCGGTCTTTTTTTTACAGTGGTCGTTGTGTTCAGCTGTGTGGGCAACACACTTTTTTCTGTGGGTCCTGGTGAAATATGAAAGTCTAAACTCCCTCACCAATGTCTTCCTTCTCAACTTGGCTGTTTCTAACCTGGTCTTTACTGTTGCACTATGGGCCTACAACATCTCTCGCTGGTGGACATTTAAAGAACTTGTCTGCAAAACAATGAAATTCATATTCTATGTGGGCTTTTACAGCAGCAGAATTTTAAAATTGTGGTGATGGTGCATTGCTACAGGTCCATGGTCTATCCCCTGTCAGTAACCTTGAACAGCAAGAAATACCACTGTGTTGTCACCTCTGTGGTTATCTGGTTGTTGAGCTTCTGTGTTGCAAAACCTCATGTCATTTTTAACAAAGTTCATAACCATACAATTTACAACAGCAATGTCCCTCAGGTCCATTTTTATTGTGACTATGACAATATCACCTGGAAACTTCTCGGCATATACCAGCAAAATGCCTTCTTACTCATCTCCTTTGTCACCATCACTTTCTGCTACATTCAGATACTCGGACAACTCCTCAGACCCATGTCACACACCCGCTGCAACACCATCAGATTCATTAAGGGTTTTAATTAAACGAAAGAGAAACAACTAAGACAATATAAACTAAGAAAACAAATGCGAGAATATGAATGAACAGCGGGTGAAGACATAGCAGGAATACCACAACGACATACACTAGTATACACAGACAACCGACACTGGACTACAAAACACAAGGGCTGATAAAGAGACACAAGACAAGAAACTCCTGGGCAGGGGGGTGTGAGAGCCGCGCTCCACTCGGGGGGTACTGGAGCCAAGGCTCCACCTGGTGGACGAGAAAGGTCCCCAGAATACTAATCCCTCTGAGCCAGCCCTTCCAGGTGCGGTGCATCAGGTCCTCATCAGGGGACTTATTTAAGAACACAGGGAAGATGCGAAGTCTCGTGTGTTTTGCCGATTCTGAGCGTATTTCTGGTTATTGTTCTTTCTGGTTTTTGATCGTGTTTCTGTACTCTGGTTTTCGACTTTTTGGATTTTCTGCATATACCCGTTTGCCCGTTTTTGACCCTGCGCGTTTACCTTACCTTGCTTTTGGACTGCCCCTGTTTATAGTTCGCAATAAACCTTCACTGGCACTTGTGTCCAAGCTTATATTTTCATCACAGGGGGAGACAACAAGAATCAGGTGACTAGGGCGGAGACAAGGTGTGGCTAACAAGGACAGAAGACAGGGAAGCACATGGTTCAGAAATCACTTAAACAAGATGTTGATGAGCGTCTGCATGAGTCATCCTCAGAACCATGCCAGTCAGCTCATTTCTCAAATGGAGAAGAAATTTCAATGTATTAGCTGTACAAAAGCCTCCAGTGATTTTCAGATGTCCTTGTATGTGTTAACATCAAACCTTTTTTCTTGTTTTTAATCATAAAAAAAATATTGTTCACATTTTCATTGAACACGTTTCATTCTGTAGAATGTTTATACCTTAGCTTTTTTATTTTTGGTTAAGTTCTTAACAGCTATTGTGTGTAACATTTATAGGTCTCATAATAACCCTAAAGAGTACAACATATAGATATGTCTGAGAATGTTTGCATTTGTTGTTAACATTCTCTCCAAGACTACTCTGTAGCAGTCAGTGTTCTTTTTTTTTACAGAAAAATTTGTGATTTAATGTTACACGATTTCAGTGTGAATATTTTGGACTTTTAATATTGTTTTTGATCTTTTCAATGTAGTCATCATCTGGAACATGTGGTGGTCATGGTGTCATTAAGTGGCATTAAGTATTGGGCAATCCCTGCTTGAAAACAGAAGCATCAGGCTAGTGACATCCTCAATTAAATTTTTTCCTGTAAATGACGATAAACTTGAACTTGCTCTTTCTATACACAAATATATTACTGACCTGTTGACCTGTACTGACAATTAATCTAATTAGTGGTAAAATGTTCCTCCAACTGTTTCTTTTAAGTGACACTTACTTTTCCAGCCTTTTGTTAGTCTGTCTCATATTTGTTGAGAAATGTTGTTGCCATTAAATTCAAAACGAGCTAATATTTTTCATGGTCCAATAATATGCCTTACTTTTAAATATGTTTTCTGTGTTCTATATATCATTTAAATAAACAAATAATAAAAAACAACTCTGTGTCATATTGGAGATAAATAACAAGCTTCTTCATGTACAAATTTTCCAGGATATTTAATTAAAAATTGAAGCAAAATTGAACATGCGTTTTTATGTATTCAAATTAAAGAGATCACTTATCACTATAATCTCTTTTAAGGCACTTACAAGAATGAGATGCTTTTAATATTTCTTTCTTTCAGTGTTGCACATGGTGCAGAAAAAAAAAGTCTTAACACTGTCTAGTGTGAACTGTGCACCTCCTTTCATTTACTGTAAAACAGATGAGCAGAGCGGAAAAAAAAGGGAAGAGCTCTCTAGCAAAGCTTTTCATTCTTGCCTAAAGCCTGTAACTTGTTCGCGTCCAAGCCTGCACACACTGTAAGGTAGGTATCTTCTGTGTAGATATGTGGATGCCTGTTGTTAGTTGCTGGTAATGATTTGAGAGCAAATTCTGATCATGTAATAGAGTTTTTAAAGTTAAGGTACAAAGGGAGGTTTTAGATCACACGAAATTGCCTAATTCTTCTGTTATTATCATGTTACTCCCCCAATTGCCCATTAGCATGGACGTCAATAACAGCAATTGCAGTCTGAATGACACATATGATTATTGTGACTATGGCAATGAAAGTGGACTGATCATACTCTGCGAAATGGAGAGTTACAATGAAATCGTAGCGGCAAGTTACATCACAATCTGTTTCATCAGTGTCATTGGGAATAGTCTGCTACTCTACAGTCTGGCCCGCTTTGAGGACCTGAAGAGAGTCACCATGCTTTTCATACTCTGTTTGGCTATTTTTGATCTGCTCTTTGCACTGATACTTCCCTTCTGGGCTGTTGACCACCTCAACCAGTGGATCTTTGGGGACGCTGCATGTAAGGCTCTATCCGGGGTCTATTTTGTGGGAATATATGGAAGCCTCATTCTACTGACGGCCATGACAGTCGACCGCTTCTTTGCCATAGTGGTCCGTACCCAGTGGCTGACCCGCAGACGCAGGCGCAACTGTGCAAGGGCAGCCTGTGTGGGAGCATGGGTCATTAGTGTAGGAGCTTGCCTGAAAGATGCCTTGTCTTCTGAGGCTCAACAGGTGGATTCCATCACCATCTGCAGCACCAACTCTTCTCAGGATGACAACTCTGAGTACTACACACAGCTTGTCCTGCTATTTTTTCTTCCATTAGCAATCATTATCTTTTGCTATGGCAAAATCTTGCACACACTCATGTCGACCTCAGCCAAGCAAAAATACAGGACGGTCCTGGTCGTTTTGTGCATCGTGGTGGCTTTCATCGTGTGCTGGGGGCCTTATCATATTCTTATGATACTGAGGGCTGTGTATGAGCCCAAGGAATGCCAGAACATGGTTGCACTACACCAGGCATTTGTTGCCTGCCGCATCCTTGCCTATGGTCATTGCTGTGTAAACCCACTGCTGTATATGCTCAGGGGACGATTTAGAAAAATTCTATCCAGTGCAATGTTTTGCTCTCCTGAACTGATGCAATCTCAGCAACGGGACAGACACACGGAACCCAGCAACTCTAATGTCATCCAGCACTCTGCTGTGGACCCCGGGGACAACTGCAGAGCAAACCAGCAAAATGTAATGGAGCTCAGGTCCCTCTGAGAGACCAAGATGATGAACGCAACTCAATACTGGTACATTTCTTAATTTTATTATCAGCTAAATGATTTAGGGATATATATACAGATTCATCTGTTTGGCATAATTGATTTATAAAAAAAGGGGCTCATATGCTATTTTACACAAAAACTTACAAAGTCAAACAATGACTGTTTGTATTAGAAGATTGCAGTCCCAGATTAATAATCAACAGGCTTTTCTAAAAAAGTATAATATTGGGTTGGGTTGTGGGTTGGACGAGGGAAGACATTGTATTTTTTCTTCTCTCCTGCCCCTTTGATCACACAATTTGTTGACAAGCTAATCCAAGTCTAGGAAGTTTGTAAGGGAAAGTCCATTCAAGGTAAGATCTAAACGCTTGTGGCCTTTCATAAATTTTTTCTCTTTTATTATAATCTTTTATATTTCTAAATATATCTCATATTTAGAAGACCTAAAAAGCCATGGACATTTTTTCCTGTTTTCTAATTATTTGTTTCCACAAGGTTTTTAAATTGTTTTGTCTAATGAGTAGCTTTTTTTTGACATCTCAAAGAGAAAAATGTATGCTTGTGATTTCACTAAATGGTTGTTTCACCAAAAGCTGGAGTGTCATTCCAGCAAACACTGGACTGCTCCTAACTACATCACCAGTGCTGTTAACTATACATTTTCTCAGATTAAAGGCTGCTAACATGCAATATGACTACTGAAGCTTAAGCAAGGGCACCCAGACTCTAAACTGCCCACAGACACACAGATGTTCTCCCAAGTAACATGCTTATCAGTTTGATTAAAGTTTGGGAGAGGAAAATATAGGGACACTTTCCTTTTAAAAACTGACAAAAAACAAAGAAAAGATATTTAATGTTTTTACTAAACATTTTGTATACAAATACATTTTGGAAACATCAACAAATTAATTTTGATTCCTGCAACACATTCAAAACATGTTGGGACAGAGGTGAGTTTAGCACCTATCCTTTAAATTTAGAAACTGAAGTTACTGTGTTGCAGTTTTGCAAGAGGAATTTTTGCCCATTCTTGCGTGTTATAAGATTTCATCTGCTCCACAGTCGATGGTTTCCTTTGTCTGATTGCTCTTGTCATGATGCAGCTTACATTTTCAGTTTGAGACAGATTTGAAGTGCTGGCAGGTCTGTCCAGCACACACAACCTCTGTCTATGAAGCCGCATGTAACAGGCCTTGCATTGTCTTACTGAAATAACCATAAATTTCACTGAAAAAGACATTGTTTTTTATCTCTAAAATCTCAATATTACAGACAGACAGTACAGACAGTATAATAGCAAGCCAGAAAACAGGCAACATTGCAAAAATCTTTTTAAACGAGAATGAAAGGCACATTACACACCATTTCAGTGCTGTGAGGCTGTCACTAAATGACCAAATGACCAGATCATTGTTAACCAAGCTTTCAAAGCAATAGAACTGTACAAAAGCAGTCACAACAAATCACTTAAGTCGTACTAGCGAAGATCGATGCTTTTGAAAATTGTACTTTTCTGCATTTCTTTGCAGTAAATTACTAAAGCAAATCACAGAAATCCAGTTTCTCAACCATACCACTCTCAAATGACTTCAGATCTGTGCTCTGTGTTTCCAGTGTTCAAAACATGACTGACTGTTACCTTTACTGAAAATACAAAACACAGATCTGATGGATGGGGAATATAAAATGTACTCACCATTTACAAGCTAGGAAGTGAAATTCAGAGAAAAATTTCTCTTATGATGTTTGTATGTGCATTCAGAAGCTTTACTCGGACTTGAATTGTTGATCTTTCCTGAGTAAGCAGAGTCAGTTCTATAAGGATCCTCCACATTACTGACTGCCCGACTCAGTTGTTGCAAGGCCTCAGTAGCCAGGTGTTCTGAATTTTTTTTCTACCTAAATTGTTTTCCTACCATTAGCATAAAACTAGAGAAAACATTGTAATTTCTTACAATATTTATTACAATAAGAAATGAACAGCGATTATGATACATTAACATGCATCCTTTTGCAAACTGTAGGTATTGCAGCCCTCGTGAGTTAATATAATAAAAGAAAATAACAAATACTATTCAAAACTCTAAGCCTAGTGTGCATTCAGACTGCACTTAAACACACACGTGAACTCACGCACTTGGACAGTGAAAAATGTATGTAATGGTCATCAGCCAAGTTCACATAAAATGACACAGAACGATTTGGTGTGCAAATGCACAGTTACATTTGGTAGGACGTTTTCATGGTTAGGAAAAAAAGCTTTGCCCGGAAATGGGGTTTGTACACAAACACACAAACATAACATCTGCTTTCCATTCATTCATATGGGGAGAAATGAGTGGACAATGTAAACAAACAAACAGAAACCAAATACATCCAATAAAAAAAGCTGTATACAAGCAAACTATTACTAAGCACTCATAAAAAGAATAATAGCAAATTCCATTGTCCTCAGAAAACAATATTTGTTATGCCATGATTATGTGTACATATTAGATGAATGAATGGACACTGGCTTTGTATAAATGACTAAATATGAGTGAGATGAATGAAGAAATGATTAGTTTTCTGGTCATATTATAGTGGTGTTAGTGTATACCCTTCGATTTATGACTACGTCTGTATTTTAAACTCGGTTTAGCTTGAAGAGAAGGAAATCACTGTAATGTCATTGCAATGGAGTATTGCACATTAAAAAGGTGATTTTGTTGATTTAAAAAAGTAAATGTGTGAACTATTGTTTTAATGTTTTATTTATTTATGGGACACCACCAAAGGAGCCTATGCCATGGCCCATTACATTCCTGGATGTGTATGATTAAATGAGATGGAGCTGGCTATGAGTGACTGTCAACTCACTAAACATTTTTCTTTCTGTAAATAGGTAATAACTCTCAATACCTAGGTTATGGATCATGACATCTGGGTGGATCTTCAACAAAGTGGGCTCAGAGACTCCGCTGATTTCATCGACTATAACTACAGCTACTACAACTATTCAGATATTTATCTCATTGAGGCAACAGAAGACAACATGCTGCAAATTGCCGGCACTCTCACTGCCACCTTCTACAGCTTAATTCTTTTCGTCAGTCTTATAGGAAACAATTTCTTGCTCTGGGTGCTGGTCAGACACAAGGGCCTGGGGAGCTCTGCCAACCTGCTACTTCTACACCTCACAGTCTCAGACCTGTTCTTCACCCTCACACTGGTTCCTTGGGCAGTCTACCATGTCCGGGGCTGGCTCTTCGGGGAGCTGGCCTGCAAGCTGTTCAGTGGAACCATTTTTTTTGGCTTCTACAGCTACACAATGTTTCTTGTTTCCATGACAGTCCATCGCTACATATCGGTTGTGCATGCGCTGCGTGTTTCATTGCTGGATGCACGACATGGAAGGTTCTACACCCATTTGACAAGCATCACAGTGTGGGTGCTCTCAGCCATCTGCAGCCTGCCGGAAGTCCTGTATTCAGTAACACATTCCAGTCATGATGGCATGTCGTGTATCCTCACCTATCATTCAGTGAAGGTGGAGTTGGCTGTCAACTACTTTCAGATTGTGGTTTTCTTTCTGCTGCCATTCCTGGTCATCACATTCTGCTATTCCCAGATACTGAAAACCATCCGGAGGTGTCAGATCAACAACAGAGAGCACACAGTGTGGCTGATCTTGTGCATTGTTGTGGGATTTTTCATCTGCTGGGCCCCTTATAACATCACCATCTTTCTGCATTCTCTAAAGCTGCAGCAAATAGAGTCAATATCCACATATGCATGGGAGAAAGGATTGGGCTATGCTTATTACATCACTCACATTATGGCCTACTGCCACTGCTGTCTTAACCCCCTTATCCAGATTTTTGGTGGAGCCAAGTTTAGGAGCTATCTGCCCTCAAGTACTGGCTTCACACCCCAGTCAGAGAGAGAAAAAAGCCACACATTCAGCTCACAAAACATTCTTTACCAAACCTTTGTTGGACAGACAAATGTGTGATGTTTTAGAGATCAAAGTCAACCTAATTAATTGACACATTGAATCTAAGAAATGGTTTAGTGAAATAAAAACCCAGATGGTGTTGCTCCACCAATATATGTTTGGTATTTTCTTCTTTAATTAGAATTGGAGCTAAACAACACTAAACACTAGATATCAGTACTCATTCAAATCTTTTTCAGAAATACACCACTAAAACTTCTCTCAGCTCAATCCAACTGCATCTAGCTCTTCATTAAAGTGACAGGGACTTGTAGATGATTTAAGACATAGTATGATTTACTGTGAACTATAAAAATATGATCTTTGCTGTAAGCAGTTTTCTTAAATAACTTTTCTGTTTTCACATACCACGTTAGAAGTAGGAGTGGTGGTCTAGAATCAATTTTGTTCTAGCAGTGTTAGCCCTAACTCCAGTTCTAGATTAAAGAACCATAATTTGGACTCCAAACATGTCTTGATCAACTATTTTGTTTAGGTGGAAAATTGTGTAAATCTGATAATTTGCCAAACCTTTTCTTTAAACCATTTATGTCCTACAACTAAGTGTAGTGATACGGAAAATACCATAGGGTTTTATTGCTGAATGATATGGATGATATTATTTGAAAAATGTGTAAATTTTTCATATGATTTTTACTTTATACACAAACAAAATTACATTTTCTGATATTTTAATAAAAGGCAGTAGTAAAATATAAAGTAAGAAAAACACATATGATTTGATTAGCTTGAAACATTTCTTCAGGAAATCTAACTTACTGCATATTTGTTACAAATGTGAAGTAATATGAAAGTTACTTGAGTAGTATTGAGAGTGAAATCCAAAAATGTGAGGCACAGAGATTAAACCTAGTTTTACACTACCCTTTCTTTTTAAGACATAATCTCCATTCAGAATGCTTTGTAGTACAGGACTAGGTTTAACCCGTCTCTATGATACCAATGCTAAAAGTCTAGGGGGTTAAGCAAACTTTCTTCTTGGAGGGAAGGTTACTTTATGATGATTAAATTAGAAAGGCCTCGGACTATAAAGTAATAGGGGAAATGTTGAAATTCCTTATACTGAAACAACAAAAAATGGATCTGAGAGTGAAAAGCAGACCTAAAACTGCAATGGTGCAATAAGAAAAACTTTATGAAGACAAGGACTGATAACTTCACCAGTGCTGAAAACCTTTGAAAAGGGTTTAGGCTCAGGATCTGCTGCAAGTGATTTACTGTTAAATGATATGTTCATTCTACTACACAGTAGATGGCAGCAGTGGTCTGAACTGCTGATAGGCTCTGTGGCTTTAGAGAAAAATGTCAAGTGACAAGGTCTATTTCTTGTCTTTGTATTGCATTGTATTGTTAGTGCACAAAAGACCCTTTAAAGCACATTAGTAGAGCTATTTGACTGATGAGTTAAGTGAAGAATCAAGTTTGTTTAGCAGGAAAACTGTACTGTGAACCAGACTTCCAGTTGTGAAGTTCCCCAGTCCCGGTTCATCAGAAACATATCCTCTCTGATATTAAAAAAAAAATTATTTCATATGGTCATATATTGCTAAATAAGACTGACCACTGATTTTCTGAGCATGCACAATCAGAATTTGCAATGTCACATAGAATTATAACCTGTAATCTTTTCTTTTATCACCAAGACTCAGACCTTTAGAGCAAATAATTAAGCATTTAGAAAACTTTATTGATCTCTGAGAAAATTGCTGAAATTGTTAAGCATTCAGATTCAGATTCAAATTCAGATTCAGATAACTTTATTGATGCTGGAGGAAATTGTTGAAATTGTTGAACATTCAGATTCAGATTCAGAAAACTTTTTTGATCCCCTAGGAAATTGTTGAAATTGTTAAGCATTCTTATTTATTTATAGAAGTTCAAACTCTGTACTACATATCATGTGAACCTGCAGTGCTATTAGGTCAAATAATGGCTTTTAAAATATTGCACGTTAATAAAAATAAGATTTATATGCTTATTTATTGTGTTAATTATAAGATCTTGTATATGCTTGAACAACGCTTGGTGTATAGCTTGTGCACTTGTATTTTTTCTCTGGTGGTTGGTTACCTCAAGAGCAAAAGAATTGCATTTATATTTGATTAATAAACTGCTAAGATGGTCTAATGTGATTACCTGTAAAACAAAATCAGTAACAGTGCCAATACCTGACAGTGTGCTGGGGCTATTCAGTTGCATTCCTGGGGTGTCTGTGCAGCAGCTTTTTTAAAATAAAAGTTTACTTAAACTACTCCATTTCAAAATGTACTAATCACGTCCTAGTCCACATGTAAAAAAATGGTTTTGATTAATCATTTTTTGTTTTGTCACAAAATTAGTGCACTTACATGTACCTTATGTGTAAATATGCATTTCACTTTGTCCAAAAATGTAATGTTAATTTTTTTTACTACATTTTAGGCTTAGAGTTTTGAAGAAAGGTCCAAATTACATTTATTAAAAGAGTCATCATTTCATTTAAAAACTACTACTAATGTTGGTGATAAGGTCAGTCATGACAGATAACTTCTAGAGCCTAAGTATATTTTATAAATAGTTAGGAAAGTGCGTAGGAGGGTGGAGAGTGGATAAAGCAGCGTACCACATCTGTTTCCTCCTGTCTTGAAAGACATCCTCCTTCACTGTCTCCATACCTCCCTGGCAAATGTGTTACTTAGGTTTGTAGCCAGGAGCTAAACAGCTGTTGTTTTCTACTCGACTGCGTCTCATCAGCCTTTTCTGCCCTGAGTACTCACTCCCCTCTCCTTTTCAGGGCCTACTTCTTCCTTCATTTACTTCATTCCCCCCATTATTCTAAGTATGAAGTTACCAATTACTGGTAATCACATGTTGAATTTAATACTCCACTGACAGTAGTGATGCATTGGATGCACATAATTCAAAGATATATAAAATCCACACAGAAAATATATCACAAATAAATATGACTTAAATGATTTAAATAAATATTACTAACACAATTATTGCCAAAAAGTAAACTTCAAGTGAAATATGGTTTATGGAAAATAATGTGCACATTTAAATCATGCCAATTCAGTGTGTTATGTTTTCCACTGAAGTTCTTAAAAATACTAACACTGTTATTAGTGTTACTCTGCTGTAAATCTTTAAGTAGCTGCATTGTTAATATTGGTGCAATAGTGATGAAAGTATGTTCAAATGCTTTGCATGTTGCCTTTATATCCAACAACATTATTGTGTGATCTAAACTGAGCAACCAAAAAAAAAATTATAACAACAAGAGCATAACAACAACAAGAGCATAACAATAATAATAATAATAATAATAATAATAATAATAATAATAATAATAATAATAATACCTGGTATTATGTTTTTAGGCTAGGTGTTCTTTCAAAATACCACAAGTGTTTCAGAACATTTTTATTTGTTCAATTTCTTTGCAGACTTCAGTAGGTTTTCATCCAAAAATGCCTGTGTATACTTCTAAACTAGCTAAGGATAAAGCTATTAGTTTATCATGCTGAATTTTCAGCTGGAAGCTTCACACACACTCTAAACTTAAACTTGCATTCTGGAAACTCAGGACTAATCTTGGATCTGAGACTTGAGACACGACTCAGACACTTGCATTATCTATGTTGTAGAGCAAAAATGATCTGATTCAAATTGTGCACCCCTAGAAGCATCAATAACTGGAGTAAGAAGGAGGGTGAAAGTGATGAGAACAGAGAAGACCTTTGAAAGAGGAAAGTAAAGTCTGTATGAGGCTAGCTTATTTAAATAAAGAATTAAAAGTATTGAATATAAAAGTATTGAATTGTTTGCCACATTCCTGTATTGAACCTTTAATATGTTGTGCAACTCAAACAAACATACAATGCAGTTATATGCTATAAAACATTATTATTATTCATTATCTCTATGATTGCTGGTATCGATAGTGATGCTTTAGATTTTCTTTGTTTCACAATAATGAATGCTAATAGACAAAAAAAAATAATAATAAAAAAATCATGATAATCATCATCATCATTCCAATGTAAGGAAAATTCAATCCACAATTTTAAAACCCTTCATGAAAATGAACAACAAACATATTTCAACTAAAAATAGGAAGAAATTAGAAGCTGAATGCATAATTCTTTTTGTAGTAAAGACACCTTTAATCCAACACACATGTAGCATTTTGGTCTCATATCATGAAAAAATGTCATTTCTTTTTGCCTTTTTGAAAAAAAAGTTTGATGTTTACTTAAATATGGTCCATTTCAAAATGTACCAGTCATTTCCTAGTCCATTTGTGAACAAAATTGTGGTGTCACAAAAAACAGTGCACTTACATTCACACTGTAGTTATATCACAGTGTAATTTTTCAGCCTGAACTGCTGCACAGTGCAGGGCAGTTAACCAATCACTTACATATAATTCAGTCTTAAAGGCACAGTAACAAAGATATCCTGTGGGAGGGCGTGGGAATTTTTTGAGATCCTTATTTCTTTAACAAGGAGAAGGCTCACATTAAAACATTTTTGTTGAATAATTAGCTGAAAGTGAATCAAAGTCAGTTAAGAAAAAACAAGGTTTGGGCCAAACATAGTTAGACCACCCACTGAACTGCTGACACTAGAATCACATAGCAACTTTCCCCCATAACACAGATTTAACACATTCAGTACTTGCTCTTCTTGTTGGGAAAAGAAAATGCTGCTACTTTCCATATGTGAATCCTAACTACTTTACAGTGTAAAGTAATTTACTACATATTTGATTATGTCAGATATGTAGTAAATTACTTTACTGCCCCACATAGACAGTTGTATGTAAAATGTTTTGTTTGTAAAAAAAAAAAAAGTCAAATATTCTGCAGCAAGCACATTTCTGCAAATTTTAATACATAATTAATGTTATGTGCATACTGGGAAAATATACAACTTTTTGTGAAAAGGTTTGACATACAAGATTAGATTTTTTATTGTTAACTAAAAACATACACTGAACTTATCAGAAAAATGCCATTATTAAATTCAACAAAATGTCATTTGATGTGGGATGTCTAAATTTATGCATATGTCTGTGCTAAGGTCAAACATTAAAACATATAAAATGATTAATGCACAAAAGGTAATGTATAGCCTGTGTCATGGTGACATACAAGACATTTTAGTAAGAGAAACGTTCATATATACACCGTTTAACAACAAAAAAACACATTCACATGGATAAATGTTAGTGGTGGCCTAGTGGTTAGGACCCTGCCCTTGGGACCTGAGGTACCATTGAGCAAGGTACAGTCCCACTACACTGCTCCACATCTTGGAAGTTGCTTTGGGTAAAAGTGTCAGCCAAATGAAGTAATGTAATGTATAAATGGTATAAAAAGAACGTCTTCACATTAACATTTTAATAATTTTTAAATTATTTAAAAAATAATTTATAAATGTATTATTATTGTTATTATTAATTTCTCTCTTATTATTCTTTTAAATTAATTTAATCTATTTACATTAACTTACATTAAAATTTAAGATTGGTTTCTCTTCTATTGTAAAGTTATTCTGGAAATCTTATAGGAATCTTATAGTAATTCTTATAGTATTTCTACAACAGATATCTGATATATGAAGATATTTGTATTATTTATTTCACTTCCAGAGCAACATGTTCATCCTGCCAAACCTCATTTGAATTCTGGGGTTTATTAAAGAAACTTAAAATGCCAGGTGTAGATTTAATTGAGTCACATACACATCTGTTCTTCAAAGGATTTTACTTTTAGTCTGCTCTTTATTATAACCATGACCCCTCTTGCTGATGCTCAGTGTGTCTGCATGTATGTAGGCCCATCTGTGTTTCTGTTCTACCCATTATCGATTAGTTTAGATTAGTTTTTCATTGTGTGATCTGATCTACCCAAGCTGAGGTTGAGGGGGATTTGGTTATGAGGATCTAACCATAGCTCTGGACCACTGACATAAAGAAGCATGTACCGTACATTTACTTCCTATTTAGAGGGGTGTAGGCTTTTCACTTGATATAACCAGCTGACACCTAATGCACACATCAGGAAGAATGGTCCAATAGACATAGTCCAAAATTTCATCTTACATTAATTTACCTTAACATACAGTAAAAGTCGAGAATAGTTTTCATTGTTTTACTTTCCCTTTTATTGTAGACCATACTGTCTTAACCCAGTGCACATTCATCCACATTCCCCTTCTACCTCTTGGCCACAAAATTAAACTTTCAAATAAATAAGGAAAGAAAAAAAAATAGGTGGACATAAGTGATTTTAAACTGCACGATGCATGACTAATGGTAGAAACATGTTAAAATCATTGCCGGAATGTCCTTGGGAAGACGAATGAATTTTTCGGCAGAATAATTAACTTAATTAACAAATTTGCATGCATATTCATCAGGGCCATTGAAGTCTTTCCAGGGCCGGCTTGATGAACGTGGCTGTGTAATAACAGCCTCATTTACATTCTGTCTTCCATTGTCGTTTAGGTGGCTTAGAGCACACATGCTGAAAGTAAGCCTCCATGTATGCGCATACATCCTGATCCATGCTGATGGGCCACGCTGGGGAATTGATTGGCTATGCAGGTAGAGGTAGGGATCAGGTCAAGATGGGTGTGGGATAGACTCCAGTCTCAGTGTGCCCTTCTGGAGGGGGGGTGGGGGAGGAGGGAATGGACTTTATGTGCCCCCCACACTCCCTCCCCCTCTCCGGTGGGCATTTCTTGGCATGGCTCCAGCCTCGTAACTCTCCTGGGCTGCCAGGCTGCGTTGCACTCCCTGATGGCTCTGCAGGGCAATCTTTAAAAGCAGTAAGGTGTGACGACACCGACTGGCAGCTTGGCAGCTATGCCCGAGGATACCAGCGCTCTATCAGCCATGGCATCTTCCAATGCCATCATCATCATTTTTGCGCATTAACATGTCTCTGTACATTTCCCTACAAAAATATAAAATATTTGAAAATGTCTTTATTCCAATATTGAGTATTTTCTTTTTTTTTGGGAAAATATTAAGGCATTTTATCATTATTTTGATGCAATCATGTATATATATATATGTATATATATATACATGTGTGTGTGTGTGTGTGTGTTTGTGCGTCTGTGTGGGGGGGTTGAGGGGGGCATATCATTATATTATATTATATTATATTATATTATATTATATTATATTATATTAAGGGTACTATCAAATATTTTACTTTGTAGACATTTTTGACTTATTGTTCTCACCTAGTATGAAAATATGCATGCATGGGTCTTTGAGCTTATGTGGTTGTTTTTAATGCATGTACCTTAAATGTTTTTCATTTTTCCTGTGAGCTGCATGTCCTTCCACCAATTAGCTTGTTTACTTACAAAGCACTGCAGGCAGGTATTGAGATGCAGTGAAGGTAATTAGATGCGGAGATGAGACACCGACATATATAGCTGTGGATATAACGTACTATTGCTTGTCTGTACACATCTGATTAATAATTGTACCTTCCGAATTTTACATACAGCATTGGTCCTAACCATTACATAAAGGGATGTTTTAAAATGAAAATTATTAAATCTAATATATATATATATATATATATATGGACAAAGCAGCTTAAAATAATATAACTGCAATGAAAAATGAAACATGTATGTTCTAAACATACTGAAGACCCCCTGACATGAAAGGTACCACCCAAGACAGGTTAGTACTCTTGAATTCTGAGTGTGGTGTCAATGAAAATGTAAGAATTCTTCATTTCAAGAATTTTTAAAAATTTGTAATGTCTCCAAATCACTGCCGGTTATTTGCAGGTTATAGAAGAACACATACTGAGCCACTGACAATGAGAACCCTGAGCAGCGTTTTATTCTGACACAACACATCCTGTTACCCACAATCTGTCATGTAAACGCTGCCACAGCAACTTAGCATATGGTAAGAAAAAACCCATATGAAGGCTGAGAACAAGCAGGTAACAACAACAAAGCAAGTACTTCACACCACTCATGCATGCACACCCACATACCCATGTGTCTATATTACTGTCTTTCTGTCTAAAAAGAGAGAAAAGACAGGGAAAATGTCCCTACAATTTAAAAAAATCATGTTTTCATCATATGGGTGACATTTAGTCCCCAAAAATATAAGAACTTGGCATATGTATGTATGGAAGTTTCTCTCTGTGGTAGTTTAGGATCTTGGCGTGTTTATTTATTGCAGTAGTTTAGGATCTTGGCTTGTTTATTTATTGCAGTAGTTGCCCTCTGTAGTTGTATAAGCACTTGGC
>JBBPDA010000041.1:32090101-32102170 GCA_037974385.1 Arnoldichthys spilopterus | reverse complement strand
GTTGATCTGTGCAATGCGAACACTTGATTGTTTCCTCTGTCCTGGAAGTCGCTTTGGATAAAAGCGTCAGCCAAATGGATAAATGTAAATGTAAATGTAAAAAGGGATCAAATATGTAACCATGCACCCTCAAGTTTAAACTTAAACATGTTTCTTCTCCAGCATAAATACATTACACAGTACACAGTACCATGAAGTATGGTTAGTTGTAATTAACACAACAATACAACATTTGCAGGACAAGCTACATAAAACTCTTGAAAGTCTTGTTTCATTGTAAATTGCCAAATGTGTCCCATAGTAATTTTAAAATATAATGCAGTTGCAGTTAATATAATGACTGATATTTTCTCATATTTTATGTTTTGTTCATTTGTATGTTTTTTTTAATTTGTTTTTCAGCACTAAGTATAATATTAAATATCAAATCTGTCTGTTTTTATTGCCTATTGTTTTTGTTGTACTTTTGTGCAATCTACTGCCACTTTCTATTCATTCAGTCTTAAACCAAACCCAGTTACAGCTGTGTCCTAATAAAAGCTGCTCCAAAAGCATTCTCTGACATCGTGTTTCCCTTCATCAACCATACAAGACCACAAAAACATTTCCCAACAGATAAACAGTACTTAAAGCTTTTTTCACAAGTATCTATTTGTCCTTCCACGGTGAGAAGACAAAACGGTGGGTCTGAAAGAATATACAGCTGTTACTGAGAACATGAAATCATTGAAACTGGACCGGAAACATTTGATATTTAGTTGTTAAGGTTTCTATGTAACTTTATATTAAAAGTATTTTTTCTTTACCTTCTGTTCTTAAAGGCAGTTTTTTTAGGAGTTAGTGAATTTCCTTACCTATCTAGTCATTGCCAATTTCCACCCACTAGTTAAGTCTGCTTTTATATTACATTTACATTTACATTTACGGCATTTGGCAGACGCTCTTGTCCAGAGCGACTTACATGGTGCTTTTTAGTCAACAAAGAAAGACTTCCTATACCAGTAAACTTAGGCTCAGTTTAAGAGCTGCTAGTCAATCTAGATTATACCTGAGCTCATGCAAAACCTTGACATAAAATAATTTTTTTTTCCAGGAATGTTAGTAAGTTTGTTAGTTCTGTAGGAAGTCTATTATTGGGAAGTTGAAGGCTAGCATGTACTTCGTCCAAGTCCATCACATGTTTTCAAACTGGACTTGCTGGATAGCATAATACACTTAGAGGACAACACTAACCATAAATTCTGTGTCATCATCTAATAGACACTCACACTGGCTAGCACTGTGCTGAATAATCCAGAAGTGGGAGTGCCATTCAACCCACCCAGGGACAGCCAACTGTGCTCCTTAGGACTCACAACCAAGAATGGATATGGAATTACCAGGGATCAAGATGATGGGGGTGGGGGTGGGGGTGTGTGCTTAGGAAGAAATCAAACTGATGAAAGGATGGTTTCCGTACATATATATTCTAAATATTGCTATACGCATTCCAAATATATGTTACACTACATTTGCACCCTGACTGCGTGCCATGTATCGCCATGAAGCCATGAAGTTAGTAATAGTGTATTTTGCCTTTTTGTTTGTTTGCTTGCTTAGTTGGTTGGTTGTTGATTATGCATTACAATAAATGATTTATTTTTCCAAAAAGACAAATTTTGGGCTACCTCCCAGGAAGGCCACATGCTGTAATGTTCAAACATGGTAGGAACGATAAAAGCAACTTTGTATTTTTGCTTCGCTTTGCTAAAAGTACCGACATATTTATTTTTTATGATCTTTACATAAAAGAGACAGATAGAAATAGTGAAAGAGTGTGTGTATGTGTGTTACTGTGTATGATTTTGTGTGTGTGTGTGTGTGTGTGTGGGTTCCTTGAGATGGTTATGCAGCGGTGTTTGATGGCACTATTGATGACAAAGTTGTGGAGAAAGTCACAAAGCCACAGAGGAATTTGATTACCTTCATCCATTATCCGCACAGTGAGCGACAGAGAAGCTCGCCATCTGTCATCCGTTTCATTTGCATCGTCAACACCTGCCCTAGCTGTTTACGGCACTCTCTCTGTCTCTCTTTCTCTCTCTCTCCCCGACATCTCTCTCTCTCCCCCCAACCCAGATTTCCTTTTTCTAACAAGCTTATAATGAATTAATTTATGTTTTTCTTTGCCTTTATAAATATAGCATTATCCTATTTAAATGAATGCATGTAGTTTACATGTGATAAAATATTCACACCCTGCAGTCTGAGAATACCTCATGGTTCAGGGTTAGTGGATTTTCTCTTGAGAGTTCAAAATGCATAATTGAGAAAAACAGCATTTATCTCAGTTACAGTTCGTCCTCTGTATGGCCATATGGTAGAGTGGACAAAGGAATGGACACAATGACAATGAGTACAGTTAACACTAAGCTTGGCAGACAAATACATTGGTAAAGTGATGCAAGATCCCAATCGCCACATTTAGCAGACATTTTGCTGAAATACGCCTTGGAACCACCAATTTTTGCAAATGAGATGTTTGAGTGTGAAGAGCCTTTGTAAAGTTAAAAGAGCCAAAGGGTGCATTGTGGCATGTTTTTAAAGGTAAAAAAAATTGACATGATTGCTGTAATACTGTGAGGTGGCATGGTGGTGCAGGGGTTAGCGCTGTCGCCTTACAGCAAGAAAGTCCTGTGTTCGATTCCCAGGTCAGCCACAGGTGCCTTTCTGTGCGTAGTTTGTAAGCTCCCCCTTGTATTCGTGAGGGTTTCCTCTGGGTGCTCTGGTATCCTCCCACAGTCCAAAGGCTGCAGTAGGTTGCTTGGATTCTCTAAATTGCCCTTAGGTGTGAGTGTGTGTATGAATGGTTGTCTGTCTATGTGTTGCCCTGCAATGGGTTGGCCTCCTGTCCTGGTTGTACCCCACCTTGGGCCCGCATTTGGCTGGGATTGGCTTCAGCTTCTCCATGACCCAGAAACAGACAAAGTGGTTTAGAAAATGGATGGATGGATAGATATAATAATGTTATAGTATTATTTAACTCATCATCATATAGCATCACATAAATGTGTCAGTGACTACTTACCCTGCATACCCTCATACTGTTGTGATTGGAATGTTAAAAATGAAAACTATAACTCAAGTTATTCAAGTTAATTGTGATTCAAGCTTTTATATTTAGACTTTTTACATTTGACATTAGATTGATAACTAAATCACACAAAACATGCCTGACATTTAAAACCATACACTCAAGAGAGTAAAACATGCAATGAAGAAAGTAATAGTTACTGTTTGTCTTGCAAAGCTGTATAACAAAACTTGCTATTTTACACAGCTATCAGACATAGATGACATGTCCAAAAAAAATACTGGTAAATGACGTCAGATTTATAAACAACAACAGTGTCAGGATATTTCAGGCTGTTAGGCAACTATTAGACTAATCAACATTTCAGCTTTTTTAGGTGGGAGTCTATAGATGTATAATATAAAACTGAGATAAAACAATTCTGATTGGATTTTTCTATAGTTAGGCTTACAATTGCTGTGTAAACTGCCACTGGGCTGTAGCTGCTGTTGTAAAACTGCTCTGAAACTGCTGCTCTGCAGGCATACAGGAGCATTCTTGAACATTAATGTGCTGGTGCACAAGCAAAACTACTGAGAAAATGTAAAATGCATCTCCAATTATTAACAATACAAAAAGGCATCTTTGACTGGAAAAAAACGTTTTCCACAACAATGTTTTTCGCCATGTCACACAGCCCATAAAAGACTTACCAGGAGTGAGAACCAAGCCACCTTAAGTCCAATGCCTTAACCATTCAGCCACCAGTCAGTTGGATAGTGAGGGGACTGTTAAAAGAAAATTAGCACTTGCATAATGCTGACTATTTACTTTCTGCCACTGTTTGCAATTAGGTTATTGCTTAGTCCTGTTCTTTAATCTGAGGATACACACCAGATGTTTACTGTGATTTTACCCCATTTTGATTGGCATGATTCTGTAAATTCTGGGGCAGTTGGAGCTGACAGGAAAGGAATTCATGCAAGAATGATGTAGTGCAATGTTTGAAAGTTTGTGGGAACAGTATGTTTTGCAGGTGGCCATTTA
The DNA here is from genome assembly GCA_037974385.1 of Arnoldichthys spilopterus. Lineage (NCBI taxonomy): Eukaryota > Metazoa > Chordata > Actinopteri > Characiformes > Lepidarchidae > Arnoldichthys > Arnoldichthys spilopterus. The sequence goes on along the minus strand of JBBPDA010000041.1, from coordinate 32,098,071 downwards.
CAATAAATAAACAAATGTAGTTTATATCTTGCAATTGATGGGGAATCATTATTGACATAATGAATGTGTGCTGATCAAAGTTGTGATAAAAGGTTCATTTCAGATATCAATGGCCAGCTCAACACTGCCTCAAGCCTAAAGATAAGCTGTATAGATAAAAAGTCTCATCTTGTCTGTCACATTTTTCCTCCATGTTAAAAACCTTAAATTAACTGTAAATAAACTAACAATGGTGGGCCTTAGAGTGGTCTTTTTTGCCTTGATGATTAAGGAAAACAGTATTTATAAGCATTAAATTGAGCATTCATCTAACATAACTGAGCAACACCCAGCTCTGTTAACAATTGTCCTTTGTATGTTCTGCTATAAATATATAATTATCTAGAGCTCAAAGATCAAACTGTGATTTTCTGTGTGCATGGAATGGTATTACTACTCTGTTATTTGTATTACTCCACTATTATAAACTGAAGGCCCACCTTACTTTAGTTCTGACTGGTCAGCACATTACCACACAGGGAATGTAGCACTGAACAGTTTTAGTCCAACTCAGGGCACCCGGACGATCTTGCACAGTGCACACAGAGTCACCCAGCACACAAAACATGTCTCCTATTTAAAAAAAAGAAAGAGGAAATCTTTGGACTGTCAAAAATATAAAAGCCCTACCATGGTGCCACAGGCCATAAATTACATACCAGGAGTGGGGATTGAACCCATGTGGGCATTCACCTATTGGATCTTAAGTCCAACACCTTAACCACTGGGACATCCTGCTTATGAACTATGATGATAGTGAGTGGACTGTTGAAAGCCAAGCTGAATATTCATTTTCTGCCCCTTATGTTTGATTTCACCCCCATTCTCCAGTGGACTCAGTCTGTGCTGATTATCTTAAGTGTGAAGATTTTAAGGCAGTTGAAGTCAATGCTTTGGAAAGAAAATCATGTAAAAATGATGTAGTGCATTGTTTTCCAAACTGTAGGAACTGCAGATACTGCAGGTTTGAAATGACCATAAAATATGTATGTGTTGTTCATTTATCATACCTATTTTGGATCTATGCTTTTGGTGGGGAATCGTGATTGATACAATGAACATGTGCTGATCAGAGTTATTAAAGCTTTGGCTAGGCTGCAGAAGATTTTCTTTTGTAATTAGGTTTTCAATGTCATATTGATTACAAAATATTAAATATTTAAATTTAAGAAAGCAATCAGAGCTAATTAAATAGCCATGCAATTTAAATAATGTGTTATGCTTTATTTATCTGGCCTATTATTGATCAGTAATGTATCTTATATCTCACCACTGGTGGGGAATCATAATTTATGGAATGATCATGTGTTGATTGGTGTTGTGATTGAAGGTTTGGGTGGGCCACAGAAACAAGTTAAATTTCTGATTTTTTATAAAAATTATAATTTATTGTAAATTATATGAAAAAAAAGGCAGAGCTGAGATACCCCCTGAAAAAGGGTAAAATTCCACTTGGCATGGTGCCTGCTGTGAAAAGGGATTAAAATTTATTTTGTGATTTCTGTCTGATTTCTGCTATGAATACTTTTGCCTATTTATTAATACATTCATTTCTTGATTATTTTTATATAGTTGTTTTGTGCTAAATAGTGTGCTAACACGTAATGTTTGTTGATAGCCTGAACCTCTCCTTTTCTTATAAGCTTATAGACCAACTGCATAGTAGGGCATCCTGAACTGATGCTCTCTTGGCCTCTCTTGGCCATTTTAAAAAGCTTACAGTACTCCACCAAATAAAGCAGAGCAATCACAAAAGACTCCTAAAACCAGATCACTTACCACACTAGCTTAAGTAACTTATTTGACGTCGCTGCTCTAACTACAGGAAGCTGAAAGAAAATGAAAAAAATATCATTTCAGTTCTCTGAAGCATTTCTGCACCCCTCTCTCCTTCCCCCTCTCTCAAATCCCCATGTGGCACTGCCGGCTGTGGGGCCCATTAGCGCCCCAGTCCCAGCCTCCAGCAGACCATGCGTGTCCCGCCTGACGCTTTTTTGGATCCAGCCCAAGTTTGCTCCCCTCTCACTTCCCTCCAATGGCTGCCCCAGGTGGGGAGGGGGTGGAGCCCTGGAGACTGGCACGTTCCCAGAGGACAGGAGAGGGGCATCATGGGATTGAACGGTAGAGGTGCGTTGGCATACAGGACAGGAGAGGTGTCATCTGGAATGTTAATGGTTGCATAAAACATGGTGATGAGAAGAGAGGGGAGCTCTTGGGAACTTCCAGTTTGGAATTGAACTGATTCTGAAGAAAGCTGCATACGGAGTTTCCTTGGAAGAGGGTAAAGGAATAGTTTTGTGAAAAATATCAAATTAGCACTATTTAATTTACTCCAAATGGAGTTGATTGCTAAGAAATCTTACGTAGACATGCTTTTACCTGTAAAAATGATCAAAAGCCCATTGTATGGCTAAAAACAGACAGAGCAGTCATTTAGAAGCATAAATTGTAAATATTTAAATCATTGTCCTTTCTTCCAGATAACACAGTTTGAAGCAAATATATTGTCACTTAGCTGCATTAGCTTCAGCAGAAATACTAAAAAAGCCACGCTGATGTACTGTATTTTGGTTAGCAGATTTTTTCTGTAAATGCAATTAAATTATCTAAACAAAGTCATTCAGTGGTTTGATGTGAAATGAGAGATGCCAAAGAACCCAAATAAAATATGTAATTTTTTTGTCTTCAGATTTCTCACTATTTCCCAATTACATTGCTTGACTTCTGCTTTTGAATAGTAAATTAATTTGCTGAATTCTAAATTAAATTACTGACATAACCTGGTTCCTATAATAACTGCTGTAAAGACAAAACACTCCATCTTTGCATCTTAATGACTGCATGCAGAAATATTGATAAATGTTTGGAATTCCACTTTAATTTTAATGACTGACTATAAATATTATTAAAATATTGGCATAAACAATAAACATTATTTGAAGGTTTGTAATGTCCTTCAAAAGATTTGTTCTTCCAGTTCAAAGGTTAATGGGACACAAATCATTTGAGCAGTTCTTGCCAGTCAAGTACTGTCCATATTTCTGATTACTTAAACCAATCGTAATTCAATCCCAGTTTAACATCAAGCTGCATGCTTATAAAATCGTGACATCTTGAATTTAATAGAAAATATGTTCAGTTGAGTTGGTTGAGACATCCTAACCAACAAGATCCTCATTTGTTGTTATTTCAATCTAAGCTTCTTTCGTATTTCACATGAACTTACCTCTTAAATAACGCTGACATCATACACTTCATAAACACAGGACACTAAATGACTTTGACTTTGACATTTGTTGGACTAGTGCACAGCTCGGTAATTACTGGCATAAGAAAACACACCCACATCTGCCAAGGGTTTAGGTCAAGAACACCGAAACCTTGAGAAATTTACCCATAGTCTGAAATTCAAGGCAACTTTCTGTACTCACTCTAGTGGAATATGTGCATTGCATTTTACTGGTTATCAGCATTTAGCAATATAGCCAACTCCTTTGATATTTCTTGTCAGTACAGTTCATGAATACACTTCTTGTTTGTTTCTTAAAGTCCATCCTCAACTAAATAAACATTTGTGTGTCCAGTGCTAAATGGTGAGCAGGTGTGTGTCCGTGTGTTATTATCATTAGCCCGCTCATCTCTATTTTGTAGTATCTCATAGACAAACTGTTCTAACAAGCACATTGAAGGATTGACTTTGCCCCCTTTATTTCTGTTTACATCCACACAGTCATTTCTAAGACTGTTACCCTGCCAAAGTAAGGAAATTCAGCTAAAATACCATGTTAGTATGGTTTGCTTGCTGGCATGCTCCTGTCTTTAAAAAAGTCAAGTCACATTTGTTTATATAGTACATTTAAAACAATTGGAGTTTACCCAAAGTGCTTTCCAGTCAAGGCAGTATACACATCAGTATGCACATTTTTTCAGTGGGCAGTGGCGGCCTAGTGGTTAGGACATTGCCCTTGGTTGCAGGTTCAAGTCCCGGCCCAGGCTCCACTGAGGTACCCTTTAGAAAAGTACCGTCCTGCTACACTGCTCCCTGGGGTGCTGTTGATAGCTGCCCGCTGCTCCACGTGTGCATGTGTTAAATGCAGAGGTCACATTTCTTTACGTCGCTTGAGCGTGTTCACAATGACAAATTGTCACTTTCACACAAATTAATAGAACAAATGCATGTATAAAAGCAAGAGTAATTGAAAACACACAAAACAAATAAGCAATAAAAACATACCAGATTAAAAAAATCAAAAACTCGACCAAGAAATGACCAAGAAATGACCAAGATGAATAATATCTGAAAGAGATTTAATAAAAAAAATAAAAATACATAAATAAATTAAATGAAACAGAATGAAAACCTTTTAAAATGTTCAAAATAATGTTGTTGTTGTTTGTTGTTTTACGTTAAACCAATGGCAGATTAAAATGCATTAAGGGGACATTGAAAATAGATTAAGACAATGGTAAGTCTTTAAATTTGATTTAATTCTGTCAGGGATGGGACTGTACTTCATATGCAACAGAAAAAATATTCCAGAACCTTTAAACACTGACAGAAAAAAGCTTGGTCACCTCTGGTTTTGAAATATGAGTGAGGAGTTGTTGTGGATTGGCCTAAGGATGGGGACTAAATATATGGAATCATCAGGCCTGTAATGTACTGTGGAGTAATGTACTGTCATGTACTTTTATCCATAAAAGGGTAGAAAAATAGAGGATATTTATAAAAAGTGTATGCTTATTCTGAAGTGTTTTCATTTCACATGGTTCCCAAGCTTCATAGAGTGTCTAAATTGAATTGGTACCTAATGTACTTAAGAATGTTAAAGATATTATATAATTATGTGAATATGAAGAGCTATATCATTTTAAAAGCTTTTCTTATTCATCTTAATGAAACAGATGTCTTGTATGATTTCAGTTCTTTACAATAGCCCAACAAAAAGAAAATGAAAACTTCACTACACATCATAACCCAAATACAAGAGTTTGCTTCATCTACTGGGTTGTTAGTGTATACATTCATTATCTTTAGTTTTAATGACACTATGTTGGTGATTTTTCTTCAGCCCCACAATGTCTTTAGAGCAGTGACAGATTGGGCAGAGGAGGGGTGGGCCATTGTATTGAGCAAGCCTCTGTTCAACACCGGTCTCAATGGACCATCAGACAAAACACCAGCTCACGCATGAGAGAGGTTGAATATGCTAAGAGCCCCATTAAAACACTGGGCCAACCTCCCTCAAGCACTGTTCACAATTGCCCATATGTGAATAACTTCTACTGTTTAGAAAAAAGGTTACTAAAAGTTGGAGAAAAGTTCTTAGATGTTGAAAGCACAGAGTGGTGTAACCAGAGAAGAACACTGTTTCTGAAACTACATGATTTGATGTAAAACCAAAGGAACCAGTTCACTCCAAATCCAAAGATGAGTATATGTGTTTTTAACCTAAACTTTGCATTGCTAGCAAACTTTCCTTGTGTGATTCCTGAACCTCATGTTAACTTATATTGGGGTAAAGTGATGGCTCATCCAAAAATGTAATCTACATAATTTCCCATCACTCCAACTGTAGTCAGTCAGCCAAGACATTTTTAGCCTTGCCCTGGAGCTACATGGCTAATAAAGGAAGTAAAGCAAGCTTATAGCTCAGCAATTAGCACTGTGAAAACTAGACCTCTACATCATCTCAGAGCCTTAGTAACCCCACAATGCTACCACCTCCTATAACTACAATCCATAGAGAACTGCTTTTGGCATCTACCTCACTGTAAATGGGAGTAAAATAAAAATTGCATCCTCTTCCAGGCAGGACCACTACAGCTCCAGTTGTTTTAAATGTCCTAACAGTAGATATGGGCATTTTCAGGCATATTACATATAACCATTGCATGATTTATAAAGTTCAACAAACATTTGTTACACTTCATTCGTGTATTCTCTAAGTTTCTCTAATTTGTGTATTCTGTAATTGTGGTGTGATTTTTTCATATATATTTTAATTTTCTTAGACTAAACTGACATTAGTTACATTTTAGTTTCATTTTCTCCTAGGTTTCAGTGAATTTTTAAAGCTTATATACTTCCTACATGTCTGTTGTGTTTTCCCCTTTAATAAACTCCCATAGTCTCCCACCAGTATCCCCACCCACCTGCCTTAGTGAGGCCAGACCCTACAGCCCTGGCTTCTGAAGTTTCTCAGCTGTTCTTAGGCCCGCTGCCAAGCCGACCTCAAATCTGCCATGCAAATGAGCCCCCGGCTGCTGCAGTGGTGACATTCCGAGGCCTCGCTGTCCCACGATGCACTGCTTCCACACCACCTCAGCTCCTTAAAGCCATCTAATTAAAACACCAAATCCCCCCTTACACCCCCTGCTTTCTCTCCCTCACTCCCAGGCTCTTTCCATTCCACAGGAGAAATGATTATTAGGAATTTAATGGGGAGATTTTCACGTCCCAGGCCATCTGTGGCCCGGGTAAGGCTGGAAATTTTGGGGAGGGCTGACGACGTGACAAAAAAAAGTACTCACTTTTTTTCCCCACAACCATTATTCATGGATGCAGCTAAAGGAGGTCCAAAGCACTAAATCACCATTATGAGGGCAGAACATTTTTCACTTTTAATCACCCAGATTGATATTAACAGGCTATTTATTTTAGCTGATCCCTCTGTGGAATTCTTCCCATTGTTCCACATGAAGTGCTTCTCCCAACTAGTATCTAATATAGACCTGACCAGGGCTCAGACCAAACAATATTTATCAGTTTGGCCACTATTGGATGCAAATTGACCTTTCTATGCTCCACCCACAAATATATTCAATTATAACAACTGTTGCTAAGTTGAACAATCTCAACATATTCGTGAGCCCTAACAACATTCTACCAAACACTAGTAATTTTCTGCTGTTTAGATAGTCCCTCTTTGTGAGGACACAGCAGTACCTATGCGTTAGTTAATTTACATTTCAGCAACATAAATGAAGGTACAAAGTTTTTCACAATTTAAATAAAATTTAATAAAATTGTAATGATTAAGACTCATAGGCTGTAAGCCACTCTAGCTTTTATTAGTCCTATTGCTAGAAATGGCCTTGCTCATTCAGTAAAATGGGATGCATTGTTCTGTAACTGAAACTGTGAACTGAAATGAATAGATCTGAGTTAATATTACAAGATTGCTATAGGAAATGTTTAGAAATTCCTGTAGTTTTGCTATAGATTTTTATTAGATTTTACTGCCCATAATTCAGACTTGTCACTGTGCTGGATTACAGTGTCAAATGCTTATTACACACATGATATTGAATATACCATTTTTAAGATTTCAGCTAGTATAGCTGATACCTTTTGAACATTTCTAAATTATGAGTATTGACTTGACTGAGTATTGACTGAGTTTTTGATTCTTAATGTAATTGTAATTTTTATTAATTATTAAGCTTAGAACCTTTGATATAATATATATCATCAATATATTTATAACCTGTAACATATAACCTATAAGCTACCATTACCCGTTAGCTAAATTAGTTTCGTGGCTCCTGTTCAAAACTGCATCAACAAGGTTCACATACCAAACATGTCTTGACTGAATGATCAAATTTTGGACAATTTTAAGGCGATTTAAATTTTGTCCAAATCATCAATTGAATTCCCCTACTAAGTCCAGACCAAGTCTGCCAATGCCTCCAGTCTTCTCCCCCTTTAAGCACCCCTTCCGGGTAGCTGTCTCTGTGTTAGAGAGGATATGAGGGGCAGAGAGGAGAAGTGTGTGTCAAATTTCCTGCTGCTCCTTCAGAGACATCTCTTATGAATCCACTCTCTCAGAACAGGCACCCCCCCCCAGATACTCTATCTATCTATCTATCTATCTATCTATCTATCTATCTATCTATCTATCTATCTATCTATCTATCTATCTATC
>JBBPDA010000041.1:32066612-32081472 GCA_037974385.1 Arnoldichthys spilopterus | reverse complement strand
CACACACACACACACACACACACACACACACACACACACACACACACACACACACACACACACACACACACAATTGGTGTCTGATGAGTCAAACTCCACATCTCACACTAATCAGTTGACTACACTAATTGCAAATGCAAATATGCAAATTTATATAATTAATTACTCCACTAATTAGTTCTCTGTTCTTTTCAGGTAATAAATCATTGTGTGGTTGAAAGAAAGAGGGAGCAAGAGAGGCCCTCTTCCTCACATAAAAGATTTAAATGCTGCAGAGGTCACCCTGGACCAAACGTGCGTCTGCTTCGTCCACTTCATTGCAGGGCTGTTCAGCTTTACCAGATCTGTAGCTTCTGCTCTTTTAAATATGTCATAATGTTCACCCTATGTTGAATGCTGTTCAAAAAACCTCAAATGGACACATTTGGCCTCATTATTCCAAACATATTTGACCAATTGTTTAGTATCTGGAGATTATTTCTTTAGCCTTCCCTTTAAGGGCAGTGGTGGCCTAGTGGTTAGGACATAGCCCTTGGGACCTGGCACTACTGAGGATCCCTTGAGCAAGGTACTGTCCCGCTACGCTGCCTCACAGGCGCTGTTGATAGCTGCCCGCTGCTCTGCGTGTGATGTGTTGAATGCAGAGGTCACATTTTGTTGTGGTGCTTGAGTGTGTTCATAATGACAAATTTTCACTTCCCTTGCACTTGAGCTACAACCACATACTTGCCTCAAACTGCACTGATGTGTTAATGGGTTTCAGATAGATTTGCTTATGTGGTTTAACACTATATGTGAAGGTTGCCTACATAATGACTTCATGGCGCATGCAATATATCTGAAATCTGGTTATTGATTAACCCTATTATATTTCTGATTTAATCATACTCTTTATTTTCTTGAATCATGGCATTTTCAATCCACAGGATAGGTGCCAGTAAAGGCCCCACAATATATCAACACTTCCACATCAGAATTTCTGGAACATGTTTTGCTGGTTTCTACCCATCAGTGTTTCCATGCAGGCATATTTACGTCATTATCCTGGGACAAGCTGGTCACGAAAATGCAATTCACTTCCTTAGATGGGATGACGATAACTATGCTAAACTTGCAGATTTGTCTCATAGCAGCTACTGAATCATTTACAGTAGTCATTGAATAATACATTTTTAAAAAAAATTATTAACAGAATATGATCCTGTATGCTAAGAGGTTAAAAAAACTATACTGCAATTAACAGATTTATTCACTGGGCATCCGACATGCATCTGTGATTAATGGGAGGTGTGGTCATCTTTTATAGTTTGGGGAAACAAAATAATGAAAATGTACTTTGTAAATGTAATGACTCTGAATGGACTGACAGATATATTTGTAATTTTTGAGAGATGATTGATTCAATTATTGTGACATTAGAGTTAATGAGCTCAGAATGACAACAGACATAAAATATAAGAACACAAGACACTTAACCCCTTATACTCAAAGAATCATTACATGAGTTCCTTCAGTTCTTCATAACTACATAATTTTCAGATACAGTTTCATACTTAATACTAAATGTTAAGCCTAACAATATCTAAACGAAAAGGCTCATTTTACAGTAGTTACCAAACAAGCAGTGTAAACAGACCAAGAGTTTTTTATTTTGGGCTGAAAAAAACAGCTGGTACTTTATTAAATATGACTTTAATTGATTATAAGTGATAAGATTCCAAATTTGATGCACTTTAGACTAATGCTTTGTGATACATGCATTTATTTTTAATGTACAGTATTTCAAATTGCAGCAAAAGTTTAAGGCACCTGAGAAAATGACCATTAAAAGTTGTTTATCTGGGCAGTAAGTGTTTCTGTTTTCTCAAGAAACACTAATATTATAATAAATACTAATAACAGTAAAACAGTATTTTATGTGAAATGTGTGATTTTATGTGTAAATGTGTTGGCTTGACAATTCCCAGACCTCTCCTATTGGATGACCAGTATAACTTGTCATTTTTATTAAATCATTGGTTTGGGCTTAATCAGTTCTTCATTAGGTGAAATTAGCTGCTGATGGAACTTCACACACATCCATACAATGGCCGCAGGCATGGAGGAGAAATCTGGAGCCAAACTTGTGTCTTCCAACCAGCTCACAAAATATCAACTATCAACAAAACTGCTTTCCTGTGTGTTTGCATTTATTCTAATGTTCACGCATGTTTTTGTAGTATAAAGAAACTCACTGCGGAGAAAAAATGGCTTGAAACTATTGACATAGGTGCCTACGACATTTGCACAATACTGTAAGATGTATCATTTATAGTGTTTTTGAATCATTTGCAGCCATTTTTGGCTGGTAAGTCTTTGAATGTGTAAGTGAACAATAGGGCTGTGGCTTAAGGGCTTGAGGAACTGGTTGGCTCTGCTTGAAGTGTGGAAATAAAACTCCAAGTAGTGATGGTGGTGACAGCTCTAGCTGCTTTAATTACCGCATTATCAGGTCTAAAACAGCATGAGCCACAAATGAAAGGGGGCAACCCATCAGAATGAGCCGTGAAAAGGAGAGAGGTGTGAAGGGTCTCTGAGGGTACAGGTGGGGCTCTGACTGCTGGCCTAGCTGTCACACACAATAATGCGACTACTAAATGTGAGTCACAGAGATGCGCGCATGCACACACACATGCAAACACACACGCACACACACATACACATTTATATCAAAAGCTGGTATTTCCAGAAATCAAGGAAAAGGGAAAAATACTTTAATGGTCAACTTTCAGTGTAGATTAATATAAGAAGATTTTACTCCAAATAATATTGGAGTATTTCTATTGGTTCATTTATAATGAAATTACAATATAAATATATAATATAAATATAAATTAGTCAATAATTATAATTACCTACATTATATAATGGGGGTTAATCTTTTAAAATCTTTTTTAAAAAGTTTATTGAATAATTTAAAGTAAGTCCCTGTAAAATATATCTTTAAAAGTCTGCACAGATTTAAACAGATTATACATCTACTTTAATATAGTTTTTTGATAACTATTATCATCAGCTGTAATACAATGAGCTTTGAAACTCCACAGGAAAATATTGTGTTAAGCGGCTTACTGTGATTGTAAAGTTAAAATAATGTTACACTTAACTAACATACAATACAATATTATAACCAGCATGTTACCAAACTGACAGTATCCACAAAATCTTTTACTATCTTTACTATCTTACTATTATCTTTAACACTGATATGTAATAATTGTACATGAACATGGAATACTTTTTTTTAAACTTAGCCTTAGCTTTAATCTCAGTAACCAAAAAATGGTTTGATGTAGTTTGGAGCTTTTGTAGCACTTTTAAAAGGCAGGGCAATTTAATCACATATACAAAAGACACACTTATCATAACTTATTATATATTAATGCTACTTGTGACATTGTCTTTGACAATGTTTACACAATGTAAATGTATAAGAAAAAATACAAATAAAAAATGTTTACAAAAATGCTATGGTAAATATGAGTAGACTTTATGCTGTTCGTCTGAATTATGCTCTGACAACTGCCATTGTCACTTCATTGTATACTGTATGCTTTTATTTATTATAATTGAACACATTTATATATTATGCGCCTCGCAAAAATCATAGGGCACTTTGACTTTGTTTTTCAAATCTTTCTAAATCCCTAAAGCAAAATGTTTATAGCTATTTGCTAATACTGCAAGTATATTTAGCTTTAACATTTAGCTTCATGTTCATCAAAATGTTTGCCTTATTTTGAGCAGCATTTTTTGCTCTAAATTATTTTACAATTTTCTTTGCCAAACTTTATATCATATTATTTCTGCTTTGCAGCATCTAGGCATCTTTTAGCTGATGAAATAGCATTCTTGTCCAAGCACGTTAAGCTGTCCATTGACATTTCATCCACAGTTCAAAATGTTGCAGCATCTTGTCACTCACATGCAAGCTTTAACCTCCCAGAATTGGTAGTATTTTCTTGGGAAATTGGGAAAATCTCCCCAAAATATGTCACCTGTCAATGGGTGGGATATTAGGCAGCAAGGCAGCATTACAGAGATCAGCATGGGCACTCTGACTGGTCTGCAGCTTTGCAGCTCCCACTTAGTGTTTTGCTACCTTTCTATCAAAGCCAGCATTCACTTATTCAGAAGTTTGTGCTACAAAAGCTCTTCTGTGCTCTTCTTTCATTTTCTTTTTGCATTACTAATACCGGTCATCTCCATTCTGTTACTGGGTAATATGGATCATCCAGTTCTCTGCTTCTACAGATGGAAGAAGACAGGCTAATTACGGCTATTTGCAACATTTATTTATACCTGCAGCACGAATTACTCTATAAGCTACAATGACCTTTATGTGGGTTGACACTTATATCCTCACTCTCATCACTTCATCACTAATATATTCATAGTAACTTTTAAATAGGCCTAATGATAAATGACAATCTGGCACTTATAAAGCCACAAATACTTACACTAAAATGTTCTGAAGTGTCAAAAATAAAAGGTGAAGTATCTCTGAAACTTCTGGTATTCAACAACATACTGCGCAATTTCCACCAGAAAGTTTTTAATCTTAACTCTGTGTGTGTGGGGTATGTGTATGTGTATGTGTGTGCGCGTGCATGTGCGTGTGTGTGTGTGCATGTGTGTGTGTGTGTTTGTGTGTGTGTGTGTGTGTTTGTGCATGCATGTGTGTGTGTTATTTGGGAAGGCCAGGCCACAGAGCCGTGCACTGCAGCTGTGCTGTTCTTACCAATTACCTGCTCCATATGCCACCATGCCAGTCTGCACAGGTGGAGTCTCAGATGGAAGGAAAGGTGTGTGGGGAAAATGACAATGGTCATGACACACACACACACACACACACACAGAGGTTTGTTAATGTTGGTGGGTGGGTCACATATATGCCCCATATTAATTACATATGCAATTGCATGGAAAAGTATGGGCACCCCTGGAAATAAGTGACACCTCCTCCACAGAGGTATTCAGTAAAGCTTCACAGACAGGAAATTACACATAAGTGTGATATATACACTGGGAACATGTTCCCACTTTTTATTGAGAGCCATTTCATCTCCCCTGGATCAACCACAACCACCCCTATCCTCAAGCATTGTCTAGTCCCCAGCTGACGCCTGTGGAAGTATCTAAATGACTTCACAAGGTCAGGACAATTTGTTGGTCCAGTAAGTTTGCCATATTGTTCTCTGACTTGCTTATAAAATCAAGCCTGTTTGTCCTGAATATGTATGAAAGCCAACATTCAGACACACTGTGGAATAAAGGTACAGTGTATGTAATTTTCAGGTCATCAAGGTACAAACAATGTAAATATAACCTCAAAGGTACAACTTGGTTCTTGAAATGTATCTTCCCATGTGAAAGGGGAACATTGGTATGTTTTCATAGGTATGTTGTATAAAGTAGAACAGTTAAATATCTGAGTCAGGACAGTGTTTTATACATAAAAAATATATTGGCATATGACAGAATTATGTTCCCTAACTAAAGCTACAGAAGGCTTATCTTTAAGGGTACTTCAGTGACACAAGATGTTCAATAGAAATCACTGCACCCTCTCATTGGTATACATGTAATTTAATTAAAATAGTTAAACTTCAATTATAACCTCTTTATGACATTTTTTTAATGTTGGCTTTCTTTTTTCCTTTTTAATTGTTTTAACTCTGTTGTCTTTGTAAATTAATATATGATCTGAAGAAAAGTTTTAGCTCCAGTGTAGCCAAAATAGCTAAAAACACAATGACTACACAGATGGAGCGAATCAGTTATGCTAATGACAGTAAAATATGGAGTCATGAATAATTCATCTGTTTTTAAAGATGGATAAGGTAAACATGTTGGTGGTTGGATTTGTTGGGCAGGGAAGCAGGAGGAAGAAAATCGACTTTGTTCTGCCTCAAGCTAAAACGCAGCTTTTAAAAAATGGAAAGAAATGCAACATAACAGCTGAAAGCTGCAATGAGTTAAGATCTGCTTATTAGCTCTTTATAAACATGTCATGCATCAAACATAAACAAACTTGTTTTAGGTGTCGGCACAGATTATAAATGATTAGTGTCTTATCATTTTTCATTCATGGGAATGTCTGTGCTGTGTTAACACAGCGGAAGATCTGGCTTTTAGTACAAATGGTAAAATATGATTGTTACACCTAATACAACACAATTAAAATGTTTCTGAAATTTTCATCTTAAATCTTCAAATATTAATACATGATTTTCATGCTGTGAAAGATGTGACACTTTTGGGTAGTGAAGTATTTTTTGAGAAAAAACTATATAGGCAGTGGTGGCCTAGTGGTTAGGACATTGCGCTGGGGACCTGAAGGTCGCAGGTTCAAGTCCCGGCTCAGGCACTACTGAGGTACCCTTGAGCAAGGTACCGTCCCACTACTCTGCTCCACATCTTGGAAGTCGCTTTGGATAAAAGCGTCAGCCAAATGAATAAAAAAAAAATCAAAAAAAAAAAACAATATAGAATGTGAAGTAAATTCCCATGCTTCTGTAGAGCCAAACGTTTTACACAGTCTTTCCCCATTCCCACTCAAGCTGAATTGTGCAATTCTGTTCTGGCTTAGCAGGGAGGGAAGAAGTAGAAGAAAAGAGAAGTTAATTTATGCATATAAGCAATAACTGGTATCAGAATAAGGCTCCAGTTGGATTTTGGATGTTTAGTAGTAGTTAAACTGATTCTGTGGTATCTTAATTTTATAAATTGTATAAAACAGCACAAATAAAGCTAATAAAGGTTAACACAATATTTTTTGTAGAAATAGTACTGTGCTCCTATCTGACAGAATTTTCAAAATGATAAACATTCAAAAATATATTATGCCCCAAACAAATATCACTTAAGCAATCATGTGCGTTTTGTTTATTTATTTAATTTTATTTTATATAATCATTTAATTCCTGTGGGGAAATTAGTCTATGCATTTTGCCCACCCAAAGCAGTGAGTACCCAGACACACACACACACACACACACACACTCACACTCACACTCACACACACATACACACACACACACACTAAAAGCTGTGAGTGGTTAGTACACACACTAGGAGGCAGTGAGCACACATGCCCAGAGCAGTGGATAGCCATAAAGCTGCAACGCCAGAGAAGCAGTTGGAGGTTAGGTGCCTTTCTCAAGGGCACAGCCATGGGTGTATCTTCTTCAGTTCTGCTGGTAAAGGGATCTCACACTGTAAATGACAGCAACTGCAATACTGCAGTAAAATACTTTTTTTGAATAACCCACAGTTGTATTTTGAAAACATTTTTTATTGAAAACATTTAAAAGAAAAAGAATGTTAAAAGGTGTAAAAGCTAACTACCTCAGAATTCTCAGAATTTTGTCCACTAAAGCAAAATGGGAAAAAGTAAGGATACTAATTCAAATTAAAAACTTTCAGTGCTACCTTTTTAAGAAAGTCCTTTGGAGATTAAACAAAGTGGGTGATGACTTTGGCATGCGGTTTGTACAGTGATTATTAGTGTTGAAAAAGTTTTATTATTAGTGTTGTTTATACAATGTCATAAACTTGAATATACCAGCAATTTTACCTAACTTTGGCCAAAAAAATGGATTTACAATGCAGCAGTTACAATTCACAGCGCCCAGGGAGGAGTATAGCGGGACGGTACCTTGCTCAAGGGTACCTCAGTAGTGCCCGGGCCAGGACTCAAACCTGAGACCTTCAGGTCTCAAAGGCAGTGTCCTAACCACTAGGCCACCACTGCCCATGAAGCAATAGGTTTGCATAAATTGACACCTTACAACGTATATAACCTCTTACTGTTAGACAACTACAGCTAATGATGTTTTCAGATTCTGCTTGCCTGAAATTAACCCCTTTTACAGATTGGCTATCTAACTTTTTTTAAATTATACTTCTTAGAATAAATAACATTAGATAACTGCAGCTACAACTGTCATATATGAGACTACATTAGAATATTACACATTTTTTTTTCGAATTTTATCACTTGGCTAACCAGATAAAACATAGCTGCTTTATGAAGCACATTCATAGTGCATACATTTTCCCAGTGGGCTAAACTAAGCTGGTACTTAGACTAAAAGGTAGAAATCCCATTGACAGATGTTGCCTAGATCTTTTGTTATGTGGTTATGTTTGAAACTTAGCACTGATACGGTGAAAGCTGTTCAGTCCAGATGCAATGGTAATACAACATCCTGACTAACAAACACTGCTCTAGATGATCTACAACCTTAGCAAATCAATGTGTGTATATTAGCTTTGAATCATACCAAAAAAAGGACATGGCAGCAAACCGCATGCTCACTTAGCTGTCAGTGAAGCAGTTACAAGTTCAGACCCTGTCTGGTACCCCGCTGTGGGGGCATGGCTTGTTCAAGGATAGAAGGTTGAGGCAAGAAGTAAAAAACAATAATGATTAAAAAAAGCTAAAATTTATTAATTTATTAAAAGCTATTTGTTTAAATCAGTAAAGCTCCAATTTCACAGTGTGGGACTACTGTATTTTAAACTGATTGTAGCTCTCAGTGAGGACCAAAGGCAGGGCCATCAAATTAATAAATTATTTCCAAGCATATAGCAAAAATGCAAAGATATATTGTAATGGTATTTTGTACACTGACTTTTCTTTATCTTTTTTGAGATTTTAGAGGCATTATACTGGTTCCTATCATCACTGTAAAAATATTCAAATTAGTTCTGTGCTCAGGCACCTGCCCCTTGCCCCCTTAATGGTCATTGAGTCCTTCCTTTATGAAAAAGATTTTCAACACTAAACAATATAAAAACTGTAAGTTAAATTAACCATCGAGCTGCCTATAAGATGAGGGGTACTGTTCCCTGCAGCTGTGGGTTTGTCTTGTCACCTGTTTGCTCATTCTCCTCTCTCTTTGAATTTTTTTTAGGAAAAAGAAGTTAATGCATAACTTCCAGCTCACACATGCCCATAAAACTGACAAAGACAAACCAGCAATTGTGTGTTCTCCATAACTGACGGTTTACATTAACAATATCTGGTTGGCACTTCATACAGATATGCCACTCTACCCCGCTGAGAGATGACCAGTTTGATTTGTGTTTCAGAGCAGTCGAGTTGTTTCTCACCTGTTTGCTGGTTGTCCCATCCTAGGCCTTAGTTTTTCACTTCATGAGGAAGTGGCGCAGTAGCATGAGAGCCAGCCAGCAGTATAGGCGTTCTGATTCTGAACATCATGTTCTAGGCTAACTAATTGTCTGCCCATTTAGTTTAGACAGAAAATGTTTATAGATAAAATGTCTTATCATTTAAAATGGTAAACTGCATATATTGATTTACACAGCCTAGAGGGTGTTTCTGTCTGATTGCTTTTTAAACTAGTCACAATACAGGGCAGCCAACCAAAGCAGAGGTCATTTACATATATCAGTCTTAAAGGCATGGTATCTAAAGGAATAAATAGTCTGTTAAATTCTGAGGGATGAACAGAAGTTGAATTTTGGCCGTTGGTCAAAAGGAATAATGGATACATGGTTTTGCATACATAAACATCCTAAACAGACCTCTTTAAGGAAAATGTAGAATTTCCTTGTAAGCCAAAGGCCGACCTCCAACTGAAAAAAATATATAACCCTTCATAATGACACCTGCTCAGACACCTTCTACTCCGCAGCATTGTTCTGATCATACAGCATATGGTCTGCTTGTAGGTCTCACACTTAGCGCTAACAGCTCCGTTTGCAAAGCCAGTGTTAACACCCTCACTTCAGGGGGGTGGGACAGATTGGGAGGCGTACAGTGCGTTCTCACTCTCAGATCACATTGTGACAGGGAGCTATGTGTTAAATAGGAATTAAAATATAAATTGAAATAAAATTAGTGGCTTCAACCATGCCTACGCTGTGTGTGAGGGAGCTGGAAAAGGATATCCTGCCGAGAGGCCCCCACTTCTCTGCAGATGTTACACCTCAGACAGATATGAGATATATATTACATATAAAATATGATGGTGCCTGAGGTTCAGGATGTGTCCCAGGATGCCACACCCCCAAGCACTGGCATCTGCACATCTCATGTTCTTCTCTGCATGCACACAGTGTATTAGTTACTCACACTGATGATGGAAATAGTAGCAGGAGAAGACTCAAATATATCTACATGCTCATCTGCAGCTGCTTATGAAGTTATTCACTGATGAGTAGCTTAATTAGGTCCACCTACCTTGTGTCTACATTAATTGCCTTTTTTAATCCTCTCCACTTATTATAAAGGTCACTTTGTAGTTTACTCTTACAAACTGTACTCAATGTTTCTCTGCATCAATTCTGCATCAATTTGACCCATCCGTGGAAGAGCAGTGGGGAGCTGATGTGGGCAGCACTAGTGGAGGAATACTTAGGCACAGTACCGTGTTCACGGATAGCTTAGTGGTACTTGTACTGGTCCAGGATTTAAATCGGTGGCCTTCAGATCACTATGACAACTCCCTTACCATTAAACTACCTCTGCCCCATTAACTATAAACTATGGTAGAGGTCTGTAATGTTTTGGGAATATTTTGGGGCTGTTTTACTCTCTTGATCCCCCGCTATTATGATTAATACACAAAGATTCATGGACTCAAGGAGATTTTATACAGAAGACCCTGCCAGACAGCTAAAATTGAGACGTGGTTGGGTCTTTTAGTACCCCTGATGTAAACCTTGCTAAAAACTTGTGTGGGTGAGCTGAAGAACAGAGTACTTTTTGTTGGGTTCTCTCATATGGTTCAGCATGAGCTAATTAACCAGAAAGTTCTGGTATGGGCTGGGTCATCTACACACACTTTTAGACAAAGGCCCTTTAATCATATAGAATTTTGCACTGATGTGACTGAAGTTTTTAGTCTCAAATAAAAGATGTTATACACTTTGCTCCCTACGTCTGTAACACTTTGCTCCACCAGCCTGGTGTCTTATTCCTCCATAGTTAGTGTTAGGAGAATGACGCGCTTGCAAGTTTTGTGTGAAAGGAGGAGAAAGCTGCAGAGTGCAACAGCTGCTAGATAATTAAATAACTGCCTGCCTGCTGTTAAGAAGTCTCTCAATGTGATAAACACAACCATTAAGCAATTCCATCAAACCCTACAGAAATATGCAAATAGGTACACACACAAGCATTCACCACCTACACACACAACACCACAGCCTACACAAACACACACACATGCTCATAAACACAAAAACAA
The DNA here is from genome assembly GCA_037974385.1 of Arnoldichthys spilopterus. NCBI lineage: Eukaryota > Metazoa > Chordata > Actinopteri > Characiformes > Lepidarchidae > Arnoldichthys > Arnoldichthys spilopterus. The sequence goes on along the minus strand of JBBPDA010000041.1, from coordinate 32,070,214 downwards.
GTCCCAAGTCTTTTATCCTTATAATGACAGTGCCATCTAGTGGTGAAATCTGTGAACTTCCTCTGTAATATTAAAAGCTTCAATCTCAGAAGTGCTTGCCTAATGCTCTTAATGCTCTTACGCAGTTTCTTTGTTTTGTGTATGTTTCAACAGTCTCACACACACACACACACACCTGGAACTGGCCCAGATGACCTAACCTTTACTCCTCACGTGCATTAATGAGCCTTGGCACCCATGACCCTGTTCACAGTTCAATGCTTGTCCTTTCTTGGACCACTTTTGGTAGGTACTAACCACTGCATACCTGGAACACTCCACAAGACCTGCAGTTTTGGAAATGATATGGCACCGTCATCTAGCCATCACAAGGTAGTGTTTTTCAAAGTGGCTCAGATGCTTACAGTTGCCCATTTTCCCTGCTTCAAAAACTAACTGTTCACTTGCTGCCTAATATATCTGATTCCTTTGCTGGTGCTACTGTAACAAAATAATCAATGTTATCCAGCTAAAAGCAAGCTTAAAACATATCTCTTCACATTAGCTTTTAACAAACTGATTTTACTGTTTCCATTCATCTGTCCATTCATTTTCTAAACTGCTTTTTCCTTTTCCTGGTCACGGGGAAGCTGGAGCCAATCCTAGCTGACTGCTGGCCTAGGGCAGTGTACACCAGACAACCATTAACACACACACTTACACCTGAGGGCAATTTGGGGCCTACTGCAGCCTTTGGGAGGAAACCGGAGAACCCGAAGGCAAACCCATTTCTTCTTATTTTTATTTTATTTAAATAATAATTATTCATTTTTATTAACTATTTTATGATTTATTTATGCTTACTTTTACTTTGAATGCACTTCCTGTTTATCGGTTTTGTCTCTTTTTGTCTTAATTCAATGTTTACTTTTTAACTGTTTATTTTTTTATTGATTTTTTTAAATCTATTTACTATAAAGAACATTCAGCTACATTTCTTGTATGGAAAGTGCTTTACAAATAAAGCTAATTATTATTATTATTATTATTATTATTATTATTATTATTATTCAGCTATTTGAATGTTCTGGCGGATCGTTATACAAACGCCATTTCTGGAAAAGATGGATTAATTTGTTAAAAAACTGCTGAAAAAAACACTTAACACATTTGACCACTGTATAAGGAAATGCAACTTGAAACTCTATTATGCAAATAGAAAGTCAATTTAAACTCTATACAAAAACACTACAGAGTTCTCTGCATCCTAGCTCATGGAACAAAAGTCAGTGGAAATGCGTGCTGTTGTCAGATGAGTCCACATTTCAGCTTGTTTTTGCAAAATGGGCTTCAAGCTCTAGATGAAATGGATCATCCAGACTGTTATTAACATAAGGTGCAACATTTGTCATGGTACAAGGGCCATCAATGCCCATAGCATGGGTGTGAAGGACCCATTGATGCAGAGGCATACTTTTAGGTTTTTAGAGAGACATATTATGTATTTTCCTGGAAAGTCCATGGCTATTTTAGTAAGACAATGCCAGCCCTCATTCTGCAAGCACTACAACAGCTTGGTCTCGTAAACACAGAGTGTGTGTGCTTGACTGGCCTGTCTGCAGTCCAGATCTGTCTCCTATTGAAAAATCTTCATGAAAAGGAGAATCAGACAACAGCAACCACAGATGAAAGTAAATTCTGAATTTGATGTCTGAACTACTTTCAAAAACGTCAGGACAGAGGCAAAAAAGAGTGAGAATATTCAAGTTCCAAAATTTGGAGCATTTTACAATAAATAACTAAGCTGGTAATGGGTGAGGGGATCACGATTGGCTATAAATGAATCCTTTACCAAAGGCTCAGTCTTTGCAAGCAAAGATGGATAATAGCACAGTGCTCTCTTTCTGAGCGAATTGTCAGTAAATTTAAAAATAAATTTCTTTAATACAAGATTACAAAGAATACAGGCCTTTTACCATCTACAGTACATAAGATTGTGAAAAGATTCAGGAAATCCAGAGAAATCTCTATGTAGGGCAGGGCTTGAAATCACTGTTCAATGTACATGATTTTTGAGCCCTCAGCAGGCATTACATGAGAAACCTCAATCGTATTGTTATAAATATAGCCACATGGGCTCAGGAGAACTTCTCTGAACAGGCCAACTTACACAGTCCCTGCAAGCTGAAGCTTACGCAAAGTGAAAGCCAAACATCAATTTAATGCAGAAATGCTGAGTTTTCTGCGCTTAAGCTAATCGCATATGGACCAAAATACAGTGGAAATGTGGGATATGGTCAGATGAGTCAACATTAGAGCTTGTTTTGAGGAAAAATGCTCATTTGCTCTCTGTGGCAAATATAAACTGGACCAGTCAGACTATTATCAGTGAAAGGTGTGAAATCTATCATGGTATGGGGGGTATCAGTGACCACAGCATGGCTGACACCTTTCTCCTTTTGAAAATGTATGACATGTCATGAAGAGGAGATGCAGATATCAGCAACCAGGAATCACTTAGATGCTGAAGTCTTATATCAAGCAAGAATTTGCAAAAATGTCTCTTAAAAAACTGCAACAATTAGTATCTTCAGTTCCCAAATGACCAGAAAGTGTAATTGAAGTGAAAGATTTGTAATTGTGAACACACTCAATCACGCAACAAAAAGTGACCTCTGCATTTAATCCATCAGACATGCACACGTGGAGCAGCAGGCAACTATTAACAGCACCCGGGGAGCGGTGTAGCTGGACAGTACCTTGCTCAAGGCTACCTCAGTGGGGCCCGGGCCGTGTCTTGAACCTGTAACCTTAAGTTCACTAGGGCAAGGTCCTAACCATTAGACCCCCACTGCCCCCATGAAAGGTGATGTAACAGAGTGGTAAATATGGCTCTGTTTTAGTAACTGTTTCTAAATGTGTATTACAGGTGTTAAATTCTAAAGTTGTTAATATTTACAAAATACGGTTTAATTTGTCAGTAAAGTTTTTTTGTACTTTTGTCAGTTAAATAAATGCTCAAGAGCACTAACATATCACAGGTGTTAACATATCACAGGGTCTTTGTATATATTCATATACATTTAGTAACTGTTCACATACAAAGTGCACCTGTATGTCAGGCATTTTTGATAAAATGGCTGATAAGTTTAAGTAGAAGGTAGTGTTTCTGAACATCTGACTACTCAGTAAATGTACAGACACCTTACTCACATAAACTCAAGATGCGTTTCAGAACTATATTACACACATGCACAAATGCACGCACAGCAAACATGTAGTCTCATACAGTCATATAATATATAAACACACTAGAAAGAGAAGAGTCACCTTTGTTCTGAGCCCTTTGAGTTCATGTTTATTGTGGATGACAGCTGTGCATTCACAGAGCGCAATGAATTCTTTCTCTCCCTCCCTCTCTCTCTCTCTCTCTCTCTCTCACACACACACACATACACACTTTGTTCCATCATAGAGATGTCTACACATCACACATCACAGTGTCTTAAAATTGCACATTATCAACTCTCATGCACACACTCACACATACACACGCACACACACACACACACACACACACACACACACACACACACACACACACACACACACACACACACACA
>JBBPDA010000041.1:32012871-32030736 GCA_037974385.1 Arnoldichthys spilopterus | reverse complement strand
AAAACTCGCTCCATATATATATATACATATATATATATATATATAGGGCTAATTTTAAATTTAAATATATATATATATATATTTTTCAAGAAATGGGATTTGTACAGTGTATTTCTTGAGGCAGTGGCAGACTATGTTCAGTGACAGTGGTCCCAAGTCCTCTCAAGCCCACGTGGCTATATTTATCACAGTTGCATGGTTTCTCATGCAATGTCTTCCGAGGACTCAAAAGTCATGCCCATTCTGCAGTGGTTTCAGGCTATACTCAAAACCTCACTTCTTTGTAATCTTGTGTTGGAAAATGTTCTTTTTGAACTTTTTCTGAATCTCTCATGAAATTTGGCATGACCAATCTTTGCTGAGATATGCAGAGACTGAGCCTTTGGTGGATGCTCCTTTTATACCCAATCATGATCCCCTCACCTGTTACAAGCTCACCTGCTTATTGTGGAATGTCTAAAAACAGTTTATCTTGAATATTCTATAATAGTTTTACTCTTATTTTGCCCTGTCCCGACTTCCTTGAGTGTGTTGCAGGCATCAAATTATAAATTTTGTTTATATTTACAAAATACATTTAAGTTGATCAGTGAATTTTCTTACATTTAAGAAAAATCCCAACTTTTCCAGTAATGGGGTTTGTAATTTTTCTTTTTCCCTGAGTCCCATTTATGACATTTTCACAATCTGATGTACCATAAACAGGTACGATGAAACTTTCCATGACCATTTTTAAACCTCTCTTTATAATTTTGTAATTAAACAGTTCATTTTTCTTACCCTTTGAAACTTTAGTACTATAACAATCTTCTAACTGACTTCTAATATGTGGATAGAGTTGTTCAATATGCGTGGGCAATGGGACCACCTCCACAGTGAATTAAGTCCAAAAGTGTTAAAACTCACAACATCCTTTATATTGCACCATCATTTCAAACAAAGCCAGACGAGACAATGGGAAACAATAAAAGCATGTGACACTGTGTTGATTATGATGGCAAACATTACAGTATAAACAAGCTCATTAGCAATCGTGTCCGTCTGTGGAGAGTGGAAAGGAGGGAAGCCGGCCCGGATGAGCTGTTCCTTGCGGCTGTTTCTGTGGAGACACGTCCAAGTAATTAAGAGAGTGTAAGCAGCCAGGGACTGTGTGTATTCCCTGCATACGGCCTCATTAGAGGGACATTTAAGGTAATGTCAATGTTGTCACCAACCTAGAGAAAACACACTGGTTTCTGAGGACATTTACACGTAAACGTCACTACGGAAGTAACATAAGGTTAGAAAGGTCAACGTGAAGCATGCCTTGTTTTTTGGGTATAGTAATTGTCATTTGGAAAATTAAAAGGAACATCATATTTCAGTTTATGTCAGATACCCTCTTATAGAAACAGTTTGGTCAAAAATCAACTTTACACAAATGGAAAAGAAGGAAATGTGTCTAGGGAGATTGAGGTAAGGTGAGCAAGGTTTTACTCTTAGAAAGAAAAAATGAGAACTGCCACATATTCCTGCATTTTCATATATCTCCTATCAGCTGAAATGATAAAAATGCATTTATTGGAAAGGACTGTGAAAATGTGGTTGTGCCCAGTCAGGAGTAAACTGATCCTAGTTAAAGACTAAATTGAGACACTTTTTCTAGTAAAAGCCAGAACATAATCTGAAATATTTTGATTCCATATCAAACATAATTGGATTTATTTATTTACTTAATCAAAGTGTCATTTATTTTATAGACATAACAAATACTTTAACAAACTACTTTATTTTAATGCCTGTAAGTGGTGGAAGTGTTGAGGCTGTAAAAGGTTAAGTAAAGGTTACATTAATAAAATAAAGAATCAATAAACTGTAATACAGTACAATCTAACCTCTAATCATATATGTCTGCTAATCATAATCATGTTACTTTTTTTGTGAGAAAACTAAAAGTTTTTTTCTCTTTTTTTGGTTTCCTAAATCCACAAAGTCCCTTCTTGTGATTCTGAGGAACCAAAAGAAAAAATAAGTGTTGTTTTTCAGACAGGGATTAAGTCTAAATCAGGATTACACATAATTCTCGACAAGAACCCAACTGCATCTGAGCTTCAGATCATGGACTGATAATTGGACATTTCTCCTGCAGGATTTTGGGAGAAAGCAGAATACAAAGTTCTATCAACTATGGCAAGTTATCTGGACCCTAAAGCAGCAAAGCATTCCCACACCATCACACTACTACCATCATGTTTGACTGTATGATGTTCTTAGTCAACAGAACATTTTGGGGGTCATTAAACTGTGTTTCCCATTGTGTTCTTCTTAGTTAGCAGCTCAGCCATGGATGATCCCATTTGAAAGTCTAGGTTTTTTGTGACTTCCTGCAGGAGTTATATAGATATTGAGATTTCTTGGAGAAATTTTGGTAAGTAAAGAATTCAATTTTTAAAGAATTTTCTTCTGTAAAGAATACAATTTTTTCATTCCATTCTAGGTTTTCACCATATGCAGATAATGCCCCCCATGCCTGAGTGATGTTGGAAAGTGGAAAACATTTTTTTTTTAACCAAACAGACAACAAAGTCTGTTTTTTCAAGTGGAAACTTGAAATTGAGACACTCTTTAAATTTTGAAATATTTTATTTTGCAAATCATGCAAGCACATTTAATTGAAAATAAAACAAAGACAGCATATTAAAAGTTGTCTGAGAATGTGTTTTTTTTTATTTGAAAAACTGGCTCATTTTAAATTTAATGTCAGTAACATGTTTTTAAAAAGTTGAAACAGGGGCATGCATAGAATGAAAACACTGCAATGCTAAGAACTTGATCTGATAAAAGAAGAGCCACCTAGAGATGCAGAATCTCATAAATAGTGATATATTGGGGATTACCACTATTTGAAAAAAATAACATTCTTCTGTGTAAAAGTGCAAAGAGTGTAGGGATTTCATCATCTGTGATACTTAATATTAAAAGATTGTAAGAATCTATAGGAATCTCTGCTTTTCTGTATTTCTGGACAAGGCCAAAATTAGAAGGCCTTGATCTTTGGGTTCTCAGGCAGCAACTACATTACAAACAGACACAATCACTGCATGTCCTGTGTGTGAACTGTACCATGCTAAAAAGAAACCATATCATCCAGAAATGCTACCACCTTCTCTGGGTTCAAGTTTCTTACAGTGGAAAACCTCTCACTTTTATGTTTTCAACTTTTTTAAACATGTTGCATGGTCATATTCTAAATTAGCATATTTTTTTTCCAATATATTTTTTTTCCAAAAAAATATATTGCAGTTTTACCATTGATGTGTGGGCTTTGTTTTATTCTAAAATAAATATGGGCTTCCATGATTTTTAAATCATCACCAATAACTTGGTTTTTATTTATACTTTACCCAGCATCCCACATTTTTGGAAAGAGGGACAAAAATAAACCTAAAATGTGACCTAACATCACTGAATTATGACGGAGCAAGATAAGTTCGATTTTATTTGCCTGAATTTTGAAAAATAAAATACCCAGCATAAGAGGACTAATCTTTTGTTAAATGACATATTTCTGTATATTAGCAAATGACCAATATGAAAAACATTACTATATTATCACATGAAAAGAACTGTTTGCAAAACTGAAAGGGTCAACTTACTCTCTGAGTCATTTTATCTCCTTTGCTTTAATTTAATGTTGTAAGGATAAGCTGCTTAAGATGACCACTGTGATGGGCAGAATTCGTTTTAAATTCAGATCAACTCTCAACCCCCTCCACCTCCCTCCATGTGATCATTAAGTTTGAAATTAAGCCCATTCCACTCAAGTTTAAACCGGAAATGTGAACCCTCTCCATATTCTTTATAATTAGAATATTCATCTGATTATAAGGACCATTTTATATTCTGAGTTTTGAGATCCTCAACCTCCCCCTGCCAGATCCACTTTGACAGGAGTTAATTTTCCAATCAGCGAATCTGAGAAGAAAATGAAATGACAGTTTATAATACAAAGAAATCCCCTCCTAAGGCACAAGCATTTAAGGCAATCATGTGAAAAGGCATTTTGAGGGCTGACATTACTTGACAACTGAAGTCAGGCGATGCCTCATGAAAGGACAGAATTTGTCTCAGTTCCACCCTCCACAAGTGGCTACGACAAAAGTGATGGCCTTAGACTTAACAGGAGAAAGAAACATATGAAATTTTACAGAGACAAATCTGCCTTTCAGCATCACTACTTGGCCACGCATCTCTGATCTGCATGATTTAATATTTCAACACAGTGATCTTCATCTAAAAAAGAAATTTCATTAGTTTCATTTCATTTTGAGCCGAATATGCCTTGTTGGTTTTTTCCAACCAGGCTTGGGGGAAAAAAACTGTACTAGACTACAACATATATACCATTGTGAGGTTCCGTCTTTTTCCATGTGCTCTTGTCCTTGTGTTTTAGCCACGGCCTAGCCCCGCTTTACACCTGTTTTTCGTTCCCCATCTCATCCCTGTGTCAGGTGTTGCTCGATTGTATTCCCTATTTAAACCCCTGTGTTTGCCTCCGTCTCTGTCGGTTATTGTCGTCCTGCCACTGTTGTATATACGTTGTCATTGTCGTGAGTACCCGATCCATGTCGTTAACACTTTGTCTTTTGTCATTCCATTAGCCTTGTCTTTTTGCCTTAGTTCTTCATGTGCACCTTAGTCTCGTTTTCTTGGTTTATGCTTTCTAGTTGTTTGTTGTTTAACTTTATAATAAACACATTCGGATTCAGTTCGCTGGCTTGCATTTGCTTCCAAACACTACAAAATCGGGACAACCATAATCCAAAGGTTACCTAATATTTCTTCTGCTTTTAACAGCATTGGTTCAATTCACCATACCCACAAAGTAGACCTTTTTAGACTTGTCAGTGTGTCATAAAGAATACAATTCTATCAATATGTCAATATATCCTGGCCCAGTTTTAAGTTTTTGCTATCTATGTAGCACCAATTTATCACTTCCTTTCCTGTAGTTCATCACAGTTTGCAGAAACAATATAGTTTCAGTCTTCCAATGTCATAGATCAATATGATCTGTACATGCTCAGCCCCAAGTATGTTCTTTTGCAACAAATATTAAAAATAAGATATTAATTAAAAATAAAATATTAAAAGCTTACTTAAGAGAAATTGTTTAACTCAAGGGTTTTTTCTTGTGTGGATTTACATTTTTCATTTCAAATTATATTGTAGTGTTACAGCGAGTGTGATCAGGACACATGCAGGGTACTTATCAGGTGAATGTATAAACTTTTTCTTTTCTAATAAAACGAAGATTTAATATACCTCTGCCTAACTGAAATATGAAACATTTCATGCACAATCATTGCTTATTTGCTAAACATATCAGCAAAACTAAAACATAAAATGATGTCTTCCTCTTCTTGATTTATTTATTTACTTATTTTTACACTTGTAGTTTCAAACATACAATATCCTGGAAATAAATTTTTTGAAAGTCTGTCTTTGCCTAGAGCAGTAGGCCAGTAAGGCCTACACTTGTCTTACTTTTTTCTATTGGTCAACATGTATTATTGCTGTAGTTGCTCTCTGTAGCTAGTGTAAGCACCTGACATATGCATGTAGTTATTGTAGTTGCTCTCTGTAGTAGTATAAGAACTTGGCATATGTATGTATTACAGTTATTGCGTCTATTTATTTTATAACTACGAGCAATGCGTTGGTCTTCCGTGTAACACCACTCTCAGTGTTACTCTATGCAAAGCGAACGCTTGATTGTTTCCTCTGTCCTGGAAGTCGCTTTGAATAAAAGCGTCAGCCAAATGAATAAATGTAAATGTAAATGTTGAGATGAGTTTAGGTGCATTCCTTCATAATCAAATGTCCTGTATTTGTGAACCACCAAGGCTACCTACCGTACATTACGTTCTTTCTTACTAATTAAGCTCAAATAAAATTTTTGAGCAGAGAATCTGGAGATCCATCATTGATTAGAAAATCCATACTTACACATTACAAGTTTTGTTGTAGCTATGTGTATGTTTTCCCTGAGTTTCTATACATTTGTACAAAACCTCTTCTATTAAAAGATTAAGTTATATGAACAGGCTATTTAAGGTACTGGCTATGATACTACAAATACCTGACTAAAATACAATACATCCTGCTGTGTTTTTCCTGCACTTCTCTTCAATGTCCCAGATACTGTTAAGGTAAAACTTTTGTACACTTAGTGCTTTTGACATTTTAACTTTGTTAAAAATGACTTTTTTCTCATAACATTAAAGCAAATAACTCATGAGAATTTGCTGACAGAGGATCCAGTGGAGTTATGAGATTTGGTCACAAGCTCTCATTAATACTTTTCTCATTGGTTAAATATTTGTAAACCCACAGGCAGACAAAAATGGTAACCAATAGCATTGATTTATGAAAAAAATGTAATTACCAAATATGGAGATACAAGTTTTGAGTCTGACAGCGGCGACATACTGCATTCTACTCCTTATCTGTGATACACAGTCTGTTTGTTTAAATCAGACAAAAACCTTATGTAGTAAAACAGGGCAGCAGCATGACTACACTGCCAACATGAGGAGCTGAGCCACTCAGACAAACTCAAGTGCCACTTCACTTTCCAATCATTGCTTAGCAGCCATTGCTTGCTGCTTTTCAGCCTTCGAGCAGCATATGTCATATACAATAAAATTTTCTACCATTTCCTGCCATTTCCACAGCAATTTACTAACATTTTCTAAAATTACTCAAAATTTAACAGTGTAAATTGTCTACCCTCACAAGTAAAAACTAGCATAACATAACTGGTATAATAAAAAGATTATAACATAATCTTTTATAGACGTGTGTGTGAGAAGGTAGAAAATGATCACACTCCCCACTTCCGAGTAAGCTCGAACGCAGCATTAGTCATGTTACAAGTAATTATTGGAACTGGGGGAAAAGACATGTTCTGCACCTCAGAATAGTACTGGTAAATTCGGCCCAGGGCCCAAGGTCCCTTAAACTCCTGAACCCTTGCCACCTCACAATCTGAGATCATTTCAGACTAAACAAATTTCTTCGATTCTGCGTTAATCTCCAATCAAGGTCAGACGTTTCGGCGCCACGGCCCACATGGCGCTCACAGCTGGCTGAAATGGTTTTCACACGTCACACACACACACACACACACAGTGTTGTGAATACGTATATAGTCTTTGACTAACCATCATTCAGTGGGTCCGGAGATCTTCAACGGCTTTTTGAGACTCTGTGCTTCTGACACCTAACACCTGTCTTTGGGGCCCCACTTATAGGGGGGACACTCACTAACATTAGTACACAGTCAATGATGCAAAATGTTTTATTATTATCTTATTACTATGTAAGATTTTGATTTTGCTAGTGCTTCTGAATTTTCCTATGGAGCTCCATTGAAAATAATAGAATATGGGGCTTGCCAACATTCATCTACCAGCAACATGTTAACATGGCACGTTGGATTTACTATTGTTCTGATTGTTGTCATCAGGATTTGATTAGATGCTTATCATAGTCACTATGGACTGTATTTACCTCTTTCTTGTAACACCAATCATATTTTGGTAAATTCACTTGAGTTGTTGCAAATACTTAATTTACCTCATCATCAGCATTTCATTCACTGGAGTTAAAAAACTTTTAAAACAAACATTTGTCTTAGCTATGCAAGCTAGTTATGCTGTTAAGAGGCCGTACTGGCTGGTTTGTTATTTTGGAAAACTGAAGCTTAGATCTGTCATTAAGAGGTAGTGTCCGTTTGACTTTTATTTTGGAAAATAAAAGTCTAACTTAGGTCTTAGTTATGTCATTAAGGAAGTGTTGGCTGGTGTCTCCCCTACCCTTAAGACCCAGGGTGCAGCAGGTGAGAGTCAAGGCAGGAGCTGCGGGATTTATGACTGTCCGATGCTCATGGCAACAGCGGAACAAGTTCCCCAGGGATGAATATTTTGAGCCACCTCATGGGGCAGGTGCTTCCTTTAGAGAGTGAGCAGGTAGGGAAGTGTAGCTGCAGTGGTGAGTCAGGGAGCACACGGGAGAGGCAGAGCTAGAGGAGGGGATGGAAAGAGTGAAAAACAGACGGAAAGACACCTACTGAACAAAGCAAGGATAAGGAGCAGCACATGAGACGTTTGTCATGCGCTGCGCTGCCATGTCAACCAAGAATAATCATGTAAAAGATTTTTCATATATGATTATTTATTATTAAAGTTTGGATTCCAAAACCAGACACAGCATAATCTTATGGCTTCAGGTTTAAACTAGGAACCATCTGCTTGACAAAGGCACAACCTTAGCACTGAGCCCTTTGGTGAACAAGTTAACACTTACAAATAATGATAGCTTCATGATTTCTAGCTTGTGATAAACCAGATATAATGTGCAAAAAAGTCAACATTTTTCAATAATAATTTAGTTGCAGACTCCACTGATCATTTCTAGGCCAATCTTTGAATTAGAAACCAGTTAAACTTTCAAATAATTGCAAAACAATGAAAAGGTTATTAAAATGAAAACTGAACTCAGCCCAATATACCAAAAGAGAAAAAACAACGTAAACAGCAGGAATGTGTGATGAGTTAAATGCAGAGTAATCAGGCAGAGTGTTTTTTAACCCATGGTTTTGTCCTTCACTGGATTTGTAAAATATAGATCAGTTTGCTTTATTAGACCTTAATCTTGACCTTCTTGTGTTAAAAATCCTCCTTATATGGAAACGTAGGCAGTGAAACATTGCCACCCGTTCTGGGTTCACCCTCTGACTACAGAATCATGGGATATATCTGGTCCTCAAGAATGGCATGTGAAAGCAATAAAGACGCTTTCTTTGCATCTCATTAGGATTTCAGCAGAAACTGATGCAGGCAACATTTTTTTCTTTTTCTTTCTTTTATCTGAAAGCTCATCTGACCGTACCCAAGTCATGAAAGCTTTTGTGGACTGTCTGATTCCTTCCAATGTGCAGAAAAACAGTCAGCATTCAACCCACATTCCCCTGACACCACAGACATCAGAAAAACACTTGATTCAGACGTCCGTGTGGACAGGGGCTTACAATTTAGGAGTTATAAACACAAACAAAACAGCTGTGCTGTAGGGCTAATATTAAGTCAAAGTGAATTCCTTAGTGTGCATTAAAAGTGGTGGACATACTGCACATTTCCTCCTCCAGGCGCGTCTACCACTGAGAAAAAAACCTGTTGGTATCAATAGGGTTCCAGCAGCTTTTGGTGCTTGGTCCTACAGTATATATAGATATACCTGTAAAAAATCAGTAGTAAACGTTACTATGGCGTGTTATCTTTTTATCATGAGGTGTCTGTTACCACTGACCAGAAACATGTTCTTCATGCTTCCTCAATGAGCCTGAACATAGAACAGTATGTTATTCATCAAAAGACCTTAAAATATACAGTTACTCAGAGTGCAGTTCATGTGTGATTGTGTGGAATATCTGCTTTGAGCAGTAGAATATAACGTGGTCAGCCTGGAACTTAGCACACTCCGGTACACGCAGAAACCTTTCTTTGATTCATAGACATCCATGGCTGTCATTTGTTCTGTGATTTACATCAATAGATGCTGTTATTCTCCCATCAAAGCTTTTTTTAATCTGGAAGTATAGAGACTGGTCTTCAAAGCCCTGTGCTGGCCAGTTCCTCACTGGACCACAATGAGCTCCTGTGAAGCTTTTTTTCCCTTTCCTCTACAGGTACCTGTACTCTCTTGTATGCAGACAGATGGCTAGAATCACACAGTGTTTTTAGGCAAGAGCTGAATAAGGCTTCCATACACACCTGTGTCATGGTGGGTCACAAACACTGTATTTGACCGTCCACCCTGTTTCGTAAACTGGGCATAGACAGCCCTGTAGCAGAGTCTGTCTGGCTTTCCTTATCTACTTGCTCTTTCTCATAAGTCATTCAGAGTGAACTTTAGTAAAATGCTCAGTTCTAAAAAAAACATTGAGTCAGAATTGTTCAGTGATGGTGATAGGAACCAGACATCTGAAGCATTTAACTTCTCTTAAAACTCTCACTGGACGTTGCTACGTGAAATGGCTATGAAGACACTACCTGCTGCCTGAGACATTGTTATACAACATGTTTTAAATCAAAGTTTGTCCTAAAATATAATCTTTAAAATCCCTTCATTGTGAAGAAATAGACCCAAGGAAGTTTAATGCAAAATAGTAAAGAAGAAATTCATATATACCACAACATTATTTTCAAAATGCATATAAAAACCCAGAAAACATGTATGGCTGCATTTCTTGATGTAACTGTTAAGTGACAATGGTTTTCTAAATTACTCCCAAACCCATGTGGTTATTTATCATAGTAGCATGACGGTTTCTAATGCGATGCCTTCGGAAGTGTGTGCAAATTGTGACCTTTCTGTGAAAAGTGAGATTTCTCCAGATTCCCTGAATCTTTTCACAATATTATGTACTGTAGAGGATGAAATTCCTATGCTGTACTATTATCTACTGTGAATGGCGATAATTGTAATGTTGTGCTTTTGACTGACTAACAAAGTGCCGAGACAATTTTTTTCTTTGCTTGGAGAGACTGAGCCTTTTGTGGATGCACCTTTTATGATATTCTCACCTGTTACCAGCTCACCTGCTTATTGTGAAATGTGTTATAACAATGTACGCTGGATATTAAACTATTGTCTTATTTTTTTTAATGGTCCCAACTTTTCTGAGTGTGTAACAGGCATCAAAGTCATGTTGGTTATGCAAAAAAATTATTTCTTTGTACTTTTGTATGTTAGCTATATAAAGATTGTAATAAAGATTGTCCTGCGCCTTTTTAAAAAAAAAAATAGGGATTGTACAAAACCATTTTTGCTAATAGAAAAAAATGCCATACAACATTATAATAAATGCTGTTTGAAGTTTTGAAAAGTAGCAGCTGATATGATCTATTTAGAGGAACAGGACTGGTTAAAGGCTTGTCATCGGTGAGCCCCAGCTATTAGGAGAATATGTTCAGCTCTATCAGCAGCTGGTTTCAATTAGTCATGTATTGATTAGTCAGAGTAAGTAGTGGATGAGAAATACAACTTGGCATCCTTGAGCAGAGGTTAAGATTTGGTTAATCGGCATGGAAACAAAAACGGCTTATTATAGTTTGTATTAATTCTTTTATTAATGTTTTTGTTTGTTTGTTTGTTTTGAGCACAAAAATGCTTACTGCCCTGACTATAACTTTTCAAATAAACTTTTTTAGGCGCCTACAACTTTTGCACAGTAGTGCACAGACACATATACAAGACAATCTGTAAGTGCTAAAAGTTAAGCTTGAGCCTTTAGCGCAGATGTTATGATGTTTCTGACTCACCGGTTCTGTGCTCTTTCTGTTCCTTCTTCTTTCTTTCCTGCTCCCTGTCCTTCTTCTCTTGCTCGTGCTCGTCTTTCTCTCTCTCTCGCCGCTCGCTCTGTGGTTCTGATCCCACCTTCACCTTCAGCAGTGCCGGGCGCGTTCGCGCCAACGCTGAGGAGACGGAGCCCATGCGCGCAGCCCGGGGCTCAGAGCGCAGCGCGCGGCTCCATCAGCGCGACTCCATCACCAACAACACGAGCACGCACTGCCATCGCGCTCTGCCGTTTTATTGCTATCACCTGAGCTCGGTTGGTGTTTTTCCTTTCCCAGCTTTCCCCGGGACGGTTTCAGCTCCCTACCCTCGCGTGCAAAAGTGGAAGGGGGTGGGGGCGACAGAGGGACGACGTAAACAAGAGTGTTTCAAAGACTGTTTAAACCCAAACAACACTTAAATCTACACTCCACATCTAAAACTGCGATCATGAGAATTTACATATAATAACGTGTCTATAAATGTAAATAATAGTACTTAGTATTTTAACAAGAGCGTTCAAACCGTGAGACTGGAATTACGGAAATCAACCGGAAATAAGGTTATGTCAACAAAAATAATTTTAAATATAAAAAATAAATATAAGTACGAATATAAATTTTGAAATTAATTATTCTATAATATTAATATTTGGTCTAAAAATAATAAGTCTAATAATATTTTGTTCTAATAACTATTTTAAATAATACTTTACATAAACCTTCAAACATACAGCCATTATTTAGAGAAAATGAAGGCTTTTATTTAAGTTGTTTTTAGTTATTATGTATTCATAATTAATTTCTCTTATTACACAGTTGCTCAGAACATCAAGGCCTTTTCTGAGAATCTGTGTATGGTTTTAAGCACCAGGAAACATGGATGGAAGTGATGTGACCACTATGCAGAAACCAGACAGATTTGTGGCAAGGCAAGTGCTGCTGGTATGTGCAACTTCACTCACAAGGAACATTATTCCCCCATATTTCCTTTGGTGAACTTTCATGACAACTTCCTCATTAACGGGGCAGCAAAAAAAGCAAAGCAAAGAGAAAATCTTCTGACTGGAATGTTTTCCAAACAAAATACCATAATTATGATCTCCCTCTCAACCTCACTGCTCACATTGTCTGCAGCCTTCAGAAAGAACCAACTATTGTCCACTGATGAGACGCATAATTTCAGTGTATGACTCCTGAATGAGAAACAACCCAGGAAACATTATGACAATCAAAAACATTCCTGGGATTTTGGAAGTTGTTATATCTTCTGGCTGCAACACCACTGAATATTCATGCTGGTTTTCAGGTGACGGGGATTCAACCTTACAACATTAGAAGACAGAACTTTCACCATCCTTTGTCACTTGTTGCCCCTTTCAGAACACAGCCCTGCCAGAGCCCAGCACCAACTGTGGACTCAAGAACCACTCAATCTTAAAACATATCTGATATAGAAAACAACAGGCAGATTCCGAACTGACGCCTTTGCCAAGTGTTTAGAGCCAAAGGTCTTCCAGTTGTGTCACTAAGCAGAAGCTCCTAAGTTAAAATTACATCCTGTGGTAAACGACCATATGCTGGTGTGGTAGATAAAGATGAAGTTAAAATTGTAGTATTTCTGTGCATTTTGACTCAGTATCTCTCTTAGACACATACAAGACATTAATTGCCAATAAAAGAACACACATCAATCTTTCCATTCTCCACAAACTTTATTGGTGCAAGCAGTCACTGACAGTGTCTTATTGGCTTATATTAAAAGCTCACAAAGTCCAGTCTGAACTATTTTAAGTAATCACTGAACAGGCTCTTCACAGTGTTTCACTATTGCTATTGCTGTCCACTATTGTAACTTCAACATCTATGCAGTGGATCTTAGTCTTCTGTGTGGCAGAAAAGGCACTGGGAGTCAGTCATTCATGTCCATCGGGTAGCATTTGCTTTTGTGGCTCTATAGGGAGAGTGATGCTGTTTGTGTGTTGCTGGGTAAGTCTGACCGAGGTGTAAGGTCTAATGGGGCCAATTGCTGGTCACTCCAGATCTTCATGGTTCTGGGTAGACTCATTAACCACCTGTAAACAAGTAGAGTACAATAGAGGAATACGGGGAGAGTAGAAAGGCCAAAAGAAAAGTCAACAACTTAATGCTTTAATGCATGTATCTCTCTCATTCATATATTTACAATTTGTTTTAGGCCAAATTGTAACCTTAACCTATCATAAAACAATGTCCCAGACATCAGGCAGAGCATCCCTAAACATTTTACATTTACATTTATTCATTTGGCTGACGCTTTTATCCAAAGCGACTTCCAGGACAGAGGAAACAATCAAGCATTCGCATTGCATAGATCAACACTGAGAGTGGTGCCACACGGGAGACCAACGCCTTGCTCGTGGTTGTAAAATAAATAACAGACGCAATTTCTTTAGTACATACATATGCCAAGTGCTTATACAACTACAGAGGGCAACTACTGAAATAGATAAACATGCCAAGATCCTAAACTACTGTAATAAATAAACACACCAAGATCCTAAATTACTGTAATAATGGAATACTGGAATAAATAAATACGCCAAGATCCTAAACTACCACAGAGAAGAACTTCCATACATACATTTGCCAAGTTCTTATGCTACTAAAGAGAACAACTACAGCAATATATACATGACATTATTTTGTGTACTTTCTATAAGAAAATAAAACTTTTCAGATGCCTGGTTTTTGTTACCACCACTTTGGGCAATTCTGAATTGGTTTCTCTATAATGGAGCATTTCACACATCAAACCACTTTAAATTACTTACATAGTTTTTATATTTATAAAAATGTGAAAACCTATTATTGAGTCTAAAAATTTTTTTATTTTATTATTAATCATGTATTAATTTTAACAAGTCCATTAACTATTTTTAATTATTCCTTTATTCCACTATTAAACTATTATGTGATTTATGTAATTATGAGAGTGATAAATTGTTTAGAAAAGTGCAGAACCCTTAGATATCAAGGTTTTTTAAGTTGTCAATTGTTATTTGCTATATAGCTTTGCCGGAATTTATTCTGTTTACAAAACTGAATCATCATGTGCTTGGTATTCACCAACTGAAAATATATACTGCAATATTTAAACTGTAGTTTAAATACATCAAATAGATTTAATGACTTGAAACCCACCTGCCCATCTCTGGTCTCAATGGTCTTGATGAGCACTTTCTTGGTTGTTGTAGTTTCAACCACTGGTCTAGACTCCACTATGGTTTCTATAGAAAAAGTAAATCAACAAATGGTTTATCAGTGGTAATTATACATACAAAAACCTCCTACATGTTTTATGTGTACAAATGTAAACACACAGTGGTAAAATTAGACTTACCTCTCAAATTAAGGGTCGAAAAGATTGGCAAGGGTGTTGAGATCCTAAAGAGTGAGAATTATATTGTTTAAAAAGATGCAACTTCTAACAAAAAGACTCATAAAAGTTTTCTCCGTGGTGATACCATAGCAGAACCACATTCCCAAAAACCTTTCAACAGATCATTGTAAAAAGACACATCTTTGTAAATGAGACATGAGTCTGAAGAAACAAACAAATGTTTGAAGAACCTCCGCCTGAAGAAACCTTCATTTTTAAGAGTGTGATGACCCTTCATTAAACATATTTTTAAAATGCTACTGAACTACGATAAGGGCAATTTATTTATGTAATTAATACCTTCAAATGATCATAATTGTAGACAATTAATGCAATGCATGCATGTAACCACTAATTGAATTATTCATATTTTTTACTAACCTCTAAGGTAGCATAATATTCTGAAAAATAACAAAATGTTGATTTAAAAGAAGTTATGTATTCATTTCAGGTTTTTAACCTACCTGCTCTCCTCTCCTTCAAGTAATTTCCTGTAGGTGGCAATCTCAATGTCCAGGGCCATCTTAACATTGAGCAGGTCCTGGTACTCCCGCAGGTGGCAAGCCATTTCCTCTTTCATGTTGCGGATATCCTCCTCCAGACGGCCAATGGTGTCCTGGTAACCTAAGGACTCCATGGCAAAGTTCTCCTCCGTCTCTCTCATCTGACGCTCCAGAGACTCGTTCTACAAATACACAGAGAGAGAGAGTGAGTGAGAGAGAAAGAGAGAGGTGAGGGAGAGAAAGAAAGAGACAGAAAGAACAGAGTTGTCAAATTTGTACACATATTAATTTCTCATCAATAAAAGTAGCTCAAAAAAGCTCATAGTTGAATGAATAGCAGCAAGGAAAGTGGCTGAGATACAATCGCATCACTTTCATCACTATGTAGTATGCATTTATTTTATTGCACAAAAGTCAGAAACAACTTTCTTTCCTTATACGAGCAGATCATCTTCTACCTGATCTTCTCAGAAATCTCTCCTTTAGCCATTTTAGATTCACATGAGAAAGAAATAAGATGCTGAAGCATGTTTGTGCAGCTGTGTCTGAATGTTAGCGTGTGTTTGAGTGTGAACGTACTAGCAGTAAGAGATTTAAGGTGCCAGAGAATAAAGAAATGCAAAATTAAAAACAGATTTGAGTGGATACTCAGTGCTGGAGAGATTTGTGTGATTTTCTGTTCAAAATACAGTACTGTGCAAAAAGCTGTTTACCTGGGTAATAAGCATATGTGTGTTCATAAAAACATGAATATTTGAGTACATGCAAATAATATTCTTACAAGTAGTGATTTTAAGTATGTGAATGTGTTTGTTTGTTTTCTATGTTTATCATTTTTAATCATCTCTTTGTGGCAGCTCAATATCATTTGGAGGTATGGTCCAATACCTAGTTTGGCTAAGCGATTGTTTTATTCAGTTTATGTTAAATAAAGTGTGTTGGTGGTGGAATGTGGAATTAGTTCTTTTAAAAAAAACCTATGAGATGAAAGGAACCAAACTTTCTTTTCTAAAGCCACTTTTTTAAAAACTAGAATTACATATTTGGTTTTACTGTGTTACTGTGTTTGTGAGCCATTAACTTTGTTGTATAGTGTTTTTACATGAAAGACCACACTCGCTCCTAATATTACTATAAAGATAAGTAACTATTTGTTTATGTGCCTTTTGTACAGTACTGTTACAGTACAAATAATACCTTAGACTTGTTGACCATTTCGTCTAGAAATTGGATGGACTGGCAATAGGAAGGATGGTACCAGATATCTTTTTTGTCATATTTCTGCATGTCAAAAAAAGTATAAGGACAATAAAAAGTAAATTCTCCACTGCTTGTATTAAGCAGGCTCTACTAGTTTATACACTGATTTCAGGAGCACCAAAGTGGATGTGAATATGGGCTGAACATTTTTTTATATCAAAACTGCAAATTAAAAGAGTGCAGTTTTCACATTACAAGGGCTGCTGTGCTCTACAATTGTCCAGTATTGAGGAGTTTAATAACAATAACAATATTAATGCAATTTAACAATGCAGATCTTGAGAAATGCTGCTCTGGCACATTACATATAAGACTCCGGCTTCAAGTCTGGAAAAAATACAAATCCCATTTTCAGAAAAGAAATTTTAATTCACCTGAAACTTTTATTTATCCGACAAAAGTAAAAACAATTTTCAATAGTTTTACTGACCAAGTTAATCATATTTTGTAAATACAACATACTGCAACACACTTTTTACAACTTTTTTTGGCATGAGAAAGGACCTGGATGAAAAAAGACACATTTAAAAAAAATTTCGCATTTAAATTGCAATGAAATTAGGTATTTTCCCCAAATTATTTAGCCCTACAGGGCACCAGTCCACAATAAACAGCCAAACACATTGATGCCTGAGACAGTTTAGCATCTCAGATTCACCTGACGTACATGTTTTTGGATTGTCATAGAAAACCCATGCAAACACTGGGAAACTCTATACAGAAAGGACCCTAAGAGATTAAAAAATTATTAACATGAAAACTAGTATGTGCTCAAAACTGCTGTTAACTTCAGAAGCCACAGAGTGTATTTTCCATGCAATGTTCTGGAAATAATAATTTGTAATCATTTAAAAGTTTTATGGGATTTCTGTAGTTACCACTGCAATGTGCAATACACTTACTGTCCCCTTGAGGGCATCCACGTCACAGGTCAGAGCCTGCACCTGCCGGCGGTACTCATTGGCCTCCTGCTTGGCTGCCCGTAGACCTTCATTATTCCTGTTAGCAGCCTCAGTAAAATCTGCAAACTGCAAATCCATACAGCATATGGAAAGATTTAAGCATCTAATGAGCTAAAGTGAGGCAGACAGCTGAGGTGCAAGTATTAAGTGTAATGTAACAGAGAACATGGGGAGAAACTGTAAGAGAGAAAGGAAATGATTAATGAATAAAAAAATTCTTTTCACAAAAAGAAATGCTAGCTGCAAATATTGGCATATATTGGTCAGTGGTGGCCTAGTGGTTAGGACACTGCCTTTGGGACCTGAAGGTCGCAGGTTCGAGTCCCGGCCCGGGCACTACT
>JBBPDA010000041.1:32000106-32012771 GCA_037974385.1 Arnoldichthys spilopterus | reverse complement strand
TTGAAGGCGGTCAAGATGACCTAAAGTTTGGTCAAATAGTCTTAGAGTTTTAAAGCTGAGTGTCCGAATTCACCAAGATGTATGACAGAGAACATAGATAAAAATAGTGCCTTCACAGACAGTATGAGGTCTTGAGTAATCTGCACTCTGTCAGATCTGCCTGATGTTAACTTTAAAAAAAAAAAGTATTTTAAAGCTGAAAGAAAAACCTCCAGCATAAACAGTCAATGCTCTTGCATTTGCTTTCAACACTATTCCCAAATGTTCACCCTTCAGAATCCCTGCAGCTGCCAAGACTTTGCCTCTGAATGCTAAATTGTGATCTCAAAGGTAAAAACTCCAAATCTTCAGTTTTTGGGATTTTTTTTTTTTTGCCTTAGCTGCAAAAGGAGTGGCAAATATTAGATAGAAATGTCAACGTTCATTAAGCTGTGCTTTTCCATATCCTCTTTTTGTCTTCCTCTAGTACTGCTCTTATATTCGGGTTTAATTTACTCTTCTTAAACCAAAAGCCTCTCTGTCAGGGGGCATGACAGTCACAAAAAGAATCTGTCCCCTAGAGATTTTCCATGGGCAATTACAGTCAGACAGTAGGACAGACAGTATGTGACTAAGCTTTAACTTACACACTCAGTGACTGTCACAGTGAGACCAAAAGAAAGTGTTACTATCAACAGCACTATGCTGCTTGTAGTATTCAAGAATTCACACTTCAACACTTCATAGATTTGCCTTTTTCTGCAATGACAGTTTTAAGTCTGCTGTAGTAAGTATCTCCCACCTTTGCACACTGTTCGGAAGTGATTTTCACCTATTGACACTAGCAGATTTGCTCCAGGTTATTCAGGTTGGTTGGATGATGCTTGTGGACAACAATTTTTAAATAGTGCCACGGATTCCATTCCAGTGGGCAGTGGTGGCCTAGTGGTTAGGACACTGCACTTGGGACCTGAAGGTCTACTCAGCACTACTGAGGTACCCTTGAGCAAGGTACCATCCTGCTAAACTGCTGTGTGTGCACGTGTGATGGGTTAAATGCAGAGGTTGCATTTTGTTGTGGTGCTTGTGTGTGTTTATAATGATAAATAGTCCCTTTACTTCATAAAAATTCTTAATAGGCCTGAGATCTGGACTCTGCTTTTGTAAAACATTGATCCTTTTCTCGTTCACCATGTTGATTATGGGACATTATAAAGCATGTTGTCTTCCAGTATCTGTATTTTGTTTTATACACCCATCCTTCAGTTTTTACAAGATACCCAGTCTGGAAAAAGCCCACAACATGATGCTCCCACCACCATGCTTCACTGTTGGGGTGGTGTTTCGTTGAGGAATTTTCATGTTTATGTCTAGAACATTTCTAATGTCCTCAGAATGCTCTTTGGTGTTCATTTTCACAGCTTTGCCTTAGATTCACAGTTTGACCAATGTTAGTTGAATTAGTATGAGTATTTTTAATGATTCAGAAGCAGATTGTAAGCCATTTTAAGTGAAGTAAAGTAACTATTTGTCATTGTGAACACACTCAAGCACCACAATGAAATGTGACCTCTGCATTTATCCCATCACACGTGCACTGTAGCAGGACAGTACCTTGCTCAAGGGTACTTTATCAGTGCCCCGGCTGGGACTCGAACCTGCGACCTTCAGGTCCCAATGGCAGTGTCCCAACTATATTTTTAAAAATAAAAAGTCTCACAGCACAAAATATCATATATAAAATATCAGTTTCATTTTAAATAAAATAAATTTGATGACTTTTAAGTGAATACTTTCACAAAGCACTGTATTTACAAAATTTTTTTTTTCTGTGCAACATCAGCTGGTAAAGTGAATAACATTGATCTAGCTATTTTATTACAATGGCACCTGTCAGGGGGGTGGGATATATTAAGCAGCAAATGAACAGTCAGTAAATGTGCTGGAAGCAGGAAAAATGGGTGAGCATAAGGATCTGAGCAGCTTTCACAAGAGTCTTATTGTGATGCCAGGTCGTGTGGAGTGTTCCAGGTATGCAGTAGTTAGTACTTACCAAAACTGATCCAAAGAAGGTGAATTGGCACCCAAGGGTCACTGATCTGTCTGTTGAGTGACAGCTAGCCTGTCTGGTCTAACCCCACAGAAGAGCTACTGTGGTTTAAAAAAGGGAAACCTGGCTCTGATAGAAAGAGGTCAGAACACACCACAATCAGAGCTGTTATTAGGCAGATGGTGTTAATGTTATGGCTGATCTGTGTATATTTAAACATATATACATACGTCATACATCATTTGGAGTGCAGTGGCATATTCTGATTACCCTTATTACTATCATACTGAATAAAACATGCTCTCTAATATATTATTCCAATGCATTAATTCTGTTCAGGAGTTCATTGTGAGTTCAGTCTAGCTTCTTTTATCATCTCTTAAATGATTTTCCCTTTCTTTTGTCCCTGGAGCACTTTCATTGCTAAAGTTTTTGTCGGATGTATGCATGATTTATCCATACAGCAGGACTGCAGAGTGAGCTGAGGTTGTCCCTTGTCCTGTACTTTCAGATCAATTATCCTACATCTAAAATGATTTTTAAGCTACATTAGGTTGTATATGCAGAATATTAGGCTCCTTTAGTGCTTTAGTGCTCATGGTTCCTTTAGTGCTTTTTTAAAAAAAAACAATATTTTTTCATATGCACACATTAAGTGCACTGCTTTAATAGTATGCAATTGAGTCAGAAATCTTATAAGCAAGTGACAGTGTGAAGCAGGTTTATGATGTATTGGGAATGCTATAGCACAGTGTTAACTTGTTTATTACATTAAGTGAAATGCATTTAACCCATCACACATGCACACGTGGAGCAGCAGGCAGCTACCAACAGCGCCCGGGGAGCAGTGTAGTGGGACAGTACCTTGGTCAAGGGTACCGGAGTAGTACCTGGGCCGGGACTCGAACCTGTGACCTTCCGGTCCCAAAGGCAGTGTCCTAACCACTAGGCCACCACTGCCCCAATGCTTTAGCCTTGTATAGTTCAGTTTGTGTTAATTTGTTCAGGATGAACGGGGGTGAGTCAACTAAAATGTTTGGGAAACACTGATGAGAGATGCGCAATGATATTAAGATCATATCATTAAGATTTTGCTTAAAAACAATATTGACATAGGACAGATGTTTGGATTTGACCAATATTTTAAACTGATATTTGATATTATGAATTTATCACACTTTGGAGAAGTCGAATATTAGATGATGCTGGAATACGGTGCTAAAATGCTTAAATCATTCTAATTTTAACACTTTTTTAATCTTACAGACTTAGTCTTAGATTAAATGCAAGTTATGTTTTTAAAATCCAGGTATCTATAGTGCCAGTTTCTGCATTAGCAGATATATTAACAACACACCTGATTTCAGCAACGGCCTAGAAATCCCACATTGGTTCGTCCCTAATACTGACAATGCATGTCTTATCTACCATCTAAAAAATGTTTTAACACAAATTAATAATACATGCTAAATGTAGTAACTGAGTTGTACATTTTGGCCTGAATAGGATTTTTGAGTTGCCCTTTGTGTTTATTCTCTTCACTTCACTGGGATCCAGCTTGTTGAACCCATTTGACAGGCATTAAATTGATAGCTTGAAATCCCCCTTGAGCCACAGGAAGCAGGAGCAGTTATTAAAGAGGAAAGTCTTTGCCTAAATAGCCTCTAAAGCTTGCTGGATTTTTTTCACAAGGCACGTAGTTAAAAAAGCAATTTCACAGGCGTATATTTACCTTCAGACAGGAGTCTGTACTGTGTAGAAGTTGCACAGAGTTTCTTTAGGAGTTTCTCCGCTGGCTTTGATGTCTGCATGACACTTCATCAATCCGTTACACTCTTGTATAATTCAGCCGTGTAGCAAATCAGCCAGTGGCCAGAAGAACAATGGCTTTGTACTCTTTGCTCACATTCAGAATGCTGATAGAGGCACAGTGAGTCTGTGTGTGTGTGTGTGCAGCAGACTAATGGACCGTTTTCTCAGTTGGAGCCAATGGGAGATCCAGGCAGGTGCAAATGAAGGTACATCTGAGCTCAAAACCCAGATGGATGGACAGACAGACAGACAGACAGACAGACAGACACAAATTGGCAATACCTCACTATACACTTTATACTGCATTATACTCTTTCTGTACACTCTTGTATACTCTAGTAAATCTTTCTGCTAAATACAATATCTGTCAATATGGACTTTGGAGAAGGCGAATATTTCGGTAAGGCTGGAATACTGTGTGAAAACGCTTAAATATTTCTCATTTTAACCCTTTTTTAATCTTACAGGAGTATCTAGGATTAAATGCAAGTTATGTTTTTCAAATCCAGGTAGCTGTAGTCTCAGTTTCTGCATTAGTAGATATGTACATTAACAACACACCTAATTTCAGAACTGGCCTAGAAATCCCACATTGGTTCATCCCTAATACTGACAATGCATGTCCTATCTGCCACATGTGTCTAAAATAAATATATGTTAACACAAATTTATAATACACACTAGATGCTCAAGGGTATCTCAGTGGTGCAT
The DNA here is from genome assembly GCA_037974385.1 of Arnoldichthys spilopterus. Classification (NCBI taxonomy): domain Eukaryota; kingdom Metazoa; phylum Chordata; class Actinopteri; order Characiformes; family Lepidarchidae; genus Arnoldichthys; species Arnoldichthys spilopterus. The sequence continues at coordinate 32,008,219 of JBBPDA010000041.1, read as the reverse complement.
AGGCCAGGACTTGAACCTGCAACCTTCCGTTCACAAGGGCAATGTCCTAACCACTAGACCGTACATGGTTTCAGTCTTTTTGGTACAACTGAGGTGAGCTTAAGTCTAGAGAACTCAGTGGTGTTTCTATATAGATTGAAGTTTGGCATAATAATAATAATAATAATAATAATACAGTTCAGGCTGCATTTCTTGATGCAGCAACAGACTGTGTTAAGTGACAGCAGGTTTCCAAAGTCTCCCCGAGCCCATGTGGCAACATTTATCACACTAGCAGGATGTTTTCTCATGCAGTGCCTTCTGAGAGCTCTGATGCTTTACTACATATTACTTTTTATTACTACAGATGATGATAGACCTCATTTCTTTGCAGTCTTGGGTTGAAAAATGTTCTTTTTGAACTGACTGACAATTTTTTCATCTCTTGAAAATTCTAGAAACTTTTCACTCTTATTTTGCTCCAGCCCAACTTTTTTTGAGTGTGTTGTGGTGTTAAATATTTTTTGTAAATATAAACAAATTTAGTTGATTAGTAAAAATATTGTAAATCTTTCCTTTGAACATTAGTCAGTTAAATAAGCATTTAAGAGAGTTAACAAATCACATTCTTGTCTCTTTTGCATATTATGCAACATCCCAATTTTTCTGAAAATGGGGTTGGTATTTATATTTATGCTAATGCATTTATCTATCATTATAATTATACTTTGTTTACTTTTGTTTGTGATGTGTTTGTCTTTTTGTAATAGTGTGTTATTGGGCTGGTAGACTAGATAATAGTTATTAATACAACAGTGTACAATTAAACCACCGTTCAACAGTTGGGAATCCCTTTTCAAGTATGGATCATCTTTTATAACTTTACATGTAAAAAAAGGAACACATATTTAAAAATTTTTTAAAAACATATTTTTATCAATGTCTGGATGTTTTATTTGTTGCAATATTTTTTGCTAAATTATGTGCCTCAACATTTGATCATTATGGACATGCATATAAAATATCACAATTTGTTATTAGCTTCCTACTAATAATTAGACCCAGCTGAAGTTGCACGGTACTTCCCAAATATAGCTATGTCTCATTGAAAACACTGATTTCAAACGGGAATAGAGCATCCAAGCTTTGTAATCTGCACACACGTATGTAAGTTGAGCACCTCCAGTCAAATCACACATTTTATCCATCCATTAATTTTTTAAACCGCTTCTCCCATTTTGGGTCATGGGGAAGCTGTCAGCCAAAGTGTGGGCCTTAGACAGGGTGCGAGGACAGGAGGCCAACCCATCACAAGGCAACACATAGACAGACAACCATTCACACACACACTCAAACCTACGGGCAGTTTGGAGCATCCACTCAACCTATTGCAAGCCTTTGGACAGTGTGAGGAAATCAGAGTACATGTTTTTTGAATAAAAATTAAATTCCTCTACAGGAAGACTCTAAAATATTGCATTTTTCATAACTAACAAATCATTTGAGCAGGGGTGCCAAACTTTTGAATGTGATCATATATTGTCTATGTAAATCTACAATCTCTTTCTCCCTCTCCATGGAAATATGTGTATTTTTTTTTGCTGAAGACAGAAAATAAAGGCTTTAGATATTTTTCTCTGCAGCGTGGCTACATGCTTGAGTTCCTTCATCTCAGTAAGACATGGAGAAATACGATTAACTTTCCGCTGTCAACTCTCAGTAATGAAAGCCTGACATGTCACCCAGCTTAAAGGAAGTGTTTAATAATCCAAAGTGACATGAGAAATTTCCATTTGTCCTCATGCACTATTCACTTCTCACTAATTCTCACCTATAAATACTGAACAATCGAAGAGAAGGAGCTTCATTTATACAGAGCAATTGCAGCATTTGCTTCTATATCTTTCTGAGAACTGAACTGTCCATTTTTCGTCCACAAATGTGCTCTTTTTCAGTAGGTACTGTTGCAAGGTTGAACAAGCCTTACAGAAACTCTAAACATGCGAATCACTTATTATACTGGACTGTGAAATATTTGCTTAGAGCAGGGCTGGAATGGATGGCCATTCACAATACCTCATACCATACTTCAATTCACCTGTTTACTGTGAAGTTTGCTGGGTGTGTCTAAGTAATGAACGTGTTAATGCCATACACTGGTCTTCCAGGACCGGAATTGTGCACCACTGGTTTAGAGTCACTACTTAATGGTAAGTTTCCAGCTTTAAATATTACTGCTGAGCTACTAGGCAGGTTGCAAACAACAGGGCAGGTAATGTTAACACAGTTACAGTATTTGTACAGTTTTTTTACAGTTCAGCTGTCTTTAGGATGAATGCATTTTTGCATTTGCAAGTTTTTTACTATTAAATCTAGCAAACACTGGTAAAAAAAAAAAGCATTTATGCCACGGGTATTGATAGGTCTGTGGCATGGAAAGGGCTGGGGCCTCATTCTAGATCATCTTTCTTTTAGTCTTACATGCTTCGTACTTTCCAGACCTCTTGAATTCAGGGGTAGTCTGCTTGGTCAAATTCAGCTACTTTTTTTGCTAATTGTGAACAGCTGCCAAGAATAGGAACCTAATGGAACATTTACTCCCTTCAGCGAACACAGGGATTATTTTTAAAATAACCTTGACTCAGCAGTCAGTCTAAATGCATTCATTTAGAGGTGAGGATGCTCCCTCAGTGTAATGAGCCGAGCCGCTGAATAAGGACAGTTCTCACCGATGTAGATAGGCTTTTACACAGACTGTAGAGAGATGGTAATGAGGGGGTATTAAGGGGAGCGTGAGAATATGCATAGCTCTGTATTTTGAGTGTACCTAACACCATAATTCGCTGATGGTTTGCACTGCCTGTTTGAACAAAAACAAGTTTAACAGTTCTTATAGGGACTCACTCTTATCTAATGATGGTGGGAAAATTATATTATTAATTATATATCTAACCATTGCAACACACTACACTACACTGATTTTTTGTCCTACACATGATGGTTGTCAGCAGTGGGCAGTGGTAGCCTAGTTGGTATGGACTGGCCCTGGTACCACTGAGGTACCCCTGAGCAAAGTACTGTCCTGCTACACTGCTCCTTGGGTGTTGCTGCTGGCTGTCCACTGCTCCACCTGTGGATGGATATGGAGAGTTCACATTTGACTGTGGTGCACTTTGTGTTATGGGGTGTGTGCATAATGACAAAAAAGTCACATTCACATATACTGTCCATTGTAGGGCTGGGTGATTCATTGAATTTTATTTTTGACTTCAAACAATTAAGAGAAAAAGATTTGAGATAAAATGATTATTGTACTACATCCTTTTTCACTATGATACTCCACAGAAATGATGAAAAATCCACAAAATCCACAGTTAAAAAGACTAATGCTGTAAGGGGCATGGCCCCTTTAAGAGACAAGGGAGAGTTGTCTCCATCTGGTGGCCGGAGCCGGTAACTTCAGCATCACCCTCCAGGGCTAATGATTATCAGGTGTATTGACTTTAGCCTTAGCCTTAGCCTCAGCCTCAGCCTTAGCCTTAGTTATTGCCTTTGTGTGTTCTGAACTCTACTTTTTGCCTGGACCTTGACTTTGGATTTCCACTGTTGGGTTTTGGTTGCCTGCCTGTTTTTATTTAAGAGTGTTTTGGACTTGCATTAGCGTCCTGCATCCCTCGAAACGTGACAACATTCAAAGTGAAATAATCATGGTCTCAGTATTGACCAAATATTTTCTTTCCACAAACAGTAAGTTCACAATTTCAGACTGTAGCCCATCTGCACAATTTATCACCCACTTACTATACTAAAGAAAATGGTATTATGCTACGACAAACAACCATGCACTGCTTGTGAAAATATTTCATGCCTCTCCCAACAAAACAAATCCACTCTTCATTACCATCAAAGAAATATACTGAATCCTGACCCAATGCCCTAAATGCTGACCCCATGACTACGGCCTTACACCTACCCTATCTGACCACAAGGCTACTTTTGAACACATCTTTATTGGCTGGTGGGCCATTCTTAGTGCAGCGTTGGCTCTGACATGGTAGTGTGTGTACCATTAGTATGATTGTGTCAGGCACATCAGTGCTGTTGGAATTTTTACACATTTCTACCATCCAAAAATATCTAGGTAAATGTGGCTAAAACTGACCACCTATGAAGGATAAAAGCTGTGTATCAACTGAACACCAGCAAGGTAAAGCTACAAGGCAATGACTTCACACCAAGTGACCAGAGAGGAAATACAGAGCACATGCAGATAGTGACTGTACATTATTGGTACAAACCCATTAGGAAAGATGGACATTGCCTTCATTTTATTCTCTGCCATTTCTGCCTGTGATTATGGACTCTAATTTAGTCAAAGGCTAAGGCTGTGTGTGTGTTCTTTCACCTTTTTTCTGAAAACTAAATGTTCTTACATCCCCAAATCGATAAAAAATGGGGAAAATTATGCCTCTATCATTAGAAAAGGACAGGAAACAAATGTCATGTGTGTATGTGTGTATATGTGTGTGTGTTGCTGTTGCTGATTTATACTGACTTCCCTACTGTGACTAATCAGACTCCAGCTCAGCCCCCTGCTGTTGTCTCTCCTTTTCCAGCTTCAGCTTTCTAATGAGAGTGAGAAATGGTTTACAAATCACACAGAAATGTAGTTAGCACTCAGAGGGGCTAGCTGGCTAACCACACCGGACAAGCTGCTTAGAATTGTCTGATTTCACTTGATGTGAGGCAAAACTCAATTTTTTGTGTACAAATAGAAATGCTAATATGCTGAACAAATGCAGCTAAAGCTAGCATCAATTTTGTGTAGTAGAGGAGTATGGAACACAACCAAAATGATTTTTTTTTGTCCTCATGTCTTTAACCATATTTAACTACACCTTTCTTTTGGTCTTTTTTCCCACAGCCACGTTATCAAACAAGGTTTCATAGCCTTTTTCCAATCTTTTTTTTACAGTTGTGTTGTGTGTATAAGCCACAAAATTGACATAAAATAGACATCCCACCTCTTCCAGATGCTCCAGAAATCTCCCACATATTGGTGGCGGCTTCCTGACGCCCACAAATTATCCACACAATATCCAGGAAATCTATTTTAAAAGACAGCATCCTAATCTGTCTCTCTTTCTGCTAAGTTGACCAATCACATTTCTCTGTGGGCGGGCTTTGCAGTCAACAGCTCTTGACTATTGGCCATCGTGAGTTAAATGAGTTTTAAGGTGAGTTTACAGGTGTTATTCATTCAGTATAATGGCCAACATTATGAGTTAGAAGCTAATCTACTGATGTTGTATGTGCTAAGACCAAACTCGCTATGGACTACTGTAGTTACTGTAATTGCTGTTTATTTGCTGAATATAATACATAAAATGTTTGTTTTATTTTTTCCAATGTTTTAAATTCAGTAAGTGCATCTAAACTGTGCTATATTTGCAGAAAATCAAATTTACAAAAGTTTTCATTTAACTCAGATATGGTCAAGCCAAGACATGTTTGTAGTTTAGCACTGAAGCTGCAATGCTAATCTTCTTAACAAACACTAGAAGTCAATAGTCACACAAATAGCCTAAGTCGTTTCCTTAATAATGCAAATGTCATCTGAACCCAGATCTTCATTAAGGTACCGCAGACTTGTCAATATTTTATAATTGCTTTGTGAACACCAGTTCCAGTCTTCTTCGAAAAGGCTGCCTGTAGTGGTGAAGTTTTGTTTATTCTTGTAGCTGACAGTAAGTCATACTGCATCCTTAACCACATCCACACATCTCTACCAATTTAATGAAGATCTCAATGGTTTGAGGAGGATGAAAGAAGTTTAATTTAGTAGAAGGTTATATAAAAATCTTAATTTTTGTTTAGCAAATCCATACTGCTCACTACTAGTTTCAGTGATGTATTTTTTTAAACAATTCAGACTATAGGCGTGAATATTGAGTTCTAGATTTTGTTAAATATTATCATTTATATAAATATATACATTTTATATACAAGTTCATTTGGTACTGATAGCATTTTATTGTATTATGACATAAGAGCCTTAAGAGCCATTTTAGTGCCTGATCACACCCAATGGGGCAAGTTGCAACATTTTTACAATATTTCCAGCTTTTCTCAATTTTCTCAAGCAGCTTGAGTTACACATAAAACATGCCTTAGAACAGCTCATCCTTTTGAGCTATATAGCATTGAGAATTCTGTTGTGGTTTATACCAAAGAGCTGTGGCTGTACCTTCTTCTGAGAGTGAACTCTGCTTCAGAAACTTTATAATAAATGAAGCTTTAGCACAGCTTGAAGAGGCGAGAAAAGCAGCTTTCTAGCAGTCTCTGTTTAAGACAAATGACCTGAGCTTGGTGGCAGCATGTGAGACAACAGTGATGTGTGGGAATTCATTGATAAAGCATTACTGAAAATGACCACTCATCACCCTGTGGTACAAAGACCTTTAGCTTTTAGACTATTTTGTAAATGGGATTTTTATGCTGGTGCTGCTCTTAAGAGCTTCCCATTTTTCTGTCGAATCAAGTAGGGCAATGCTTTTTAACCTTACGTAACCTCTTTTCCCCTTACTGTATTGTCCTCAATGATGCGGTGCAGGATGCAGTGATCTCCAGAATCTTTTTTTACAAGCCAAAACCATCTAATTTCCCCTTCAGTGTATTACTGAATTTATCCAGATTTTCACAGATACATTACTGGTCAAAAGTTTTAGAACACCCTGTTTTTCCAGTTTTTACTGGAATTTTAAGCAGTGTTATTACCATGGTAAACTGTAATGTACAGTGGTAATGTAAACTTAAATGGTAAACTAATAAAAGTTAAAAATTAATTAATTTAAATTTCAGGAGAACCTGGTTAACTTACAGCTTTCCTGAAGCATATGAAATAAATGAAACCCTAAAAATGAAGAGAATTTCTAGAGGTACCCCAACCTTTGTGGTTTTACTTTCACCCCTTTTTGTCCAGGTTTTTAATGCTTGGGGGAAAGCCTCTTGTCTAAAAAAAGATTTAAACTTTTTATTTATGATGTATTTATTTATTGCAGCCACTCACCTTTGTACAAAAGGTTATTCACTGTAACTGAACTGCTTAAATTACCAGTAAAAACTGGAAAAATGTGGTGTGTTCTAAAGCCTTTGACTGGTAATGTATGTTGGAGTTGTTGGGGTTAATAGAGCGTGGTACTGTGACAGTGGGTGTTCATGAGAAATGTCAACTTTATTTTTTTTTATCAGTGTTCACTTCATTTAAAGTGCCCATATCATTTACACTGAACCATTCACTCCCCACAGTTTTTGAAACCAACACTGGGAAAACAGCCTGATAGTTTTGTGATGTCACAATAACCAGCAAAACTTGATTGTATCGATCTAGATCTGTCTTGTCTCTACCCATTAATGCTACAAATGCGAAGTGAAAAATTGTCATGTAAAAAAAAACACACCATTACATAAAATGCACCACAACCAAATGTAACATCTGCATTTAACCCATAAACACATGGAGCAGCAGGCAGCTATCAAGAGCAGTGGAGCAGGACAATACCTTACTCAAGGGTACCTCAGTGCTGCCTGGGCCGGGACTTGAACCTGCAACCCATGTAACCATGTAAGGAGTATTTTAGTCCTTCTTAAATGAGGCACAATGCAAAGCAGCAAATTAGATATGGTCTTAAACATACATCAGTCCTAAAGGCAGAAAAAGCCTTAATTCTAAAGGATGTAGAGAAGTTGAAAAATGGTAATGTGAAAATTAATTATTAATTATATATGTATTTGGTACTTTTAGACCTTTGAAAATTATGTTTAATCAAAAGGAAATTGATTCCTGGAGACACTTAATTCTTTCACACATGGCAAGTGTGCATGACTGATGAGTGTGTGATATTTATCATGACAAATCCATGGACTAATGGTTATATATTTTAGGCTTTATTTATTGTTATTTATATGAAATTCTCCATTGGAGAAGAAGGTATTGCACTCCAGTCCTATCGTTCAAACAGATCTGCCCACTTAAAAATGCAGAATTTGCCCATATTGTGAAAGTGACTCTTTGTCATTGTGAACACACTCAAGCACCACAACGAAATGTGACCTCTGCATTTAATCACACGTG
>JBBPDA010000041.1:31977502-32000006 GCA_037974385.1 Arnoldichthys spilopterus | reverse complement strand
TCAGAATCATGTTTATTGGCCAAGTATGTGAGTGAACACATACAAGGAATTTGTTTCCGGCCGATGGTGACTCTCAAATACAGTGTAAACAGTAGTAACAAAAATATATTAACAATACAATATAATAAACATTAAAATACTCATTTACAGAAAAAAACAGAATCACAATCTTAGATATGTGAATGCACTCTGAGTGACCCAGCCGTTTAAGATGCTTTTTGTAGTGGCTCTTAATTGACTTGACTACAGTGGTACATTTGTTTTTGTTTGTTCAACGGTAACCTGGAGCCCAGACTCTCACACTAAATCTGTGTGTTAACCTGTGGGGGCAGTAATCAGACAGTCCACAGTGTTTTGTTTAACCTGTGGGGTTTGAGGCCATTGAATTTGCAAAATATGGATCAGTTGGCTTTATTGGACTTGAACCTTGACCTCCTTGTGTTTAAATTCTCCTGATATGGCGCCATAGGCCAAGAAAACATCACGGCCACTACTGAGTTCGCCCTCTGACTGCACAATAATGAGACGTATCTGGTCCTTCAGAATGTTAAATTATTGTCATGTAAATGCAACAAAGACATTTTCTTTGCACTTGACAGGATTTTGGCAGAAACTGGTGCCAAGAAAAAGCTGCAGGCAATGTTTTTTGACTCCATCCAAACACACCTGCCTAAACACAAGACATGAAAGACTGTGGTTCCCTTCAATAAGCAGAAAAATGATCAACATTCAATCCACACTCAGCTGATGTCACAGATAAAAACAATTGTCAGAAAAACTATAAATTTAGGCATTCATGTGGACAGGGCCTTAGTCAAATTTCAGAATGGGTAATGCTATCCCAAAATTAACATGTTAACAGTGTTATCCCAATTCTCACCATATTATGAAATTAGTTACAGTTACATAGGGAAGAATGTTGCATCATGAAAACACTAGCACATCATGAGGACACAAGTGGATTGTGAAAATGTTAATTAATTGTAAAAAAAAAACACTAGTGCAGTATGTTATGCTACACCATTGGCACATTGTGAAAACATGACCACGTTGTGAAACTGTTAGCATATTGTGAGAATGTTAGATAATTGTTGAAATGTAAGTGTAATGTAAAAATGCTTGTGCGTTGTGTAAATGCTAGCCTGTCATAAAAATCCCTAGGGCATTGTGAAAATGCTAGCCTATCAGAAAAATGTTAGTGCTTTGTGAAAATTCTAGCCCATCATAAAAGCGCTAGAGCATTGTGAAAATGCTAGCCCATAATGAAAACCCCAGAACATTGTGAAAACCCTAGCCAATAATAAAAACTCTAGTGGATCATTAAAACAAATAGCTCATCCTGAAAAGTGCATTGTGAAACTGTTAGCACAGTTTGAGTGGTGTACTGATTCTTATAATGTTATTATGAAATAATAGCTTTATAATACAAGTATTTCTTTACTTTTCATGCTCTTCATTCTGTTGTTAATTGCAGTGTAAGGAAGACTAGCACTTTGCAGACATGCTGGCACATTGTAGAGGGTGTTATGAACTGATAGCATACAATTAGTTTTTAGATTACTCTTCAGCCTGCAGCTGAAGAAATGTAGTGGAGAAATGCTAGTTAGAATCTTTGTCCCCTCTCTCTCTCTCTTTTTCTGTAAGGTAATGGTGGTTGGTCACCACTGGACTCGGACAGGTATCTGTGGCTGCAGGTGGATCTCAGAGGCAGGAAGCAGATCACTGCCATAGCGACACAGGGCAGATACAGCAGCTCTGATTGGACTAAACAGTACAGGCTTCTGTACAGTGACACAGGAAGTAACTGGACGCCGTATGGGCAAGATGGCAACATATGGGTAACCGCAGTACTAAATGATTTACTGTGAATAAATCATATGTATGAGTTACGGTTAGATTCTGTGTTTTATGCCATATGATATTTCCCTCTGATTTAATTCAGCAAATGAAAAGGAACTTGTTACTGTGCACTGGAATTTGTAGTTTGCTCCCTGCAAAAGGTTATGTTACTTTCTTTTCATTTAAAAACTCAACAAAACAACTTTTTTCATACTTTTTGTTATTATATACCCTATATCCTGTTTCAAGCATATATTTTCCTCATTGTTAACACACGAAAAATCCATGCCCTCTGCAAAATAAATTAATTTGATTTTAATTCCAAAATGCCAGGCTTTTTCCATTTTTCCTTTTTTTTCTTTTTTTTTGCAATACTAATCACAGCAGGGGACTGAATAGATTTTTCTCAGCACTCAGCCACTTGAGGGTCTTGGAGTGGAGTTCAATATTATTGCACTCACCATTCACTTGTTGTACAATTACTAGATAATACATATTTTCCAAAAAGGAAAAACAAAATCACACAGAGCTATTAAACTGGAGTAAATTAGAAAGGAGAATTACTGTCTCTCCAACAGGGTGCACTGAGGGTTTCTGTGATAGGTGTGAATTTCAAAGGCAGCAAAGAGGAGGTTCAGTTTTATAATACATTATTTTATTATTACTTTTAGGGATCTGTTATATCTGTTCTCCCCTCTAACAGACTTTTTCAGGAAACTGGAACTCAGAGAGAGTGATTCGCCATGAGCTGCAATACACCATAGTGGCCCGGTATCTGCGCTTTATTCCTCTTGAGTGGAGTGAGGAAGGCAGGATTGGCTTAAGAGTGGAGGTCTATGGCTGTGCTTATTGTAAGTATTGATGAAAACGTACATTATTAGAGATATACTTCAATATTTATTTTGGCCTTATCCCTACCTGACATACCTGTAGTATTTAGATGATGACCTCAAACAATCGATAGTTTATATAAATAGGTATGGGGAACTAAGTTCAGAATGCTGGAGTATTCCTTTAACCTATTAAACTCTACATACACTATGCTCACATCCAACAGTTTTTTTTTTAGTAACTAGTTTCCACCATGCAAAAGACTGATTATGCCTAACAATGATTGTAAGCTATAAGGAATCTGCTAGCATGAAATTTGTTGTGGTTTCATGTATTATTCATGCATTATTTGCTATTATTTAAGTTTAATCTTTTAATGTGGTTAAAGGGGCAGATGTGATCAGTTTCGATGGCCAGGGAGTGATCTCCTACCGCTTCCGACAGAAGAAGATGAAGATCTTGAAGGATGTTATTTCACTGAGATTTAAGACCAGTAAAGGAGATGGAGTTCTGCTACATGGGGAAGGACAGCAGGGAGATTACCTCACACTGGAGCTACGCAGGGCCAAGCTTGTGCTGCAAATCAACCTGGGTAATAATCTTAAACTCTTAAAGAGATCCTGAAATACAAGCTAACAATGAAAGCTGATGAAAAATAGCAGGTAGTATCAAATGGCTATCTAGTATTTATTTTTTGTATTCCCCCAGAGATCCATAATTAAACAAAACTATCTCTAATTATCTCTAATAATAAAAATTGATGTGATATACAAACTTTATACTGAATATAGAGGTTATAAAATCATTGGTGGTATAGTGGTGAGCATAGCTGCATTCCAAGCAATTGACCTGAGATCAGCTGTTGGATTCCTAGCCAATGCATTCACTTGGGACAGTGGTTAGGACAGTGCTCTTGTGAACTGAAGGTCGCAGGTTCAAATCCCGGCACGGGCACAACTAAGGTACCCTTTAGCAAGGTACAGTGCCACTACACTGCTCCTCTGGGCACTGTTGATAGCTGCCAGCTGCTCCATGTGCATGTGTGCACATGTGATGGGTTAAATGCCAAGGTCATATTTCGTTGTGGTGCTTGCAAATAGTCACTTTCACTTAACTATATATGGAAATATACCTGCAAAAACAGCCCATCCACAATGAAAGAGTGTTTCAGCCCAGATTGCCTTTTGAATGAGATACAATACAGAGCAGCATTTTACTTTAAAGAAAATCATCTACAAGTGGCATAGATTTCAAAAGACTGCCAATTTGTGCAGGGCTGGTTGCCACAGTAAATTCAGCATGATCCAGAAATAAGTCTCCAAGAATCCAAGGCCTTTTGAAATAATGTATAAAGAGTTGTTTGGCCACAGTTACAATACACATTTATGGCTTAAACCAAAAGTTTTTCAGGAGAAGAGCCCCCTCCTTAGCATGATAGTAGAAATGTTATGGTTTGAGGTTTCTTTGCTGCCTTAGGGATTGGGCAGTTTACTTCCATTGATTCAGATATTAATTGTGCATCATATCAAAGAGTGATTGAAGAAAATGTGAAGCCATCTGTCCAAACGTGAAGCTGAACCACAGATGGGCCTTAAGTGCACTAGCACATTCACCAAGGAATGCCTCAAAAAGAAGAAATGGAGGGTATTTTTTTATCACTTTAGTCATCTCTATTTCCACAAACTATGTAGAACTCCCATCATGATACCACCAACAATCAGAAGGTGAAAGCTAGCACATGCGTCCCCAGAGTCATGTAAAGCCAGCCACCACATCTTTTCAAACTGACACTTACATAACATCGTTGGAAACTGTGAAAAGAGAACGCTTGCTGTCAAATCAATGGAATCATTTATGCTGGGGATGCTGGTGACATGTCCCTCACCACTTTGTTAAGGGGCATTTTATCCTCACACCTTCTGAAATAATGGTAAAAAAAATCCTTCCTACCACTTTCATTTTCACACAATCCACAACAACATCAACAAATATGTTTTAAATTATTATTAATGTTATTACAGTTCAATTACTATCCGTTTCTACCCAATCCAGGTAGCAACCAGTATGGCTCCATCCAGGGTCATACCTCTGTGTCCAGCGGCAGTCTTCTAGATGATGACCACTGGCACTCTGTGCGGATTGAGAGATACCGGCGCAGTGTAAACTTTACCCTGGACCAGCACACACAGAGCTTCCGCACCAACGGCGAGTTTGACCATCTTGACCTGGACTATGAGGTGTGGACATGTCACACTTCTAACTTTGGTGCATATTTGTGAAGCGTATCTTTATCTTTCATTTGCAGTATTTTGCAATTCGGAGGTGATTTTTCATTGTTACTGGTGACTTTTGAGGGTGCATCAGGGATTATTATTAATTTATGAGAGTGGAATGGGGAGAGATTTTTAAATTATCCTCCAGCTTCCTCTCTGCAATCCCACTGCCTGTCCCATGAGTCAGCTCTTGCAGGAGCAAGGGCATGAATACATGAATACAAGCATGATTTATTACCGAAAAATAATAATGTGGCCTGTTCTCTCTTTTGCTTTATCTGACTTTCTTGCTTTCTCTCTCTCTCACTTCCTCTCTGAGTATCACTCTATATGAGCTAATGTAGAAACATTAATGTATGAATGAACAAAATGAAAATGAGGGAATGGAATGAAAACTAGGTCATGGACATACAGTAAAAAAATCCAAAATGGACAATTTTAAGAATTTACATTGTTTCACAAAATACATTGCTGGGTGTGGGCTTTATACAAGATATAGCTGTTGGTCTAGTGTAGTGGTTAGAACTGTACTCCACCAAGCAGACTGGGGTTTGATTTCCCCAGCTGGGTAAGCACACCACATTATACCAAAATTAGTCCTTGGGCAGGACCCCTAATGCTACATTGTCTACATCTGTTATATGACTGAATATAAGAGCACCTGCCAAATGTGTTCGTGTTAAAAAGTAATGTCAGTGCTATATTATGGTTTATTTAAAAATACAGATTTTTTTCATTATGTATAATGAAATGTATCAGCTGATTTTAAAAAAATCATTAACCTATAGATACATACAACATATTTGGAATAAATAAATGCTTTAAAAAAGGTGCAAAGAGTGTCTAAGAGTCATAGATATCTTTTTAATACTGGCTAGAGTTTGTGCACCTGGTAAACCATGATTATTTCTACTGTGAGACCATGTTAGAACTCTTGTGACCTGACATGTCTAGTATAACTGTATTTTACAGCATGTCAGCAGTGTAATTTGAACTTGGTGATTTGTAGACAATAGTATTTTAAAATCTATTTTGTAGCTGCTGGGAGCCAGAGTATTGGAGTGATACGTTCTTACCTATTTGTCTTGATTAATATTCTGGCAGCAGCATTCCAAATGGGCTGCAGCTGTCTAATTGATTTTTGGGGAAGCCAGTAAGAAGGCCACTGCAATAAACTATGCCTCTGTGTTTTTTCTAGATCCTGTGCAGTTCTCTGAAATTCCCTGTCATTGTTGAAGCTGTCAGTTACGGCACCAAGACTTTTAGTAAACACCATGCTAATTGTGGTACACTAAACTATTAGCCTATCACAGTTCTGTAGATGTTCAAGCTTTTGTTAGATTATACAGCTTGGCGAATGAGAGAGGGATGGCAACTGAAGATTAAAACCCCACAGTGCTTTTACTAATTAATGCTAGCAGGACCGTTTAGCATCATGACATGATTGGCTACAACCACTAAACCACTATTAGCCAATTATCACACATTCTTCAATAATTAAGAATCTGAAAAACTACAGCAATGCATAAAATGCTCATGTAGCTAATCATAAATAAGAGCTAATAACAGCATAAACAGCACAATCAGTGTCATGTAAAAATGTTAATGGTTCCGCACTATACTGCTGCGTTATTAAATGTAGGCTGTACTGTTGATGTTTAACATTTGCCCATATCTGTACATCTCTTCACAGATTAGTTTTGGGGGAATGCCTGTGTCGGCTAAGTCTAGCTCAGGAGGCCCACAGAATTTCATGGGTTGTATGGAGGGCATCTACTACAACGGAGACAACATCACCAACCTGGCCCGTAGAAAGAGAGTGGACACGTCTAGTTTTGTAAGGGTCTAATTTGCATCTCTATTTTTACCAGAGTGCTGCGTAGCACAGCATATATGTGTGAGTGTTAGCAAATATTGTACATGCACTGGTTATTTATGGGCCAAGCTTGTTTCAGATCTATGCTCTGTATTTAAATTGAAAAAAATGTAATTTCTTTTGATATCTGAACCTATCAAGTGTCCCTGTAAAGCTTTTAAACTGCATTAATATGTGGTCTTGCTGTGTACATCCATTTGCAGTGCGCTAAGCTTTGGAACTTTTGTTTTTGATAAAGTAAGTTGTAAGTCTTTTTTCAGTTCTACTTGCTTTTCTGCCTGGTAACTCTCCCATTTCCTTAAACAACCTTGTAGAGTATCTATATCGTCTGTGTGTGTGTGCGTGTTGAGTTCTCAGATAGAGGCATAGCTGATGTATGTTGTACAGTGTGGGTGAAACGTGTGCTGTCACTAACCTATTAAAACATAAACAACCTGTTAATATAATCTCTGACCCCCATTTAACTGTAATGTAACTGGTATACATGTAAACTTAATTCAGACGTATTCCATGACACTTGAACTTAATGAGCCATTTGACACCAAGTGGCACACAGTGTACCTTGTATAACCCCAGTGTGGTAAGTTGAAGTCCCTCCATTATCCAAGCTACACGTGATTCTAGGAAGGACTGTCACTGTTACTTTAATTAATAATGCTTATTAAAAATGTTTCAGATACTATGTGAATACTGTTACTTTTCACTCTCTCTCCATAGGTCCATGTGGAAACTAAATGGTATATTAAGTACCCAGTGGTAATTAGGAGTCGTGGCAGTTTTGAGGGTGCATCCAAAACTAGAAATAGTACACAACCATTAGAAAAACATTCTGTAATGTAGAAAGTAACATATAGAATATAGTATTTAGCAATATGATGATATTTATCGTTATTGTTATAAACTGTGGTTCTGAGTTTCTGAGCATATCTTGATATCGTTACTACTTAATAAACACTGTCAAACATCATGTTTAATTTTAAGTAGAGCAGCATTAGACTTGCGTAAGTGAACATATTGTACTGCAGTGTGAAAAACACTGAATAAAAATAATTTGTACAATTTTGATTTTTTTTAGAAAATATGGCCCTGTTGTCATATCGCATATCAGTGTAATTTCTCAAAATATTGTAATAAGATTTTCTGCCATATCGCCTTCCCCTAATAGTAATATATAGTAACGTATAGTAAGTAACATATAGAAGTGTGTCGTTTCCAGGTATGCTGCTGTACATGTTTTTGAAGGTGACTAGCTTTCAGAAAACCAAATCTTGCTCGAGTTGACATTTTTTAACTGCAGTAAATGCTATTTGCCCAATTTGCTTCATTTGCAGTTTCCCCACAAGTAGCTCCACCCATTTGCCTCCACTAATCATAACTTTTGTGCTTCCTTAAATACGCTTGTGTGTTTTTTTATTTGAATTGTGAATACAGGACCTAGAGTAAGTAAGCTTTTGAATACAAATTTTAATAACTTGACAGATAATGACTTAAAGAATTACTTGTCTCCCAAAAGATTGAGATTTTACTTTTGAGGCTTTTAGGTCACAGGGGCATTTCACTCAATAAAACTAACCTACACATGCAGCCTATTTTAAATTTGTCACAAAAAACACTATTATATCTATCCTTATATTTATCACATTTATCAGCTGTTTAGCCCACTACGGTTATAAAAGGGGAGCTAATCAGGCAAGAGTTTAGTGCACTCAAACTTTACAGATATCTTAGGTGGGGGAAAAATAAAATGGACTAAACTGAACAACAAACTGCTCAGACTGTGTTTCATGAATATTTTACTGGAAAAAAGAAACAAGGTAGTCTTTAAAAGACATATACCTTTTAATTGGGTTTAATTAATAATCTTAACCATCCTACTTTCAGTTCACTATCTTGTGTTTCTCCTGTCCCAGCGTAACCTGACCTATGCCTGCACGGCATCGGAGACGTTTCCTGCCTTCTTTAACTCCACCAGCACTCTGCAACTCCCGGGCCACAGCGATGCGGACACAGTGTCGGTCAGCCTGCAGTTCCGCACATGGAGCCCCAGCGGGCTGCTCCTCTTCACACCACTCATGCCGGGAGGTGTGGAGCTGAGCCTGGTGGAGGGTAAAGTGGTGGTGCACATCTATATCTCACAGGGCAAAAATACACGTGTGGATATCTCCTCAGGTAACAACAGGATTGCTCATAACTGTCTCTTGTTTATGTAAGCATTCAAAAAATCTAGAATTTAGGTCAACTATGTGGCCAAAAGTTTATGGACACCAAATCATCAAATGTGTATGAGGTTGTTCTACATCCCCTCAATAAGATTTTGAGTTTAACTGGACAATTTTTTCTGACCAGGCTCTGGCCTTAACGATGGCCAGTGGCACAGTGTCCATTTCCTGGCTCTTGAAAGCTTCGCCATGCTGACCATCAATGGTGATGAGATGTCCTCTGTGAGGGCTACTCTTCCCATCCAGATCCGGACTGTCGGAGATTACTACTTTGGAGGTAATTCTTCATGGCTAGAATGCTAATACGGTTTGTAAGTAAAGTCTGAATGTTGTCCTGTAGTCTTTTCTGGAAATACCAAGTTTTATTCTAACAGAGACATATTCATTTTTTAGTTTTAAGGTGTAACAACAACAACATCTAAGCAAATTATCCACAGGCATCATTAAGCCAGGGCATTATTTTGATGCTTACTGATCTGCAAATCTAAATCAAAACCAATCTCCTTGTCAACTAAAATATTACATCTACAAGCACCCCCCACAATAGGAGGATGCTTGCATCAGATCTAATTGACACCAGTGCCCCCAATGTTTCAAAAGCTCTGGAATTATGAGTAAGATTCAAGATTCAAAGTTTTATTGTCATATGTCGAAAGTATGGTGTACAGACTACAATGTAATTCTTACTTGAATGCCTCCTTCACAGACTACACAATCAACAGTGTTACAAAATGACAGTAGACACTATACAGTTAGCAGCATTACAACACTAAGCTAAACAATTAACATTACATGACAATAAATACAATAAAAAATAAAATAATATAAATCTGCCTCTAACTATACCAGTATCAAGTGACCATACAGTGCATGTTTGAGCATGGATTGTGAGTGACAGTATTGCACATGAGTAAGTTAAATGTGAGTTTACCCTGTTAAACAACATTGCACTGACAGTATTGCACGGCATTGCACTTTATGACAAAAATTCAAAATTGTTGTATATTGTAAGCTCTACATATCACACTGCTGTGTGTTAAACATTATGACAGCACTGGGCTAGAAGCTGTCTCTTAATTAAGCTAGGATGTGCAATAGAGAAGGTACTGAGACTGTGACTATGTATGTATTCCTTTATTTTTTTATTCTATATTGTTTGATATGCAATATATAGGGCATTTTATTATTTATTAGTTTGTGTTACTTGTTTAAGAGGGAACTAAGAAAAATTCCTTTCAAAAGTGACATGCCAGATAAAGTACTGATTTGAATAAGCTGATAGTAGTAAAGACTCCGTTCCAGAATTCTGAATCAGACTTTATGGTTCGCAGGCTATTTTCCACGGACAGACCTTTCTCCAACACAGCGCTCCTTCCAGGGCTGCATACAGCTCATCCATGTTGACGGAGAGCTGGTGGACCTGCATGCTGTGGAGCAGGGCATACTGGGAAGTTTTGAGAATGTCAGCTTGGACATGTGTGCCATTATAGACAGGTACTACTAATACTTATGTACATGCTTTTAGACCAGAATCGCTTTTTAGCCAATTACTCTTGCATGTACAAGGAGTTTGCCTTGGTGAAGCCATAAATAAATACAAGAGCATCACCAAATTTACGCCCAGATTTTTATTTAATTTGTATCACGGAATATAAGACACACTTCTCATCATTTCTCTGAATAAACAAATCATTAATAAACTGCTACTGTTTTGAATTGCTGCAAACAAAATGTGTGCCTTCACTTGGAATAAAAACATGGAGAAATTTGAAAGAAATTATTTTGCAGATTCTACATTTTATTCTATATAATATTTGTGTTTGAGTAGAAAAGAATATATAGTACAGTAACACTTTACTTTCACTTTTATTTTACCCTGCTACCTAACATTGACTTATACAAGCCATACTCTAGGCCTTTAATATTGTATAATTGCCTTATTTAAAATGATTGCTATTATTTAGGCTGACCTGGTTTCATTGAAACATGTCATTTATACATTTTTTTATATATATTTAGTATTCTTTTGTCTATTTGTTAGCTGCACATAGCAATAGCAGATGTTTTACTTAATTGCATACACATACATCTGTGTAACTATAGACATTTGTGTACACATACACAACTATGAAGTCATTTTGTCTTGGTTTAGCATAGTCCTAGCTAGAAAGTAAAGCTAACAAGTGAAAAGGCTAATTTCTCCACTTTATGTACAAGTTGCACAAAAACAATTCAGTTGTTAATCACAATAATATGGCCATTAATTGTTAACTAAAGTTTCATGATTATGACAGGCCTGTCATAAACATGTCACTAGTTAATTAATTAGTTAATTAACAGTGTCATGTAACCATAACAAGTAAGTGGCACAACGTTTATGACAGTCACATTGTAATTTAGGGTCATGACATCAACTATTAAAGAACCTGTCATGGCTATTACGAGTAATTGTAGCATAACACCATTATTGCAACGAACATAATTTGTCATGACAGCTCATGACAATATATGAAATCTGCCATGACATGTTGATGGCATTGTTATGTCATGTAAAGTATTACTGATATTTTATTATTATTTGAATTTAGTGTTTTGGGAGAAGAAAATGTTTACATTCTTTAATTTTTGTCATGTGTTTGAAAAAGAATATTATGAGTTCAAATTCAAAGCTGTAAATTGAATATAAATGTAATGAAATGTGTAATTCACTATACTTATATATAATTATATATACACTTTTCACTATGTATAATGAAATATGTAAATAATTTCATTTTACAATTTACATTTGAATAGTATTGCAGGTAAGGGAAGCATATGCTGCATGTAAACAAAACATCAAAATGCAAATTAGGACATGAAAAGATGGTACAAAGGAGAGAAGTGGGTGTGAATACATTTGTATGCATGGCCTTTATTGACATACTGAATAAGTGAACATATGCTAGGGCTTTCTGTTCTGGCATATGATGCAATGCTTAAAAAGCTAAGTCAGTTCCTCTGACATGATGTCAAGGCTTTTTTCATAGTTTCCTTAACCAACTGTCATATTCTGCATCCACACATTGCCTTTGAACAAGACCCAGATAATTGCTTGCAATCAGAAACACTGTATTCTAGTGATTTATCTACCATTGGTGAGAGTGCAGCTATAAATACTGAACACTGTGATTGGCATTTGTGACTGATGGTTTCCTAATACCTCATTTATACAGGGGCCTTTATAGCAGTGGAGCAGAACTATCTGGGGTTCTGGTGTCATTGATTTAACACAGCAGGATCTCATCTTCAAAGGCCCTTCTTTACATGACCCAATAGTGTTTGATCGTGTTGACACCTTCTACACTCAGGAACAAGTGAGAACGGCCCATTGATCTAACACTACACAGAGACCTGTTTCTGCTGAGCACCACATACAGCATTGCAGACATTACTATTCAAATAAAGCAGTTAGTCACTTCAGGGAAGTGGAACAGGCATATGGGGAAAAAAATATAGGCCTGAATACAAACTTCTGCATCGTTTTAGACATGGCATTTGCAGCAGAACAAAACATGAGAATAAGACAATGAAAGACATTGAAAAAAATTGTTTAAAACTTTGTTAAGAAATAAGAACATGCATGTGAAATTGACTTATTTGTCAATGTGACCTCTGCATTTATGCATCTCATGCTATGAGAAGTGTCCAGGGAGCAGTGTAGTGGGACCTTGCTTAAGGGTACCTCAGTGGTGCCTAGGTTGGAACTTGAACCTGTGGCCTTCTGTTCACAACAGCAATGTCCTAACCAGTAGGCCACCATTGCCCACAAAGTGAAAGTAAGTGAAAGTGAAAGTAAGCTTGTTGTTAGAATTGAACACAGCCCACATAGGTGGAAGTCAGCCGTACTACCACGGCTGTATCAGTGATGTGTAGGTGAGCATATGCATCATGAATGCTTTCTGCCAGAGATTATATATATGTTTACAGAGATAAGAGCAAGAATGCTATTCGGTGTCAAAACAGAAGAATATGCTAGCATGTCCCCAACTACAGAACATTTTGTGGGATGCAAGATGCATAATACTGGCATAATATAGATTTTTCTTTTCATGATGCCCCATACATTTTCAGTAGGAGACAGATTTGGGTTGCTGGCAGGCCAATCAAGCACACATAATCTGTGTCTACAAAGCTATGCTCCACATCAGTGGTACCTTCACATATTGCAAGTCAATCATGCCTTGGGCACTGATGCATCTATATACCAAGACAGATATTAGTTTTGTACAGTTTGCTGATAAATCTGGACGGTCTATTTCACCTTTGGCACAGACTTCAAAACAAGACTGTTACTTCCAGCAAATAGTATAAATCATACTTCTACTTACAAAAGAATTGTGCTCTGGATTGAAAATTTTGAGTTTGCCCTTTAAACATAATGTCCACTTGCCAGTGATCTGTTCAGAAAATTTGGCAATGTCTTATGTCATTTGTTTAAATCAGTCCTCAGAGTAGTTTTTGGGGGGGCACTTCCATCCAACAGCTTTGAGAACTGGAACTTTCTGTGTGGTATCATTTTTTCTATTACTGTATAAAAGTGGATTCATTTTGCTTTTATTGTTTCAGTCTTATTTAGTGCACAGCTCAGGTGATTAAGTGGTTATTAATATAAATAAATCAATTATTAATTGGTCCAGAAACACCCAAACCTTTGCATGAAACTGTATGCATTAATGAACATTCTCCAAATGGCTTCTGTTCCCCTCCAGGTGTGTGCCTAACCACTGCGAGCATGGAGGCAGATGTTCTCAGACTGGTGACACATTTAAATGTTCCTGTGATGGAACTGGATACACTGGAGCGACCTGCCATACATGTATGCCACTCAATTACATCAGCAGTAAACTGTAAAACACCTTTTTTGCAATTATGTAATTAAATCATGGATATTGGTTCCACATGAATGATGATACATTTGCATTGATTAAAAAAAATTGGTTAATTAAAAGTATCTTTATTAGATGCATTATACACATTCCAATAATGCTGCTGTACCATAATTGAGGCATGTTATTGTAATCTAAAGTTTCTCCTACATATTTTCAATCATGTTGTACATTAAGCGGTATTGTCAGAGTTGCATCACTGACTATTTAACTTAATGTAATTTGTGTTTGTTAAAAGGATCTCAATCAATTACAAATACTGTCTAGTTTTAATATATGTATAAGATTTCAACAAGTGAACCATTTGTAAAGTTCAATATCTTTGCAATAAATATGACACATTATGAAACATAATATGAGAAATATTTTAAATAGACATGCACTAGAAAAGATTGTCACTTTATAAAAAGTGAAAAAGTTTTTTATTAAGTTTTTATGACACATGCATAAATGTTTATTAATAGTCATAAACATTATAATAATCACAATTATTATACAATATATATATATTATATAATTACAATAATCATTAGTAAGTAGTTATGACATATATATTAATATTTACTTTTTCTTCTCCTCCCTCCTTTCCCAAAGTTTCTGAATGACATTTAGTTCTATTAAACTGTAAAAACTCAACCTCACCATTTTTTTTTATAGTTAATGGTGTATTTTACTTTCACTTTACAAAATCAAATCATGTTCAAGAATCCAGCTTAATTTCATCACATTAAGTACATACTATTGCTGTAAAACCAAAACATTCTGTTTTCAAAAAAGGTAATCTCACAGGAAAAAGATAAAATGTTCCTAGTGTGCACTGTAAAGTAATGGAACACGATGTTTTTCATTCTGGAGCATCATTATTGATCCGTTCATTATGAATTTTTACACAGTGGTAAAGAGGAGCTGGTACTTTTAGAGTAGATTAGTGAAGTAGAGAAGTGTTGTTCTGCCCACAACAAAATGAATTTGTTTTATTCTATCAATAGATACACTATAGTGTGCTGCGTCCTCTATATTTCCTATATTAATATTATTCGTGGTCCTGCTAACCTTGGTAGGATTAACAAGCTAATTGATTTTATCTAGAAAAAAAAGTGTTGTAGGAACACAGGTTAAGATGTTCATTGGTTACTGTTAGATGTGTTTTGTGTCCTTTCTCTCACTGTTTCTATTGTATTTAGCTGAGTGTGTGCAGAAATGAACTGCCATAGCAGTAATTACAGAGTGTGTGTGTGTGTTAGCATTTGCTATTGTGCTTACGGCTGTTCTCCTGCAGCTGTCTATGAGCAGTCATGTGAGGAGTACAAGCATCTGGGCCGGACCTCTGACTTGTACTGGATCGATCCTGATGGGAGTGGACCCCTCGAGCCTTTTAAAGTTAGCTGCAACATGACAGGTAAGGGACCAATTTACTACATGCACTCACAACGGGGGTGTAAAATATGTTTTAATGAATTATAACTGATTATAACAGATTATAACAACATGCAATAACATTTCAAACATCCATAACTCTATATTCTACTGCTGGGTAAATTGCTAAAAATAATTAATTGAATCATGGTAAAATTAATGCTTTAACAATGCATTGAATTGTTTCCCAGACTGTCAAGATATGTATATTTTCATGCAATGCAGTCTTAAATTTACTGTCAATGCACAATTATTTCATGTATAAAAACATAACAGTGTCATCTCTCTAAATTTGTACTTAGTGACAATTATCTTGCATTTTGTCTATTATTTTAATATTAAATCCTTTATAAAAAAATAATCCTATTTTGAAATTACTGTTAAGTAATGGTAATTTGACAGAATTAATGTATACATTCAAGTATTTGTTGGTTAGATGCAAACATAAAAAACATGTAGTTTGCTGGAAAAGATGCAATTCACATAATGGTTAATGATTATTAATTAACTGTTAATGAAGTTTCTTCTGTGTGTGTGTGTGTGTCCCTGCACCTGTTAAAGAGGACAAAGTGTGGACAAGGCTGATGAATGATCTGCCAGCTCAGAGCGCAGTAAGCTCAGGACCTGATCCAGCACAAGGAACCACAATGAGACTCAACTACAGTGTGTCCACTGACCAGGTACTTTCCCCTGTACTTCATCACCATCAGTAGCTCCGACTTCAAAGGATAAAGAAAAATGCAGGTTGCTTTATTATCTGACCTTTTCCCCCACTGAGCAGTGTGTATTATTGTGCTGTTTAGGTAAATGCTGTCACCAGCAGCGCAGAGCACTGTGAGCAGTATGTGGCCTATGCATGCCGTATGTCACGCCTACTCAACTCACCAGGTAAAGAAACGTGTGTGTGTGTGAAAATCTGCCCCCCCCCCCTCCTTCTTTCCTTCTCTGTATCCTACTCTTGTCTCCATTAGGAATGAACAATGCCACCAAGGCTGAAATCCCAATGCCAGTATGTTTAAAGGATCCATGTCATACATTTTTCATACATTTAATTTTTCTTCCAATTTCACTAATAACATTTGTGTAGTTTTATTCAACAAAAACGGTCATAATAAATGTTTCCCTGCCCATTTTCCAATCCTTCTTTTACAATAAGGCTGGTATTTTTTACTGTGACTTTAAATTTGTACTGAAACACTTCTTATAAGTTCAACATGAATAGATGGAGCTAAACTGCTATAGGCTGAATGGGCTTGTGTTTTTGGTTTTGGTGTTCAAATTGTGTTCACAATGACAAATAGTCACTTTCACTTCAGTGTCATTCCATGAAATCAGTGAATTCAAAACAGGCTGGAAAATTTGATTATCAGTGGTTTAGACTCTTTAAAAATGTTCACAACTAGGTTGAGTCTTAGTGACGACTATGATTAAACTGCCATCAATAAAAATATAACATTTGCATTTGTCCATTATTATTGTAAAATGTGCTCTACCAGAAATTATAGGAGATAAATAATTTAAGTTGAATAAATTATCACTAAATAATCAATTTTCACTTCTCTAGCATTATATAGACAGTGATTTATCAAAACATATAATAAATATATTAAATCACTGGTTAAAGAAATTATTTGGCATCTATATTATGGACCGATTCTCAAAAGAATACATCAGGATTATTGTTACTTCTGTAATTATCCACCCATCCCAAGTGATTCTGTCAGGACGGCATCCTAGCCCCACCCCCTGCAATTACCAAGGGTTTAAAGGGCTGTCGTGAGCGTCCCTCCTTGTCTGTCTTTGTTTGTACCTTGTGTCACTGTAGTGGTCTATGTTTGTATGTGTCTTTTGAGTTAGTGTTATCGTTAATAAAACCCCCTTAATCCTCGTCCGTCCTGCCTGCAATTGCTGCCAGAATACCCTAGATCATTACAGAAAGACCGACCACACGATGGCAGCAGCGGCAGGATGCTTCTACAATCTTGGCTTGAGTATGGTGGCCAGGCGAGCATGCCAGAGGTCAGTGGATCTTGGGCCAGTTAAAGCTAGAAAGCGCGAGAGGGGGCATGGCGAGCGGATAGCCTGCGGTGACTCGTCCGGGAAGGTCCCAAGCGGAAGGTGCCCATCTCAGTGTACCAGCGGGATCGCCCCTGTTCGCAGCCTGTTCACCCTGGCTGCTCGAGAACGCGGTGAGTCAGTCGCCGAGCCAGAAAGCGCCGTGAAGACCTCCTTGGAAACCGTGCGTCGAAGGGCGCGCATGACCAAGGAAGTCTCCACACAAACCGGAGGAGCTCCGAGGGGTAAGCGCAGCGTAGCTGTGCAGGCGTCAGTGAGGCTGCAGCCTAAAGATTGGTGCTGCGGTTCCAGGCTGCTGATGCCGCCGCTGCCGCCTTTGGAGACCTTCACAACCACTCCGGGCCTTAGCTCCACCGCCGCGCCTCGAAGGGAGGCTAAGGGGAGCTTTGCCGGCATGTGGGGGCGGGTCGTTACGGGGAGCACGCCCGCCCCAGTGCAGCAGGAGGTGCCAGAGGTCCCCTCTCTCCAGCAGGATTGCGGCGTCACCGTGGCAGAGCTGCCGCGAGCCATCACCGCAGACCTGCAGGCGACGCCGAAGCCCCTCCCGCACAGTCAGGTCCAGCCTGCACGCTACTGGGACAGACAGGTCCAGCCTGCACGTTGCGGGGGCAGCAGTGCCCAGCGTCCACGCCGCAGAACCGGCCGTGCCGAGCCTGCACACTGACACCGGGTCACACCGGGTCACAGAGGACGACCCCGGAAGCCCCACTCCCCAGGACTTCAGGGGTGAAGTCAGGGAAAATCGCAGGCTTGGCACAGGGAACGTCGCGAAAGCAGCCCGGCTTCCAACGGGACGTTGTTTGCGCGGCCCAAGCTACGGATTCCACAGCATTTGTGTTTACACAGACGTTATGGGCACTAATGTGGACTTTGTGTCTACCCCCAGCTCTATTTCACCAGGTGTGGGATAATGTGTTGGGTGGGTGTTTGTTTAGTTAAGTTCACTATCGGTGTCTGTGTAGGTCCTGTGTTCCCCTGTGTTTGCTTTTTTCTCAGCAGCAGCGAGTTTGTGTGTGTGGTTCTTAGTGTATATATTCAGATGCATATTCAATATTAATGGTTTTGTTTTTAACAAAAATGTTTTTTAAAAAAAGTGAGTTAATTCTTTTTTGGTAAACAGGATGTCATTGGGTGATGTTTTTGGCCGTTGCAGGCTCTTAACTGATTCTAATTTTGCTCTGTGAAGGATGGTTTGCTGTCTGCCTCTGAATTAGCTATAAGCTTAATGTAGCCAGCCTTCCCTGGGCATCAATTGTAACTGCATTTCCTTTCTGAACAAGCTTATCTATCAAAGTCAGAAAGACTGTCTTTCTTTATAGAGACTTCTTCATTATCTCAGCATAGTTATTTCCACTTCAGAAGAAGCTTTGATAGTATTATTGTTATATGTGGCCCAATATATTAGATAGGGAACTATGTGGATCTTCCAAGCTGAGCTATAATATATGGAAAGTTACGTTAGCTGAGCTTAGCCACATGTGAAACCTTGTTCAAGGTGAATCAATAATTATCCTACGATACACAATATTAGTTTGGATTTGGCTTCCGCTAATGAATACATCAGAGATTTAGATTCTGTTTCTTTGGCTGCAGTATTAATATTTAACGGTGATTTTTTTGTGTGTGTGTGTGTGTTAGATGGCTCACCGTATACCTGGTGGGTTGGCCGAGGGAATGAGAAACACTTCTACTGGGGAGGCTCTGGACCAGGAATTCAGAAATGCGCCTGTGGCATTGAACGGAACTGCACTGATCCCAACTACTACTGCAACTGCGATGCTGATCAGAGACAGTGGTAAGTAAAAATGACGTAATTTTCCCCTGGACTCCAAATACAACCACAAGTTCAGCATATATTTGCTTGTGTCACGTTTGAGACTGTATGACATTCTGTTGTCAAATCAAATAGACAATGGTGCTGCATATCAAAGAACAGTAGTAGCAGTTATTTTGTTTGTGCAGGATGGTTTGATGTAAGCATGTAATGATTTAGGCCTGCAGTGAACAATGCTAAACTGGTGGCTTTCATAATATTACATTAGCCTCATAACAACACATAACAAATGCAAAAAAAGTAATCCCTGGTTGATTGACTGCATTTAGAGTACAAGAAAAATGTGATTTTTGGCCAAATCATCACAATAGAAAAGTCTGTGGAGGAATAATTCTGCAAAACATAAAATTTACATAATTTTTCGCTTGAAGTCATTCAGCCAAGACATGTTTGAAGTCCACATTTTTCTTTTTTAATGGAGAACTTGAGCTGCTAACTTTGCTAACAAACACAACCAAACAGTAAGTCATAACTAAGAGATGACTGCAACAAACACAAATATACACTGAGTCATAACTGAGAGATGACTGCAGCATGATTAAAAGAAGTGCTGCTTCCAGCAACACTGTGCTTCTCTAAGACTGACCATAGTTAAGCAGCAAATTGACAAATATTCACTGCAGAATGGTTCAGTAAAGCCTGCCATCCTGATTTAACATTTCTTTTGGTATTTTATCTCTCCTGCAAATACTGTTCAAAACATTCATTGATAGTTGGTTCCTGGTCATCAATTTTACCTTTAGACTATTAATACTTGCGGGCCACATATTTCATGATACGTTGCCCCCTGGTGGTCAGAAACATTAATTTAAATGTGATTTGTGTTTTTTCTTCCCCCAGGAGGGAGGATGCAGGTGTGTTAATGTACAAGGACCATCTACCCGTCACTCAAGTGGTGGTTGGGGACACACAGCGCTCTGGATCTGAGGCCAGACTTACTGTAGGGCCTCTCCGTTGCCAAGGAGATCGTACGTAGACTGATTTTTCCTTCAGCACATACAGAATAACCTCTCACTCATGTCAATTTTGTTTGCTGATGCTTCACTTGATGGAGAAAATATTCCAATAATTAAAATAATCATTCAATGAAAAATAAAATTTACAGTTTTTCTCCTTACAACAAATGTAATTGATCAGGCAGACAGGTAGCAATCGACCAAACAATCATCCAGCCAATAAGACTTTATTTAAACTACATTGAGGGTGATCCTCATTTGCAGTGTACCTGAGCATTTTTAACAAGACAGAGAAATTTTTTAAATTATACACATAAGCGCCAGGTGATAAGTAGTTTATACCAAACCCTGTAGCATTATGCAAAGTGTATGGACAAATCATCACATTTACTTTAACCTGGGTCAGGTCATCTCAAATAGACTTACTTGTGTTTTTGATTTCTGGGTGTATGGCACACAGTTATTTATAAAAAAAATCATGTTTTTAGACCCCTGCTACTTCTTTTATTTAAAAAATCTAATGTCTATCTATTTATTACTTAGGAAATTACTGGAATGCTGCATCCTTCAACACCCCGGCATCATATCTACACTTCCCCACATTTCAAGGGGAATTCAGTGCAGATATCTCCTTCTACTTCAAAACCTCATCCTCGTATGGAGTCTTTCTGGAAAACTTGGGCAACACAGACTTTATTCGACTGGAGCTGAAATGTGAGTTATGCAGAAATTATTTATATGCACGTAGATGTAATATCAGCTGCACATGAAACAGCTTTCAACCATCTTCTGAAACCACTGTGGGGTCTAATGTACCATTCCATCTTACCAAGAATATATTGACCATAGGTTTCTGTAGTCTGTTATTGGCAAAGCTTTTTTAAACATTAATAACCTTGGCTCAATAGCAGCCTGTTGCCTCATTTTTAGATAACTGACAAACAAAATAGCAAAATATAGCAAAAAATATTTTTAGTTACTTTATGGTCAGTACAACAACCAAAACAACAACAATTTTACATTTATATTGCTTTTTACAATCCCAAGGTTGCTTTAACATAGCAATAATGTGTGTGAACACCCCAGCAACACGACCTGTACATTCAAACCAGAACCACGCACACCATCATGCTATTACATTATCCATGTCACTGCTATACTGAGAATGTTCCACCACCAAAATAATATCTGGACAACATTGATAAGTAAAGTAAAGGACACCTCATAAATTGTGCACTAACAGAGGCTACAGTCTATAACTGTGCACTTACGTGCTGACATATAAGAGAACTAGAGCTGTAGGTAGCCATTAAGTAAGCCATACAAGGAGTTTCGTCAATTAGATAGAGAGTGGAAGTGCTAGGTTGCTCATGACCTAAACTGGGGTGCTGGAACATATGAAGGGTTTATTCTTGTCAGACTATTCTAGAACTGTAATGAACAATGGATACTAACAGTGGTGACATGGGGAGCTGCATCTTGTCAGGTGGCACAAGCGCTCACAAAAAAAAAATTATACAGATATTATTTGCGCCAATCGATTTTCTATCGCCCATTTGCCGGGAGTGGGCACCCCCTCCAT
The DNA here is from genome assembly GCA_037974385.1 of Arnoldichthys spilopterus. Taxonomy (NCBI): domain Eukaryota; kingdom Metazoa; phylum Chordata; class Actinopteri; order Characiformes; family Lepidarchidae; genus Arnoldichthys; species Arnoldichthys spilopterus. The sequence goes on along the minus strand of JBBPDA010000041.1, from coordinate 31,978,176 downwards.
TAGGTGCAGGTGCACCTGTTTGCTGCGATGTCTCATACACAGGTTGTGCAACAAGGGGGAGGCAGAGCGGCGGATTCTCTGGACCTTGCCTCTCAGCTTGCTGGAGCAGCCGGCAATGCTGTTGGTTGGCTAAGTAACAATCACACCACTAACTTGTTCCAAATAAAACATATCATTTATAATATTGTGATTACAAGCCTATAGTTTCACTTTTTTTCTGGGTTGTGTGAAATCACTGAAAGAATAATACAAAACGAATCTGCACCAAGGTGAACTACTTTACATTGTCTTGGCTCTTGCATTGGGGGATGGGTATTGATATTGTGCTAAATAAACTCAAATGGAGGGGTTGTTTACCCAGGGTGCCAAACGGGCTACGACTGCCACTGGATACCAATTGGCAGCTTGATTAATAAAAGTCATCAATTTTCATAGAATTCTCAGTAAATTAGCTTATTGATGAATTTGCCATTTGAATGACAAACAGGGAATCTGCAGGTTATTTTACTCTTGGATACTCTAGATTGCCCATAGGTGCGAGTGTGAATGGTTGTCTCAAGTTCAAGTTCAAGTGGTTTATTTGTCACATACATATTAATACAAGTACAACATGTAGTGAAATGTACCCTGAACGTTCCTGAGACTGTGCATTTTTATATATAAATAATAGGTTA
>JBBPDA010000041.1:31955583-31975359 GCA_037974385.1 Arnoldichthys spilopterus | reverse complement strand
AATTGGCTAGTAAAATACTAAAGTGAAGAGGTATGTTTTAAAACTTTCTTTTAAAAATATATAGAGAGCTTTCCTGATCTATATAGGAAGTGTGTTCCAGAGCTTTGGGGCATAACTGATAATAGCATTTTCTTTCAGCTGTTGCTAACTATCAGTAGAGCAACCGAAGATGATCATGGTGTTCTCTGAGGCAAAGAACTAACAAGGCAGGCAGTAATGTAGCTCAGTTAGACCAGATTTAGACCTTCATATATAAGACGGAGGAGTTTAAAATCAATTCTGCATGTTAGAGTTGCAGAGTTTGGAATGAGCTGAGGACTCCGTGCTTTTCTTATGGAGGCCAGTAACAAGTGCATTCCAGTGATCAATCCTGCTTATGATAAAGGAATGAATCAGTTTTTTAGCATCTTTTTGATTTAAAAATGGTGTGTAACACACACCAACAGCAAGCAGGGCCGGTGTAATAAAGGCCTTGCAGAGCATGGCCAGAGACGAAATCCAGAGATGTCTGTGAATTCCAGACATTCAACAGTTATTGACTGCAAAGGATTAAAATGACAGCTGAAGTTATGATTGTCAGTTTGTCCAATTACTTTTGGGCCCCTAAAAACCTGGGGCTTATGTATATGAAAAAGGAGGACTGCATATGAAAATTCACATACAAATACCCTCAAATAAAAGCCTGCATGTTGAGATCATATTTAATTTCAACTCCAATATGCTGCAGTAGACAGCAGATATAACAATCTTGAAAATGAATAGAATACTGTAATGATTAGATCTCTGCCAACAAGTTTTGCAGCATTTTTAAGAGTTTTATTTCTATTTAGTTAACAACAACTACATTAAAAAAACAAAACATGGAACCTGGATTAAAATACTCACAGGAGTTTGCAAGGACCTAGGCTTCAGAGAAACAGTAGACCAAACAAAGACAAAACCAAAACACACCAACCTACAGTATATAGAGACGGGAAACACAGCACACCTGGACATGGGCATGACGGGAGTACACCTGTGCATGATAATGGGGATGGACAAAGCCAGGGCTACAGAGCACATAGACAAGACCACATGGCTACGTAAACAGACAGGGAAAAGGGTCACTTGCAATAAATCATTTGCAAGATTTCATACAATAACATTACACAGACTTACTTTTCTCTTTTACTCTTGCCAGAGTATTTACATTTCATAACGTATAGCACAGCGCATCATGTGTGTTCTTTGTCCAGTAGGGTACACCAAAAATGACCCACAAAATACTATAAAGAAAATAGGACATAGTTTCATAGATTCAGCCTTGTACTCTTTTCACTGTTTTTCTTTTACATAGATTTCCTGTCAGACAGTGGACTCCCTGCAGTGTTCGTGATACATAAACACTTCATTCTTGTGTTAATTTATGGACTGCTGGAGTGGTAGTGGATCTTCCGCCTTAGAATTTAAAGCAGCTGTATTGATTTCACATTGCAGGTGCCTCAGGAGGGCAGAGGGGATTTCTGGGATGCATCCGGTCCCTGAAGATGAACGGTGTGACACTTGACCTAGAGGAGCGAGCAAAGGTGACCCCTGGGGTAAAGGCTGGCTGCTCAGGTCACTGCTCCAGCTATGGCATGCACTGTCAGAATGGGGGAAAGTGTGTGGAGAAATATAACGGCTACACCTGCGACTGCAGTCTCACAGCTTTTGATGGGCCTTTCTGCACAGACGGTACTGACCTATCAACCTGATATTTCTGTGTTCCATAGTCTAAAGCTCTACTTGTGTCAAATACAGTTCAAATGTATGAACAAAAGTTTTATTTTCTCATTAAAATAATAATTATACATTTTTTCCCTTATATGAAATGTAGCCAATTAGGCACATGTTTGGTGTTTGCTTTTTTAGATTTGCGCCGGAGCTATGAGGTGAAAAGTTTATATCCTTTACCGCATTGTAAATATTACTGCAATACTGCCATACCCAAGTCACCACACTCTTGCCTCAAATGATTTTGAGTTATTCTGTAATGTATAAAATGTTCTTTTCCCCATTTGTTTTTGTCACTGTTATAGTCGTGTACAAAAGTTAGGACATCCCTGGGGAAATGACATATTTTGTGGATATAAAAGTAAAATAAGTACAATTATATATATATGTTTTTTATTGTTTTTATTTTTTTGGCCCCAATATATTAACTTTAATTAAGAAAGTAAATAGAATAGATATGGAGCACATAAAGTTACAGAAAAATGACATAGGACAACAAAGGACAAAAATCATCATAAAATCATCATGGCGGGGTCTCATGTTTTTCAAGAGGATAGTTACAATATTTGTAATAATAGTTAACAATAACAGTAGAATTATGCAGTTTACACTATACCAACTAATGGGATGTAAACTTTCATTACCTGTTGGTTATGAGGTTAACTACCTGCATCTCTTAGCTCCAGTACAAAGCTAAAAAAAAATCCAACTTCAGACACCAAACATGTCTCAGCTAATTCAGCTAATCGACTGCATTTCTATAAGAAATGCTGAACTATCACTTTAAAGCAGATATCAAAAATGCCTCTGTATCTAATAATGAATCAAGACCAGGATTGACCCCTTTGAACTTAATGACTTGACTAAAAGGATCTTTTGAGCTTACTAAAGCCAGTAGTGCCACCATGTGGTGGTTGTGAGGTACAGGTAATTAAAGGGTTTGTTCTTGCACTGCAGAACAAGCCTTCATACAGCCCTCTTTAAGTGAACCTCATGTTTGGATGCTACATCGAGAGTAATCTTAGTAAAATATTCCGTTAACCTCTTCCTAATTGGTTGATTGTGTATTTGTGCTGCAGATGTAGGGGGCTACTTTGAGAGTGGCACCATGGTTCGCTATGACTTCATGTCAGACAGTGGCTCCTCCACTGCTGTAAAGGGTGTGTCTGGAGGTCTAAGTACAGAAGGGAACCTCACTCAAGAGGAGCTGAGCTTCAGCTTCAGCACGTCTCATGCCCCTTCTGTGCTGGTGTACATCAGCTCCAGGACACAGGATTTTCTGGCAGTGGTACTGCGCCATAATGGTAAGCACAATGGAGGAAAGGTGGTTCTGTATTATTAGTGGCCATGCTACTATGCTCCAATTTTACATGTTAAAATAGGAAATAGATCTAATATTTTAAGAAAAATATGGAATATACTGCATACACAGGTTGTTAAACACCACACATTTATATTTTTGTTGCATTAACAGTTTTTAGTGTTGTTTAAGTATTTTTCCTGTCCTAGGTTATGTTCATCAATCATGATTCATCGCTTTAGATTTTTTAAATTGTAATCTTTCATGATATGTACAGACTTTTCAGTCTCAAGCAAAGGCACAGCTATCCATGGCAGAGAGTCCAAGATACTTGTCACTCTCTCGCCTCTGTGTATGTCGTTACATCGGAGTAACACACTTCTCACATTTAATTATATGCACATTTGTATGGGCAAATTTGGAGCTGGTTATTTCAGTCAGTTGGATTGTGTTCAGGCAGGCCCAGCATAATTTAGGAGGGCACAGTTGGATGATGTTTTTGCAGGCCCAGCATCATTTATGAAGGAAATGCTCTAGTAATCATGTCTTACAAAAACCTGTGGCAAGCAGCAAAAAAAAAAGTTGAAGTGAACCCTTACTTTACACACATGCTGTTGCCACGTGCCAGGATAAAGACCTAAATTGAGGAGATGCATGCATCTCTTCCTATTAGCTGCATTTTAGGCATCTATTGTGTTTTAAGATAAATTAGCATACACATTTCTTAAATTTATTGAAGCATGCCTAGTCTTCAGTTCATCTAAATTCCCACACACCACCCACTGCTGAGAACCCTTCACTGACTTTCGGTGGCTGCCTGCATCAGATTCAAAACACTGATGCTTGCTAACAGAGCCAAAAATGGTCCAGCACCTGTTTACCTATCTACAATGATCAAATCACAGATAACAGTTCATCCTTTTAGAACATCATCTTCAGCCTGACTGGACACATCACTTTATAAAAAAAACAAAGACAAACATCAAGGCTCTTCTCAATTTTGGCTCCCAAGTGGTGGAATGAACTTCCCCTAAAAGTAAGAACTCTGTGCCTCACTGTCTTCAAAAAACAACTGAAGACCCACCTCTTCACAGAGTACTTAACAATAACTACAGAACTAACAAACTGCTAACTGTATGGAAAAAAAATCTATGTCAAGGTTTTGCATCAGCCCAGGTATAATCTTGGTTGACTAGCAGCTCTTAATCCAAGTCTAGGTTTACCGGTGTAAGAGGCTTTCTTTGTAAAGCACTGTGTATGTCGCTCTAGGTAAATATCCAGACCATTGGAGATTTATTGTAAATGTGGCTCTCCTGCTGATTATCCCCTGAATGTATGGCTCCATTTGGCAAAACTTTACCATGTTTTCCTGTTTTTTCACATACCTCTGTGGATTCTAAATGCCCCTCTCTTGATTTAGATCTAGCAGTAGACCAGCTCTTATGAAATCTTTTTATCCAGGGATCTCACAGAATGTCTGTAAAATGCTAATTTGTTCTGATACACGCTTAAGACAATTAGTTGTTATGTGCTTCTCCCAGGTACACTGCAGATCCGCTATAACTTGGGTGGCTTGAAGGAGCCCTTCGTCATCAGCCTGGACAATCGCAACATGGCCAAAGGGCAGCCTCACAATGTGAACATAAGCAGACAAGAGAGGCTCATTCTGTTACAGGTAGGCCGGGTACTGCTAGGAAGTTCCAGTATGCTATGGCTCCTATTGCTCAGATCTAGTCCCAAAAGCTCAAACCCTTTGCTGCAGTTCAATTGAAATAAGATCAAAGGTCGGGTAAAATATTCTACATTTTTATTTCAGACAAATATATCTCCTAAAAATATATATAAATATATCTCCTGATGAATTAGTCAGCAGATTTTAATACAAACATTATAAAAACAATGATTTGAAGAAGCACATTTGATATACTGTACAACAGATGCAATATAATCTTCATAAAAATATTTTGACAAAATTCTTAGGCTTTTTTAATTTAATATTTTAGTTTATTGTTTTTTTTTTGTCTGTACTATTGTGTATATAATTTTACAAGCTGCGTTTGTGTAGCATGTGTAAATCTACAAAGGATTCTAAATTATAACAAATGAATTTAAAAATATCAAAATTTGGTGAAATTTAAAAGTTTATGATGGATTAGGTTCAAATCAATGTGAGGTCTGAGAATTTCACCACTGATTAGAAAAGCACACATTATTTCTATAAATGCATCTGAATTTGCTTCTCTGTCTCTATTGGTTTTTACAGTTAGATCATTATCCCACTGTGAGCTATTATCTCCCAGAAGCTTCTGACACTGAGTTCAATCTGGTCAAGACCATTTTCCTTGGAAAAGTCTTTGGTGAGTAGACATGTTCTTGCTTTAAGACAGTTGTCGTTTATGTATAACAATGCGTTTTTGCTCTCTCTTTGTTTATGCGTTTGTCTCATGCCAACGGTTGGCCTGTGTTATGGTTTGTGTGAGCTCTGAATGTTCATGTGGTATAATGACGATTAGCCCTGCAGCAAATATGCAATACATTTCAATATATTCAATCATTTGAATAAGCAATAATTTTACCACCAGAAATGAATTAATATACATTAATTTCTAACTTTCTTTTTACTTTTTTTGGAAATGGTTAAGATACAAAGTCATGTAGAGTGGTTGAATGTGGCATATATCATTCTGGAGAAACTTGACTGTGAAAGTGGTCACAGTGGTGGTGATAAAGAGACGCCTGAAGAGTTAAATGCCTCTAAAAGCTGCCTCAGAAAGTTATTGCACTAAATTATTGGAATGCATTGCCTGATACCTGACTTGGTTGAGGCCTTATGTAAAAATTATTACCATTACCATTATTATTATTGCCATTATTAAAAATGTGTATGGGTAAATGTAAGAGTGAAACAACATGACCTCTGGTTCCAATCACCACCACTGTAAGGAAATTTGAGTTTCTCTCTGTTTCTCTACAATGCAACATTACGTATCAAACCTCTCTGAATGAATTTGTTTACATCTCAATGAATTATGTAGAAATTATAGTAGTGGAATTGCTCTTTAATGCAAGTCGCATCCCAGGTCTTTCTGATAGTTCTCAGTTCTTTAATGACTATAGTCTCAGAGACCTCCCAGCTGTAATCCGCTTTCCCTGTTTTCCACCTGCTCTTCTGAGTAAATGAATGAGCTCCCTGAGCACTGACATCATCCTCTGAGCCTGTGAGTAGAGCTCCTGATCCTATTCCAGTTTCCGGATTTTACACCTGCCAGTAAAGCAGAAACAGGCTGAAACGCCCTGAGCTATTCCCTCCGAGATACAGGCATCAGGCATCAGCCAAGATAGCAGAAGTCAGGTTGCTAACTTTTAAATAGTGCTAGATGTTGTTTTGTTAGCTACAAGGAGTTAGCCGAGTAGATGATCTTGCAGTCATGGAGTGATCGAAAGGCAGGACAATACTCTCAGAAAGGACAGAAAGAGGTAGGTGTGAGAGGATAGATGAAGACTGGTGCTAAGTTTAGAGGGGCTCTCATTCAGAGCTTACACTATCACACAGGTCGCTCTATTTGGAAAAAAAAAACCTGTTAGCACTGGAAGGGACAGGGTGGTCTTATCTTGTCATTTTAGAATTATATATGGTTGTTATGTGTGAAGGGTGTGGACTGTATTTGCTGTAGAATATGGCTGTTACGAGATGCATATTAACATAATTATTATTCAATGGGGTTGTAGCAATACACACTGTGGATCAGATGCAGTTGGATTTTATGCTTTAAAACATACCCACATAAATTGGCATAATTTCACTGTCCTTTTGGTCCATAAGATTTATACTTTGTGTGCATTTAAATATATTTGTCTCTTTTTTTTTTAATGCTATTGTGCTTTTATCAGGGCTTGCTTTGTCTGTGAAATGTTGTCATTTTTATTTCAGTAGAGAAAATAAGATCATACCATAATGCAGAAACTATAATACATACAGGCAGTCATATCCTGTGTATGTGGTTTCCATTCTGGGTGGCTTGCTAGATGCAGTAGTAGCGTATTTATCCATATGGACATCATTTATCATTTCACAGTTGTTATTGTTTTATTGATATCAAGAGCTTGCAGAGGTCTCTCCTTCCCTGTCTAAATGCCTCCTTTTGTATTCGGTCTCTCCCTTCCATCACCTGCATGTCCTTGTGCTGTGAAGTGCATAATTGCTTATTTGTCTCTCTTCTCTCCGTTTCATCTTCTTATGCTTTTTAGTTTTGATAAAAATGACAATATATTCCAAGTATATCACTATATGGCGTATTTAAGTTTGTATTAGTAATGTTTTATGAACCAATGCATCCTTAATGGCTTACATAGCTTCTTTTGACTGCTTTTCCTAAAATGATACATAACAGGTCTTTTCCAGAAACCATATTTCCCAAAAGGAAACTTATAGCTGTAATCTGTTACATTCTGTTAAGTGAACAGCCAGCTAACAGGCTATGAAGTTTACTTTGAATTAAAGTACTGACTATACATTAAAGTGAAGTGAAATTTTACATCCTTCACATGTCAGTGTTTAAGTTTGATCTGTCTTAAGTAGCATTAACCCTTTAATGGCCAGAGAAAGAAAAGATGAATGAAAAAATAAATCTTTACATTTTATATAAATTTGGGGCAGTAATGTTTAATTTTATTTATTCCACAACCCCATCATTTTTTAAAAATAGGCCTCTATCAGTCAAGAATACCATATACTTGAAATACTGTATAACTGAATAAATGAACAAATTAGTAAAAAATCTAAAGTCTCAGAGAAAAAAAAATGATCCTGGCTAAATAATTGACCACAACACTATAGGGTTAAATCCAGCCTATATTGTAATGATTCCTCACTTCCTATATAGTGTGCTAGAGTTACGGCAAATTCCATGCAAACAGTGCTTTATTGTCCAGTATGGAATTGTGCACCTCTGACTGATTCCCAAATTGCTATTCTTTTGACATACAGTACTATGTGAAGCTTTAAGGCACCTGAGGAAATATATATTTGAAAGCTGTTTAGCTGGGCAGTAAGGAATGGCATGTGCATGGCTTTTAATTCTGACTAAATTCAAGCATCGTCTGGGTTGTTATATGAAAGGAGACAAATGACTTAAGAAAGCTGGATGCAAAACAACATTAAGCACTCTTTGCTGAACCAAGCAAATGACCAGGAAAGCCCCAGCATACTTATGCAAAAAATACACAGATACACAGTACTGCAATATATGCCAAATATGGCAGAAATGTTAATTACGCTGTTATGTGTAAGTGTTGGGCATATCACCCATTAATACATGATGCTATAACTGTTGTAATGTTTTTAGCTGTGTTTCAAGCTTAACTGGCTTACAAGTAAACAAAGCAGGGCTAAAGTGCATGAGCTGCTTGTAATGAAGGAAGCTAAATCATGTCACATTTTAGCTTCAGATGAAGATATTGGATACTCAGCAGTGTGTTACATTTGTTTTGAACCATCAGTATTTCTGAGCACTGTCTCTGCTAACTCTATTACACAGCTACAGATTGCTTAGGAAATGTTCCAGAATGCTCCAAGCTGTCTTTGAGCCTTACAATCTCATTAAATGTTTAATATAGTTTGGCGTTTTTATGAACTCTTTCATCTTCTAGCCAGTGTCAATAAACATCAACACGCTGGTGGGTTATGAAGTTGTTCTCTCCTGTCTTTCAGAAACTGGTCAGATAGATCCAGTGCTGATAGAGCGGTATAACACCCCAGGCTTTGTGGGCTGCCTCTCCAGGGTACAATTCAACCGCATTGCCCCACTGAAAGCTGCACTAAGGCCAGGGGTGCCATCAACTGCCTCTATACAGGGGGTCCTGGTAGAATCCAACTGTGGTGCCTTACCACTTACCATCCCACCCATGTCTGCAACCTTTGACCCCTGGCAGCCGGAATCAGGTGAGGAACTTTCGAGAATTGCATTTGAATAGTAAGTGTACATGCGAGAGTGTGTTAGGCTTGTCCTTTAGCCTGTGTGCTTCATATCAGCATGTTCATTTTGCGTGCAAGCTTCAAGTATAAAGCAAGTAAACAGTGTTCTATTTTTGTTGTCTGCTGCTTTTAGAAAACGGATATAATTAGCCCAAAAGAAATATGACAGTGGCCATATTGGCTGGAAAAAATAATAATCAGTGTTCTGTAATGTTAATCATGATAATTATAAGGATGTATATAATTACAGGGACCTTTAAATTGACAGGTATTGTGGGGTGTTCCCAGTATGCAGTGGTTAGTGCTTGCAGAGTTGTGGGCCACTGTGAATAAAATGAATGTGGCTGTTTGTCACTGTGAACACACTCAACCACACACAAAGTGAACCACAATGAAATGTAAACTCTGCATTTAACCCATCACGTGTAGCTCTCAGCAGCACCCGAGAAGCTGTGTAACAGGATGGTACCTTGCTCAAGGGAATCTCAGTGGTGCCAGGGTCAGGACTTTAACCTGTGACCCTTTGTTCACAAGGGCAAGGTCTTGACCATTAGGCCACCACTCCCCACTACAGGAAGCAGGCAAGCTGGTGGATGCAAGAAGATGCACTGGGAAACCTTGGGCCCTGGCATTCATCTGGATGTTACTTTGACATGTACCCCGCAGCCTGCCACACTCCAATTGTTTATGAATGGCTTGTGGAACATAGTAACTACTTTAAGCCGCTGACTTGGCCTCCAAATTCCTCCGATCTCAATCTGGGTTGAGCATCTGTGATACATGCTGGACAAACACGTCAAACCATGGAGGCCCCACCTCACAGCTTACAGGCCTTAAATGATCTGCTGCTTATGTCTTCATGCCAGAACACCTTTAGAGTTCTATGCCTCAGCAGGGACCTACACAATATTAAGCACGTGGTTTTAATGTTATGCCAGATCAGTGTTTTGCTATATCTGTTCGAAAAGTATTTCTTGACTCTAACAATAGTACCTGGTCTGAATATTATCTCCACCCAACTTTTACACCAAATAGTACTGCCATGCTTGTACTGCCATGCATTGGTAACATCTCACATTGATTACTGTAGTTCTATACTGGCTGACCTCCCTCTTAAGCTTTTGCATAAGCTTCAGTTGGTCTAGAACTCTGCAGCCTGTGTTATTACCAGAATGCCCTGTGAACTTCACTGGCTCCCTGTTAAGTTCCGTATTGAGTTTAAGACTCTGCTATTAAAATTTAAAGCTGTCATCTTCTACACATTTATACACTTGCTCGTACTCTTAGATCACCATCTTCCAGTTCTATTGCCACACTTTCTGCTCGTCTGTGAACTATGCCTCTGAAACTCCTTTCCTTAAGATATCCTCTGCTGCATTTTTTCACACTCCACTGTCAAAGTTAGACCTAAGACCTATCTTTTTAAACGTACTATATCTGATTTTGAACTTTGACTGCCTTGACTACAGTTTTACAGTTTTATTCAATTAATGTATATGATTTTTTTATATTTAATTTTCTTTTGTTTATTTTATTACAACTCTGCTGTTTAAGGTGTCTTTGAGTTTCTTAAAAGGTGCCTATAAATAAAATGAAATGATAATTTTAAAATAAATAAATAATAATAATAATAAAACACCATCTGAACATTTCTATAATTTGCAATTTTAAAGAGGTTTTGTTATAACAGCAAAAACATGTTTCTGCATTACATACATAGAGATCCTTTGCTCTGCTGGCAGGGATCAGTGGCTTGCTCCCTCGGTTTTCTCTGGAGGATAATAATGCTGTGTGGGCCCTAGAGTGGCTGCTTTATTGATCCACGATTTGTTGTGTAATGTAAGCTGTCCCTGTAGGTCTATGTTTGAGTGGACTGTAGAAAAGCAGTTTAGTCTGCACAATATAGTAATGTCGGAGCTCTGTCAGTCTGCTAAATATTGTCAGGTGGGATTTAATATGTGTTGCTTAAAGAAGCATTCCAACAAACATCTGCAATGTAATATCTGCTATAGTATATACATATTTACTATAAATATAAGTACTATATACATAACTACACACATAATTACTGATTATATACATAATTACTGAACTTTTTCACTTTTTTTTTTTAAGTTAAAATATATATGGGTAATATGACAGAAATTAGAAAATCACAATATTTACAGCCATTTCTGTGAGGTTTGATACATTGGAACATATCTACTGCACCAGTGCCTTCTATTAAAAAATATATATCAAATGAAATTCAGAATTTTGCTTTCTATGTTTTACTAAGCACTGCATGCTCAATTGGACTCCTGGCATCACTGGAATATCAAGTCTGCCACAACAGAGTGAAAACTAGGGCTTGTTGTTGACATTTAAATCAATCAATTGATTTATTTATTGCCAATATCCATTCAGTACCAAGTTTCAGTATCTAAGTAGTCAATCTTTTTATCAGTAAGTCAACTAGAATGCTGAACCAGAAACAAAATATAGCCTGTTACTGTTTTTTTTTTTCGTTTTACATGTTATACCACCAGCACTTTTGTAAATCGTTGCAGTCAGCAAATGTACCAACACTAATAATTTCTGCTGTAAACCACACCCCCTTTCCATCTGTAAAAAAGGCCCATCCCCAATTCAGTTTATCACTCAAGAGTGAGCTAGAGGTCAGCTAGCTGGCATGTGATCTAAAGAAAATGACCAGCGTCAATAAACTGGTACTGGTACTGGTATTTAACACTCTACAAATTTCAGAAAGTGATTTATTTGAATAATCGGAATCAACAGTTGTATAATTAAGTACAGAACATGAGAGAGTGTGTTATTGTAAAATTGCAGATAATCATAGCCGTGATATTCACAGTAACATGACTTCGAGTGTTCTACTGCTCTTATGCAACAGTTCTGCGAAACAAAGTAAGCAAAGTAATGCGAAGAATGCTGAACATTGTGTCAAATGTGTGTTGGTTAAGTTTGAGGTTAGCTGTCAAATAAAGCGAGTCATTATCTGTAGGTGCTCATTGGAATATGTTATGGCTACAAAAGGCAGCTGTTATCACAAATAGATCAGAATGTGCACTTGGAACTAATTTTTGCATAAATAGTGTTAACAGTATTTCTTCACCAAGACAAGGGATTGTACTGAAAATGGCTTTTGTGGCTTTATGGGCTAATTTTGAATTGCTGTTCTTGGCAGCATCCACTTCCTTATCCAAAGCTGCAGGACTGCCAAATTACTGCAGTCATACAGCTATTCCAGAGTTCCTGGGTAATATGAACTAAAATATTCTTCAACAGTTTTTATTCTATAACCTTTGAATGACTTAGTATTTATATTCACAGTAAATGTTGTGGGATGTAAAAGATCACAGAAGATCTTCCTGGTTTACTGAAAGAGATATTCTCTGAATGTTCTCAGTAAAAGACATCTGTGATCACTGCCCTGTAGAGAGGATTAGTGTAGCACTGGTGAATAAACAAAATCCTGTGCATGTGTGTGTGTGAGAGAGACAAAAACAGAGAGAGAGAGAGAAAGAGAGAGAGAGAGAGAGAGAGAGAGTGGGTGCATTCAATTTTCATGAGTTTCAGTCCTGCAAGGGTGTGAACCGTGCTGGGATGGCAGCTGAAGGGAGCAGACGGTTCATCATGAATCTACTTTAATGCCAACCTTGGCCTCTCTACTCCTGCTGATAGAAAGCACATGCTCTATATTCATAAAGAATATTGCCCCGAACCCCACCTGCCTACTGTGCCAAATATAAAAATGTAGAGTGTAACAATTTCCATACGACGCTCTGTGTTAAATTTCAGACCATAGAAAGCACTGTTTATAGTTAGGCCCCCGTATTTCATTTGGGTGATGGAAATATGAAAATGATTTACTTTGACATTTCTTGTCTTTAGCCGGAATACAGTTCCCATTTAATGAAGAGCGGGTAAACCGGGATGGAGTTAACAGGGATTCTGCGATAATCGGAGGTAAGAAAGAATTAGCATTTGCATTGACTTCTAAACTATGCAGAATTACACAGTATTATCAGTGACTTTAGCACAGGCTTTTTATGGTATAGTTGAAACTAGGGATGAGCCAATGTGGGATTTGTGTCTGATGCTGGCATCCGATATTTTTCATGTACATCTGCTCATGCCGAATAAAAAACATTTTTAGAAAATGTGGAAATTGGGAATACATCTACCTGGATTAAAAAATCTATATAACTTGCATATAATATACTCCTATAACATTTATTCCTATAAGTTTAAAAGTGAGGTAAAACAAGAGAAAAATAAAGTATTTTAGCACTGTATTCCAGCATCACCTAATATAAAGTCACATAATGTTTGTTAAGATTTTTTTCTCTGATTTTTACTCAATCCACATGAAACTAGCTGTATACTTGGCTAATATGGAATAGGAGGTTTTCAAGCCTATGTGGATGTGCCCTGTGAAGTGGGACAGCCACAAAGCAATTTTTGGGTTATATACATATTTTTGCCAAACCTTTTAAAATGTGTATGGCAACTTGCCTATAGAAGGGGCATGACCCTACCTCATTTGTGGAGTGATGCTACCTAGTAAATAACATCAGTGCAAAATATCTATCTACCTCTAGCCAGTGTCCTAGGACGTAATAGTAGTTCAAACTTCAAAATTTGTGAATGTTGTTCATTTGTTTTTTTCAAGCAGTTCTAAATATTTTTATCTTACTAACAGGATATTAGTGGGCATCAGGTAGTAATTCAGTATTAGCTCAATAACAGAATTTTAGAACGTTCTAAAATTTTAATCCGATATAAGAACATTTAATAAAATACGCATTTATATTTGGCAAAATAAAAATTTCACTACTGTGTAAATTGCTACTCCTATCACATTTTTAATTCAGATTATTTACTGATTAAAATGATTAGATTAAAATTATTTAAAATCTAAATAAAATAATGAAATATTGGTGAAATTAATGATTTTGTGATGCCCCAAATCCTCTCCTACTGAAATCTAATATTTGTAATAATAGCTTAGTAATATAATATAATAATTTTCCTCAGTAAATAAATGGCCATGTATGTTTGTCTCATTTGTTTATTTAGGTTCTCTTTATCTACTGTTAGGATGCTGAAGGGTGTTTTAGGTATTTGTGCAGAAAAAAAGAAAACTCTAAAAGGTTTGCAAACTTTGAAGCACCATTGTAAATGTTTCAAAAATAATTTGTAGTATATAAAAAGCGCAATAAAAGCATTATTATAGGCACGCAAGTGCCACAACTTTTGTAGTATTGGCTCCATCATTGAGAGGTTGCAAGTTTGATCCCTGGTTGTGCTGCAGCCATCAGTAACTGAAGTCCAAATAAAGCACAATTGGCTTTGCTCTTTCTGGGTGGGTAGGACTACCCCACATGGTCATCTACTAGCTGACACAACAGAACTAATGGTCAGTGTTCTCTAAGTGCTAGGGGTTTGTATCAGAGACAACTTCATTGGGCAAAAAATTAAGTGGGAGCATTATTATTATAGTTAGAATTCTGTTATTTATTTTGTTGTTTCTTCATGTTATTCAGGCATCATTGCTGTTGTTATCTTCACCATCCTTTGCACACTGGTGTTCCTGGTGCGCCACATGTTCCGTCACAAGGGTTCTTACCACACCAACGAGGCGAAGGGGGCAGAGTCAGCTGACTGCGCGGACGCTGCCATCATCGTAAATGACCCTGCTTTCACAGAGACTATTGATGAAAGCAAGAAAGAGTGGTTTATTTAGTCACACTTTCTGGGAAATAAGGGGATGTGCAGAAAGTATCACCCAGTGGAACCCAGGCTTAAAGTTTCCACAGTGAATTTTGAATAAAACGAACTCGAGTGTGACTCAAAACACCCATTGGGACATGCATTGGCTGGCAATTCTGCCATGTAATTACATTGTATGTGTATGAGTGAGCGTATTGCAAGGACTTCTATCAAATCTGAATCCATCCCATGCACATATAGGAAGGCATATAATCTGCATTCCATGGACTAAAACACTGAGAAGATCAGTGCATTTTTATCATGTTTGATTGTACTACAGACGTTAATTAACAGCGGTGGACAGGTATTTTTGACTGCCAGAAAAGTGTTCAAAAACCCTGATAGCACAATGTATATTTATGTTACAGACAATGACATTTGATTGTATTTAAATACATTTTTATTGCCAACATCTTCACAACAGTCATACAAATATAGAAGCATGGTAAAAGACTGACATTGCTCAATGGTAAGTCGATGTTAACGCAGCACTTTTTGTCTGCTGTAGTAGTTTATGTTCTTACATTAATCTGGATTCTGTAGCTGTATACATCACCTCTTTGTGCATATACATACATTTTGTCTCCTTTATGGAAAATGGTCCTTTTAGAAGAGTAATCAGTCATTAAAATGATGGGGTTTCATTACACAATATTACATTTGCTGTTTGATTTAGAAAGATTATGTAACCCAGAAAGCGCAATTGGTCCAATTTCTTTATCATGTGCCTGAAAGACTTGGCTATATGTCTCCTTGCCAACCACTAATGTTACTGTAACATTTATAGCATTTTAATCTTGCAAGTGAATGAACAGAGGCACTGCTTTCTAATTTTAAAAAACTCCTATTTTTATTTGCTTTCGCGATTGAATGTACTTTTAGTATGGGACTAGCTCTATCTACATCAAAAAGAAATGGACTTACAAACTGTTGAAGTGTCACATTTGCTTTTTGTGAATTTGTTGTGGCAAACACTGAAGTATGTCTGTTAGGTTTGAATTAGAAACTTTTTTTGTATTTGTATGCTTTCTCATTCTCATTCAAATGAACAAACATGGGTGTTTCCTCAGCTTACTGACTAATTTCAAACAGAAGAAAAACTAATTTAATGATAAAACATTACAAAAACAGTTGCATTGTAAGGTTATACACTGCAAAGCATAGGAGCTAATGGTGGTTTAATGCATTACAACTTTCACTTTGTTTCTGAAGGAGCAATAATTGTCATTTTGATGTTTTCCCAATCACTTTCAAACTTTTGCTTCACTGTCACAAAGCTCGACTTCACACGCAGTTGTCACTGTCACACTGTCAGTTGTCAAAACTTGTCACAAGTTTTCTTTTGTAGCAACTGTTCTTAGGTTAAACAAGCTTAGTAGTGCATTGGCCAAAAACTACATTCAACTTCATGATTTTAAGGTGGAGTTTACAGTAATGCTTAGTGTTCCCTTAAAATCTACAGCAACAAGCTGTTAACTGTTAACTAAACAGAAATGAATTTTCCACCATTCTTTTCACATGCTGTGAAAGCAGTAGCACAAGTTTTGTTCTACAGGTTCTCTTTTGGTTAGTTGGGATTTTACCAAAGGTTCTGTTAAGCTTGTCCAACTTCGCAACAGTTGCTAAAGAAAATGTGGGCAGAGCATGTGCAGGTCAAATGGCCAGCAGGCTCCCTTCCGCAAGGCCTCTGTCAGATCAGTCTGTATTTTATGAACAGGTTCTGGATGCACAGACCAGCATCTACTTTCTTGTCACCATGGAGCTGTTGTTTAGTATGCTAATGGTTGCTTTAATAGGCATAATTAGCACATTTTAACTGAAAAGTCATTACCTTATACTCCTTTTAAGGACTTCCATGCAGCCTTACAGTAAGGGGTTAGTTCATCTTTAAAATAAACACATGTACAAAGATATAAACATGTCTCATTTCAAATCATGATCAGATTATGTTGTAATGTCCAAATGATAATGAATTACCAGCTTGATTCAGCAGAATGTTTGCTTGTTTGTTTTGTTTTTTGGTACAATACAGGGGTGGAAAATAATTGAGTAATTGTAGTTTATCACTATACTTTGGTGTTATCATGGAATATTTATACTCTTCTCAACTATTGTTAAAATTAAGGATGGGAATATTTGCTGAATTATATTTTCAAAAGAAAATGCAGGTTTTTCCACTCCTTGTGTTTTCATTTGTTAATCTAGAGATTTTTCTCTTTTACACTTTTAATTGTCACAGATCCCAAACATTCACCTGAGAACAATTTCTCTGTTTTTTTTCACCCCGGTAATGTTTTACTGTATTATATGAAATTCATCTGATAGAGGTTGTAAGAATGTTGAGAGTCCAGTAATGAAAGCATTGCAAATATGAATAAAATATTGGATTGTTTCTGTTTTGATAACCCACTATACATGGACACTGAACGCTAAAATGACTTTAACATGTCCATTGTGTAATATTATGACACAAGCCTAATCCTACAGTACAGTTTAATGTGTCAACAGCAGCAGTGTGGACTACATTGTTTAGCTTACTTTCATTAATGGACATGAGGATATCTAGCTACCGGGGTTTGCTTTTATAAAATATTATCTAGATCATAAATATGATCAGCTGATTTGAAATATACAGATTATACAGAATGTAACCAATTTATTAGTGTGATCATCTCTTAGCTACCAAATACAGCATCAAATAAATAACTACATAGTCAACAAAATCCTGAAGTCTCAATAGAACTGCAGAAAAACGTCTTAGTGAATTCAGTATCTAACAGGTCAGCAGCTGAAACTGAGTTCTGGTCTTCTCATTGTGGACCTTTTCAGTTTATAGAAAAATTCTAAAGCTCTAAAGTAACACTTAGAAAAACAGCAACAGCAAAGAAAAAAATTTATTATTAAAAAATAAATGTCTTGAAAAGGAGTAAAATTATAACTTCAAATTATCTGCCTATTTGAATAGTTAAGATTGGTGCTTAATTAGATAAAATAATTTAGGGGGCGTGTCACACGTATAAAATCAGAAAGATGCACAGAGAAAAGATCCTTAAACACATGCAACTATTTTTTTTTAACTGCTCACACACAGCTGAAGCTTCCTGGGCTAAGTGTATTTGCTGATTGTGTGCTCAGAGTTTATTTTTGGAAATTATCTCATAGCCCATCAGAACTGCATGTGTGGGTGCATCCAATCAGAGCAAACTGAGCGAGAAGGGCTTATTGGATGTACGTCTTCACATTCTTCACAATCTATTCATTCTAGTCACTTACAAATTATAGTGGTGTAGATTTACGTAGATAAAAATGTTCTTTTGGATAACTTTTTTAAGCAGAATCAGTCGTACTGTAGCTGCAGACATGCTTACATAAAATACAATACATCGTAACATAAAGCGTCTGAACGTCTCCCGTCGTCTAACAGTTCTGCAAGGCATGTTTAGCTTTAGCACACACCAGCAGCCACGCCTTTCCACACTGTAAACCCGGATCTTATATCTAATTAAACAGTCTATTACAATGAACATAAATAATTGAAGTTTGATTCCATTGCTATCAAATTTAAGTATAATGCACTCATTTTGTAATAGAATATACTTGCATCTGATAGCAATGCAATGTATGAATAATTTGAAGTTAAATCGCTTAAAAATAGGAAGTTTATTTACGACCACGCCCCTTCGTCTCCGTAGAAACCGAATTTGAAGCTGGTGATTGGCTGTTTCAATCCACCGTGGGAACGTAAACATGAACTTCGTGTTAAAGTTTTTTACACGCTTCACTGGTGGACCGCGTCAGAGTGCGAAGAGACAGACGTTTTCAGCCTGTTCTTCTTTCATCACTAGGTCTTAAATCGCTTACATGTTGGTATTAAATGTCATTGTGTATTTAATGCAACGTCTGTCACTTGGGGGGCAAATGGGAGCAGTGGTGGCCTAATGGTTGCAGGTTGAAGTCCCAGCCAAGCCCACTTTCATTTTTACTGAAAACAATGTTTTAGCGACATAAAATTAGATGGTTGGCGAAATAATGGGGTGTTTCGTGTGCTTTTCTAATATTCTTTTAATTGACTTTAAATTAGTCTGTATGGGTATGTGTAGGTCCTGGCCACTCTGCACAACCCCATAGCGACGCACCTTGCACCAAATTTCTTTGTTTGTTGTGTGATTAGTTAGCTGACCAACAGCTAGCCATCAATCTTATATAAAGACACGGCTACATTATATACAGACAATGCACGTTGCTATTTTTAACTTTTTGTGGCTTTGTTATATAGCACTTCCAGCTGTGTTCATATCATCCACACATGAAGTGGTGGCTATCAACAGCACCAGAGGAGCCATGTAGCAGGATGGTACCATGCTCAATGGTGGTACCTGGGTTGAGATGTAAACCTGTGCCCTTCTGTTCATAAGGGCAAGGTTCTATTCATCAGTCCACTGCTGTCCACCAATACACAAACAAATAAACAGTTTGGATTAATGTGAATAAATTTGTTTATTTTTTTAGTTATTCTGTGACTCTAATTTTCTTTAACATCTGTTCTACTTTTTTACCAATGTAGACATTAAATTGGTCTTAAATTTAATTTATAATGTCTTAAAAAGGTCTTTAAATGTCTTAAATTTAACTTGTTGAAACGTGCAGAAACCCTGTTGTAGTATTTATGCATTAGATGTTAGTAATGTAATTATTATTTAATCACACTGCAGAATCATTCAAAAGCATCTTATACTCTATAGTATTTATTCATGTAATGTGTATGTTTGCATGTGGTGAGAATTTTTGCATCTAGTTATTAGACTTCATACCACTTCATCTCATATTTAATATGACAAATTTAAAATATTTTTACTTCACTAAAAGTAGATTGTACAAACACTTTTAAGCTGTTTTCTACTTTCCATTCCTATTATGTTCATATGCAGATGGATAGATAGATTACTGAGTTTTTGTTTACTTAACTTTAACAAAT
>JBBPDA010000041.1:31918400-31953038 GCA_037974385.1 Arnoldichthys spilopterus | reverse complement strand
GGGTGGAAAAAGGAGGGCAACCTTTTTTTTTCCATTGCCTGGTGGGACCCCCCCCCCCCCCCCCCCCCCTTCTGCAGCAGTAACTGCAACTAAAATATTCTGGTAACTGTTGATAAGTCCTGCACATCAACATGTAGGAATTTGAGCCCATTCCTCCATACAGAACAGCTTTAACTCTGTTGGTGGGTTTCCTCACACAAACCGCTTACTTCAGAAGCTTCCACACCATTTCTTTGGGTTAACGTCAGGACTTTGACTTGGCCATTTCAAAACTTTAACTTCATTCTTCTTTAACAATGCTTTGGTGGAACGACTTGTGTGCTTAGGGCTGTTGTTTTGGTACATGTCCAACTTTCTCTTGAAATTTAGTTAATAGAATGTAATTTATGTAGTTTAGAATTCATTTTTCCATCAATTATGGCACACCGTCTTAGCCCAGATGCAGCAAAACAGGCCTAAACCATCATTATCATACTATGACCACTATGTTGCACAAATAGGATACACACTCTTGTGCTGGAATGCATTTTTTTCTACATACATTGTACTTCTCATTTAAACCAAAAAGTTCTACTTTATTATTTGTCCACAAAACCTTTTCCTAATAGTCTCCTGGCTTGTACATGAGATCTTTAGCAAACCTTTTTTTATGGTGGAATCATGAACATTAACATTAGTACATGTAAATGAGGCCTTTAGTTGCTTAAAATCTACCCTGGGTCCTTTTTAGACCTCACAGTTTATTACACTCCTTGCTCCTAGTGTGGTTTGTTCATTCAGTGACAATTGTACAAATGTCGTAAAAAAACAGACTTGAATATCTAAATGGTCAAGGGTAATATTTTTGTGCCATTTTTTGAAGTAGGTTTTTTTACAGTTTCAGGGCTTGTGATAAAATTGGCTGATGACGTAGGTCATGTTTCTGCAGAGATCTAGAACGTTCTAAAGTATTAACAGATGTTGTAACACCAGTATTTGAGGAGTGATCATTTGTTGAATAATAAGAAAAACATGTCTGCCAAGGTCACACCAGTGTGTGTATTTCATCTACCACTCTACTCTCACACTATAGTTTCCAATTAAGTGACTGCTCTTTTTTTGGTGTTTTTCTGCAGGTCTCCTTCCTGACTGTTACTTGAAAGTGACGCCTCACGGTTTCTTCAGGGTGCGAGCCCTTGCCTTTCCTCAAAGTCGTCTCCTCTATCTGCCGTGCCCTATGGAGGACTAGCTGTCCACCACCTCGTTGAGAAGGGAAGTGAAGAGCCGAACGCCAGGAGGAGCATCCGAAGCAGATCAGCAGGGTAGAGAGGGAGCGGGGAGAGGATGTCATCCAACAGAGGCCAGAACCCTCATGGACTTAAACAGATTGGGCTGGACCAGATCTGGGATGACCTGCGAGCAGGCATTCAGCAGGTCTACACTCGTCAGAGCATGGCCAAGTCACGTTACATGGAGCTTTACACGTATCCTCAAATGAAGCAGACCCATGTGTGTCAGTTAGGGTTGTTTAATAGCTACAGGCGCATGGCTGTTGGCAGTGAAATTACATAAGAGTGTGAGGCTTGAATCAGTATTGTTTATTTTTATAAAAAATGCATTGTTTACTTTCAAACAAATGTGCTCTATGATGATGATAATAATAATAACAACAACAACAACAACAACAACTCCTTTTATTTATAGGCCCCTTTCAAGACACTCAAGGACAGTCAGCAGATTGGACAGATTGCAATATACAGGAGGTGGAGGGGTGATCTGGTTTCTGTTTTAGCTGATTGTGGCATAGACAGAAATTTGAATGATTGCATCACTGGGGTAAAAAATGGGGGACTGAACAATGTATAATTGTTCATTTTTTCATTGGGAAAAAAATTATTCTACAAAGATTTAATTGCATTGTTAATTTTATACTTCAGTCATGTCTTGATTATATCAATATATTAGTACAGTAATGACTGTAGTAATTGCAGTTGTACCAGTGGGGAGCCATCTGGGGCTTCTAGATCTCTAGAGAAGGCCTAATAATTTCTGGGAACCAAAGAAAATACAGTGGCTGGGAGGAATTTCGTATGGAGAAAACGGTCACCCTAGGCCAGGGGCACATAACTCTGGTCCTGGAGAGCCAGTGTCCAGCACAGTTTGTTAGGTTTCTCTTCCTCATACACACAGAAATTGCGAAATTGTGCTGGACACCGCACCTCCGAGTTCACAGTTGAGGACATTTGCAATAGGCCTTGGATGTCCTAGATATGTCACGGACTATGAATAAAAGCTGTAGCCTACCTAGTGGGTTTCTGTAAGATTGTAAACAGAAGCAGCTCTATACAAGGTCCCTTTATTGAAGGAGTCTATATATAAGGTTTTCTGCAAACTTCAGATATCTCATGTATAATTTAAAATTGTCAAAAATGTTTATGAGCAATTCTCTTAGCTTAGTGCAAATTTACTGCTGGAACCTCATAGGGGAATTTTTTCATAGGGGTTTATTACATTTATGACGTGAACTGAAGGCCCAGCTCTAGTAGCCACAGTAAGCTGCTGTACTGTTATGGCACAGATCTAGTAAGTGTATGAAATGTGTGCATAAAAAATGGCTACATTTGGATTTAATATACAAACCCCATTTCCAGAAAATTTGGGATTTTTCATAAAATGCAATAAAAACAAGCATGTGTGTTTTATTAACTCACTTGAACTTTTAACAGAAAAGTCCAAGCAAAAATAAAAATGTTTTCACTGATCAACTTAAATGTATTTTGTCAATATTTAAAAAAACAACAATAAAATAAAAACAATTTAGAATCTGAGGCCTATAACACTCAGAAAAATAAAAGTGAGAAGTTTATAGAGCATTCAAGTTATGCCCTTTTGAAACATTCAACAAAAAGCAGATGAGGGGACTATGATAGGGTATAAAAGGAACATCCACCAAAGGCTCAGTCTCTGCAAGCAAAGACCGTCTTTGCTCATCACTTTGTGCCAAACGTCATGAGAGAATTGTCAGTTCAAAAAGAACATTTCTCAACACAAGGTTACAAATACCTGCGGTCTTTCATCATCTACAGTACATAATATTATGACAAGATTCTGGGAATCTGGAAAAATCTCATTGTCTGTAGAAGAAGCCTGGAAACCCTCGACCTCAGAAAGCACTGCATGAGGATGAGTCATGCTGCTGTGATGAATATAGCCTCACTGGCTCAGGAGGACTTTAGGAAACCGCTGTCACTTAGCACAGGCGGCTGCTGTGTCAAGAAATGCACTTTGAAACTCGATGATGTCAAAAATCAATTCTTTACAAAAACGCAACCGAGTTCTCTGTGCCTGAGTTCATTCCAGAAGGATCTTAAGACAGTAGAAACATGTGCTTTGGTCAGATGACCTTGACCATTCTGTTTATTTTTGGGGGGAAATGGACTTTGTGCTCTCTGTGCCAAAGATGAAAGGGATCATCCAGCCTGTTATGAGCAAAATTTGCAAAAGACATCTGTCATTGTATGGGGCCTGACATCAGTGCCCACAGTGTGGGTGTAAAGGTCCCGTTGATGCAGAACCATATTTTGGGACTTTAGAGAGACATATTCTGCCATAAACGTGAGCTCTCTTCCCAGAAAGTCAGTGTTTTTTTTCTGCAACACAATCCCAGTCCTCATTCTGCACAGAGTGCATGTGCTTGGCCTTTCAGCAGTGCAGGACTGTTTCTCTTGAAAATGTCTAGAGCGTCATGAAGAGGAAAATCAAGCAATAGTGACCATGAACGATTGACCAGCAGAAGTCCTATATCAAGCAAGAATGAGCAATATTCTTTGGTTGAGCCTTACAAGGAAAGGTGTTGTAACACCGTAGTAAACACACCTCTGTCCCAACTTTTTTTGTTTGTGTTGCAGGTGTCAAATTCTACATTTTTTTAAAAGTGGGTTGATCAGTGAAAACAGTGGAAATCTTTTCTTTGACCTTTTATCTGTTAAATAAAAGTTCAATAGAGTGAACAAATCACAAATTTCTGAAATTGATTTCAGTAGTAGGAGCAGACATTCAAGTCAAGTCAAGTAGACACCATATACAGTTCACACAGTACACAGTGAAAGGAAACAACATTCCTCCGGGACCACATAAAGTGCATTGTGTGCAAGGATGTGCAAACATTGCAGGACCGTGCAAAGACAGACCGGTTCAAACAAAGACTGATCTAGTGATCAGGGTTGTTGTTGTTGTTGTTGTTTTTTTTTTTTTAATACATTTAGTCCAATCATCTTTCTCAGCTTACTTTTTAAAGTAAGAATATCAAAGAAATTGGCCCAGTTCTTCGAGTTAACTTCGAGGTTAACAATCCTTGTTGCAGTATACATCATGAAATAATACAAATTACTAACATCAGGTAAAAAATGTTTTTTTTGTTTTTTTTTTAAATCCGTTCATATTTTGTCATTAACCCAGATTGCACCAAAGGGGAATTTTCCCACAAATGTTTAATCCAGCAGGATAAAATGGTGTAAGTTTGATTTTTATCTAGCTGATGGTGTGTGTTCTATCTGAGGTTTGATCAGTTGTAGAAGCCTTGATTTCCTGCTCCCAGTCATGTGTATAATTACTGCACCAGTGTGCACCAGTCTAACCCGCCCCGCGGGCCGGGCATCCCCCCGTCCAAGCCTTCCAAGAAGGCACCTACTCCTGGAGGAGCCCAGTTTGTGGGCCTGGAGCTCTACAAGAGGCTGAAGGAGTTTCTAAAAAATTACCTTACAAACCTACTAAAGGTATGGTAGTGATTTTACACTGTTAAGGTTCTCCACAGATTATGAATTTGTGTTATTTAGCAGGCTTAATATAAGCTTTTCTCTAGCCTCTTTTGCACTCTAACGTACAACAGATCTGAGTACTGACAGTAAGCATTCTGGCATCTCCATGTGGAAGTTTATTCTACACAGTTGGATAGCCATGCTCAGTGCAGTGGAACTGTTTGGGTGGGGCTGCTGTTACATTTATGTCAATTCTCTGACTCTCTATTCAAGCAAGGACAACAAGTACTGCATTGTTGTCACTGGTTTTGCTGGGGTGCTTTTTAGTTCTGGTCTAGCAGCACATTGGAGATTGTGTCAGATGGAAGTAATATGTAAATTTTACAGTTTGATGCAGTTTATTGTAGGTTTTTTTTTTATTGTATTTATTAATTAAACTGATTGTGTACAGGCTGATTTATTTCAGAACAAAGGACTAAGAAGAGCCATGTCCTTCTGCAAAATAGTGATTTTATACTTATAAAACCTTCGAATTTCAGTGCCCTTTTTCAGTACTTCAAACTTAAAACCATAGCAGACCAAAAAAGAAACCATATCTGTTCACAGTTCAGTACCAGAAGTTTGAGCTCTGCAGTGGAAAAGAGGCTTTGATCTTTGTTCCTTCATTGAGTGTTTTGTGAATCTGTTCAATGTTTAACCAAATTCAGTGCCAGGCTTCTTGTGTTTTCTGTTTAGAAGTTCTTACCTGTGGTTTTAAGTGGTCATTTCTTCCTAAACTCCTGGATTAATTATGACCTTGCCTTAAAGGTCTTCGGTTTAAGGCCAATGCCTGTTACTGGCACTTTGTGGTGTATTTTATAGCTTCAATACCTTAAATACATTAACCGTCCAATACTTTTTTCCTATTTTAGGATGGAGAAGACCTGATGGACGAGAGCGTTCTGAAGTTTTATACCCAGCAGTGGGAAGATTA
This sequence comes from Arnoldichthys spilopterus, assembly GCA_037974385.1. Classification (NCBI taxonomy): domain Eukaryota; kingdom Metazoa; phylum Chordata; class Actinopteri; order Characiformes; family Lepidarchidae; genus Arnoldichthys; species Arnoldichthys spilopterus. Next base: position 31,947,329 of record JBBPDA010000041.1, on the reverse strand, counting down.
CCGGTTCTCCAGTAAAGTGCTCAACGGTATCTGTGCCTACCTCAACCGCCACTGGGTGCGGCGCGAATGTGACGAGGGCCGCAAAGGAATCTATGAAATTTACTCGGTAAGATTTGAGCCGGACACGGTTGATGTAAAGCGTTCTCTTTGTATGCGTCTCTGTGTCTCTGTGAGTGTAACATTTTGGGTTTGTTTTTCTGGTCAGCTCGCCTTGGTAACGTGGAGAGAATGTTTGTTTCGGCCTCTGAATAAACAGGTGAGTTGTTTTGTATTGTGTAATTCTGTTTCTGCCATTAGTTATTGCAAGTCCAACTAAAAGCAGCGAAGGAAGTTGTTTTTCAAAATGTTACTTTCCCAAACTGTTCTTCTGCTGATTATCTCAGGTCACCAATGCAGTGTTGAAGCTTATCGAGAAGGAGCGAAATGGAGAGACCATCAACACCAGACTCATCAGTGGCGTGGTTCAGTCTTACGGTGGGGCCTCATGAGATTATTCAAAAGTTGGAATCAAAATTTGCAGTAATGCTGAAAGAGGTTTGCAGATAAATGTATGAAGGATTGTATTTCGATTGTCTAGTGCAACATCACTGGTTTCACATCAGTTAGAAGCAGTGAAATAAAAATGTTTGAGTTGGGCATGTGTGTGGGATAATGATCAACTGAAAAAAAGCATGTTGTTTTTCAAAAATGATTGTAATCACTAAAAAAATGGATATGATTAGTAAGATGAACAGAACCATAGAACTATATTGTCAAATGCCTGATGAAATTACAGAAAAATGAATATCCTTAAGAAATATTTCTAAATACTCAGTTAAAGCATCCGGCTTTGTATGTGTAGCTTACAATTTTTAGAACCACATTGTAATATGATTAATATGACATTTGCAGAGAAGTACATTTCCTAGACTTGTCAGCTTTGCTTATTTTAACTGAGTGCTCATGTTATATAAGCATCGTGTGAAATGTTCTGTCATCCTTGTTTGTACTACACAGTAATGTGATTTCTGCCTCTGTTTGTGTAGTGGAGCTGGGCCTGAACGAAGATGATGCCTTTGCTAAAGGGCCTACTCTGTCTGTCTATAAGGAATACTTTGAGACACAGTTCTTGGCAGACACAGAACGCTTCTACACTAGAGAAAGCACAGAGTTCCTACAACAGAACCCGGTCACTGAGTACATGAAAAAGGTGAGGCTGCCACATTTTTTTAAAAGTATAATTAAGGTTTGTAAAGGAAAGGTTTTGTTAAACGGGCCATGTCATGGAAAACTTTTTTATTTTATATTTTTAAATGTAAAAATTATGTTTACAGTAGTTTTAAAATGTACAGTCCACTCTAGTTCATGCTTTTCTATACTGTACTAAATTAACATTAAATGTCAAATATAGTAGCAGTGGGAATAGCCACAGAGGCGAAAATAAAATACTGTCACTGTATTTGGGCCACAATATAATACGGTTTGCATTCTTTGATTAGAAAGCAGCTGGGTGTTTTGTGTAGTCTCTGTCGCTATCTTGGAGAGTCCGAATTTATTTCCAATTCCTGCTGTGATGCAAGAGAAGTCTTGTGCCATCTTGTGGACTTCAGAAGTAATGTTATTGGAGTAGACGTGTGTACCAAAATAAAAGTACTAAATACATTTAGAAAGTTATAAAATAATATTAAATCTCAGTACTTGGCGATACTGTATCGTTAAAATCATTCCGAAAATATTGACCATTTTTTAAAATTATCCCACCTCTATTTTGTATTAAAGCATATATATATGTATGTAAATAAATGCATTATATATATCTTGTCATGCATATTGTTTGCCTACTCTACAGTCCAAAATGGTAAAAAATTGTCAAAATTGTTAACCTCCCTTATAAAATTAGACAACACTCTTGATGTCTCCATGAAAATGACCATTAACAACAAGTGTTTATTTTGGAAACAAATACACTATGAAAAACAATGTCAAGTTTAATTAAGATATTTTATTGATACACAAGAGTTGAAACAAGAAAGGGCAGAAATCCAAATCCAAAATTATTACCCCCGTGGCCATTAATAGTCAGTAGTGTACGCTTTCTGAGCCACAACTGACAACAATCTCTTAGAGTAGTTCTTTACTAGGTTGGCACAGGTTTCCTGAGGGATTTTGATCCATTCTTCCATTGCAAATTGTTCTAGCTGGTCCACATTGCGTGGTTTCCGAGCTTGGACATTCAGTGGCTCTGTGCAGGCCACTCTGGGATCTTGGTTTTGGTATCCTTGAGGAACTGTTGGACTAAATTTAATTTATTCTTTGGGTCATTGTCTTGTTGGAAGACCCAGCGACGACCTAAGCCTAGACTATGAGCAGATTTCTGCATATTGTCCTTCAAAACATCAACATAATTTTCTTTTTTCGTGATGCCTTGCGCCCCAACAAGGCTCCCTGTGCCTGAGGCTGAAAAACAGCCCCACAGCAAGATGCTCTTACCACCATGTTTTACTGTGGGAACTGTGTTCCTAGGGTTGAAGGCCTCTCCCTTTCTTTGCCAAACATAATCAACATCCATGTGCCCAAAAAGTTCCAGTTTAGTCTCATCAGACCAAAGCACAGACTTCCAAAACTCATCTTTACCTTTCAAGTGTTCACGGGCAAACCTCAGTCAGGCTGCCATGTGCCGCTCTTTGAGTAAAGGGTTCTTCTGAGACGATGACCCTGAAGCCCACCACGATGAAGAGCCCTCATAATTGTGTTTCTTGAAACATCAACTCCAGAAGAGGCCAGGTCAGCAACAATCATCTTGGCAGATGTCCTTGCTAACATCTCTGACTATTTTACTCCTCGGAGTTCTTGAAATCTTGCGCTTACAGCCACGGCCAGGTTTGTTTCTTACGGAATTTGTCTCCTTGTATTTGGCAATGATGCAGCGTACAGCAGTTCTAGACACTGTGAATCACTTGGAAGTGGCAGTGTAGCCTTCACCCTTATCATGAGACTCCACTATCTTCTTTCTGAGCTTCAGACTGATCTCCTTTGTCTTTGGCATGCTGAGTAAGAGTAGTCCCTCTCATGTGTTCAAGTGCCCGGTTCCTTGGAGTCTTTTTATGCTGATTCAGTATTTGTTAGGAAGCAAATTGACTGCACAGGTGTGGTTTCACTGCAACTACTGCAACTCGCTGCTGGCCGGTCTATCTGCAACCTCAATCAAGCCACTCCAGAGGATTCAGAATACAGCAGCTCACGTGACAGAAATGCACTCACGTGACACCACTTCTTCGCTCCCTGCACTGGCTCCCTATCGCCGCTAGAATCAAGTTCAAGTCCTTGATGCTCACCTACAAGATCATCGATGGATCAGCTCCCGGCTACATGAAATCACTCATCCAGACATACACACCCACCAGGTCACTCGGATCAGATTGTTCCTCAATGGTGGAACGAGCTACACAGTGACCAGATCAGCTGAGTCTCTCTCGACGTTCAAGAAGCGACTCAAGACTCAACTGTTTCACACCCACCTTAGCACATAAGCCTAGCGGTAACATATGAACTATTGCTACCCAATAACCGACCGGATGTCATCCAGAAAATAATGTTCCACTTAGTCTTTACTGTAGTTTTTACTATAGCACTTGTCAACTAGTTATATTGTAGTAGTTTGTGTAAGCACATGGCACATGTATCCATTGTTGTAGCGGTTCTCTGTAGTTAGTGTAAGCACTTGGCATAAGTATGTATTTATTGAAGTTGAATAATTTTGGCCTCAACTGTACATACCTTTGCTTACTTACTGCTTACTGACTGAATGAACAAACATCTTTACCTTTGCATGTGTATTGTACAGGCTGAGGCTCGTCTGCTTGAAGAGCAGAGGAGGGTGCAGGTCTACCTCCATGAGAGCACGCAGGACGAGCTGGCAAGGAAGTGCGAGCAGGTTCTCATTGAGAAGCACCTAGAAATCTTCCACACTGAGTTCCAGAACCTTCTGGACGCAGACAAGAATGAAGGTAGGGAGCTCTGAAGGTGCCAATTTAAACCACAGAGTTTAAATGCGTAATGGCTCCAGTTGAGTAAATTTCTGCTTCTGATCTGTATTTGACATTTGCTTTTTTAAACTTTTACAAACCTTTGTTTATGACCGAATACTCTCCTTTACGTTTTATGGTAAAATACACACCCCATTTCCAGAAAAGTCAGATGGCTTCCGAAATGAATTCAGCATTAAAAAGTGTTATTAAACGTAAAGGTGATGTAACACAATAGTAAACGTGCCTCTGTCCCAATTTTTGTTGAGTGTGTTGCAGCCGTCAAATTCAACATTTGTGTACATTTACAAAATTAAATTAAATTGGTCAGTACAACTATTGAAAACCATTTCTTAGTACTTTTGTCAGTTAAATAAAAGTTTATGTACATTTTCACATCACAGATTTTTGTTTTTATTGCATTTTGGGAGCTTTTCTGGAGATGAGGTTTTGTATCTGATGGATCTATTCTATGTTGTTTGTATTATGACGTTTAAAAAGTTAAGTTTTACTCAGTAGGTTTTTCTCTTTAACTGCAGATCTTGGTCGCATGTACAATTTGGTGTCAAGGATTACAGACGGATTGGGAGAGCTCAAGAAGCTTCTGGAAACGCATATCTATAACCAGGGTCTGGCTGCTATCGAGAAATGTGGAGAGTCTGCTCTTAATGTGAGTACAGTTTGTTTGGGCTTGTTCAAACATGTACAACGTGAATTAAACAAACATCTTGGGTTTTTTTCCTTTTACAGCTTGCTTGATTGTTCTGTAAACACATGCATCTTTTCCATTTGTCTTGAACACAGGACCCTAAAATGTATGTCCAGACAATTCTGGATGTCCATAAGAAATATAATGCTTTGGTGATGTCTGCATTCAACAATGATGCTGGTTTTGTTGCTGCACTGGATAAGGTGTGTGTGTGTTGTTTAATTATATATTCTATATTTTTTTATTAATAAAGAGGTAGCATATATTAAGCAGCACTTGAACAGTCAGTTCTTGAAGTACATGCATTGGAAGCTAGATGAATGGGTCAGCTTAATGGACACCTTTGACAAGGGCCAAATTGTAATGGCTAAATGACTGGGTCAGAGTATCTCTAAAACATAGGTCTTGTAGGGTGTTCCTATTATAAAGTAAGGACTGGAATCACATGGGATCGGCCAGTACAGTATCATCATGATACCTAGATGACAATTTGTTGTCTTGCGATTTTATAACTATCCTGATTTGATGTTACATTTTTGTCAATTTTAAAACCTTAAATCATGTGGAAACAGTTCATCATAACTCTTAAATGTTATACCTTGAAAGCTTAATTCAACAGCTGCACAACCTAATTGAACATGAGTAATTAAATGTGGCCTGTTCCTGTACGGAGGCTACATTTAATTGTATATTTACACTAAAATATTGCCTAAATATTCTATAATATATAAATTAGTCTATATCTTTTTCTTCAGAAAGCAAGAGTCCCATTTAAACAGTACAAGATTAAATGCAATAGTATAAAATCTTATTTAAAATTAGAAGTAATTAAAATAGCTGCATTTGGTGACGTTATAGCAAGGGCTTGCAAATTCTGCAGTATTGACCTGTATTTGTTGTAGAACTACAGCATTGAACTTGAACATGAGGCAGTTTGTATGCAGCATGACCCATGTCCAGCTTCCGTTTACCACTTGAATTATTAAAGCCAAAGTTCCTTCATACATTCAGTTTAAACTGTGGAGGAGCAGCAAGTATTTCATGCTCCATAATTATTTCTAAGCAAAGTGGGAAAACAATTCGCTCCTGCTAAATGTTATGCTTGGCCTCCTGCCAGTGTGAGAATAGTTAAGAGGATGCCACCTGTAAAATTGTAAAAATCTTATTATTAAATAAGAACAGCAACATTTTACTACTTCAAATTCAAACCTAAATTAATTTAAAATGAACTTATTTGTTTTAATAATAGACTAAAATGACTTTTCAGAGTAAGGTAGGCTGGAATTCATCAATACGGTATAACTAAAATGGGGTAAAAAGCCAAATACATTTGTCAAAAGAATTGGATTGATCATCAGAATAACTGGTAAATTCCTAATATTTATTGTAATAATTCACATTTTAGTCACTGTCATGTTCTTACTACTTTTGAGAATGTCGCTATTATTACAAACAGGCCTGTGGACGCTTCATCAACAACAATGCAGTCACCAAGATGGTGCAGTCCTCTAGCAAATCTCCCGAACTCTTGGCCAGATACTGTGATTCTTTGCTTAAGAAAAGGTATGTGCACCTGTACTTGCATATGTTGATTCCCTGATCTCTCACTTACCCCTCAGAAAAAAACTAGATGCATTAATCAATTCAATAATTAGTTAATGTATTAGTGTGGATAAGAATGTGAATATTTGTCCTTGCTCGGTTTGGCCTGAATGAAATAATTTTGCCACCCAGCTCCAAGAATCCAGAGGAAGCAGAGCTTGAAGACACTCTGAATCAAGTGGTGAGTTTTTGCGTAACTGGATCATAAAGTTAATGACCAGAACTTAAAATGTACGGCTTATTTGCATAGACGTGTACAAGTCCGTGCAGTTGTATTGTTACTGCAGTTTCATGTTGGTTCAACATTTGAATTCTCATTTTTTTCTCCCTCTGTAGATGGTGGTCTTTAAGTACATCGAGGATAAAGACGTATTCCAGAAGTTCTATGCGAAAATGTTAGCCAAGCGACTTGTCCACCAGAACAGCGCAAGCGATGACGCCGAGGCCAGCATGATCTCCAAACTGAAGGTGCTGTCCTTATCAAAATAAAATGTGTTATATGTTGGCAATATAAAATAAAAATAGAAAATATTATTATTTTTTTTTAATTTAGATAGAATTTAAAACATCAATTCCAAAATATAATTTGAATATATTGCATTACGTTTTTAATGTTTGAATGAACATTTTAGCACCAGAATTTCTGTGCAGTCAGAGAAAACCGTGTTGTGTGTCCATGAAGTGCGAATCTTTTGAAAATGTGACAGGAAGTGTTATGGCAAAAGCAGAAGGCTTGTGAGAGCTCAGTTGCGACACAGGGCTGCTGTAGTTTTTCATCACTTTTTTTGGAGTAACTGAAGGTGACTGTTTTCTTGCAGCAAGCATGCGGCTTCGAGTACACGTCCAAGCTCCAGCGAATGTTCCAAGACATTGGCGTCAGTAAAGATCTAAATGAGCAGTTCAAGAAGCACCTCACAAACTCAGAGCCTTTAGACCGTACGTATGCTTGGACAGAGTTGCACCACTGAATAGAATGTAGCAACATCACAAAAATCATGAATTAATTCAGCTCTTCTCTTAATTGTGGATGATGCACTTGCTTATGAGATGAAAACTGGGAGAATAGCAAAACTGCTGCTGTGGGCTAAGCTGATTGTGACCTTTGGTCTTTAAACAATGATATTTTTATTACATATCATAATTAAAGACGCATTAGAAGCTAAAAAGCATAATTAGCCATTTCAGCAAAAATGCCCTTGCTTACGCCTGCAATATCCAGCTATTGAAGGTAAAAAAAAAAAAAAAAACTTGTAGTAGCCAGCCCTGAAATATCGGCCCCAAAGCAGCTGTACACCCCCAACCCTGCCCCCATAAGATACATTCTCTTTAAATCAGAAAAGGTCACTCAGTTCTGCAGCCCCACTGTGCTGTAAGAGCCTATAGGCATGTTTACAGTTTTAGCTTTGGTTAAATTTTCTTTTTGAACGGATTGTCCCTTTACTACAGTGCAACTACTTGATTTGTACATTTACATGCATTATTTTTGCATTGTGATGTATTGCTGTTATGTATTCTCAGATCCTTAATGTTAGTGTTTATCTTTAAATGATGCAATGATTTTCTCCAGTGCAAATGTTTCTCCATTGTTCTTAAACTGTTTCTTTGTCTTCAGTGGACTTCAGTATCCAGGTGTTGAGCTCTGGTTCCTGGCCTTTCCAGCAATCCTGCACTTTCGCTTTGCCTTCTGAGGTACTACACACAGCACATCATAATATTATAAAGTGACTACTTGTCATTGTAAACACACTCAAGCACCACAATGAAATGCGACCTCTGCATTTACCCCATCAGCGGACAGCTATCAGCAGCACCCGGGGAGCAGTGTAGCGGGACGGTACCTTGCTCAAGGGTACTTCAGTGGTGAACCTGTGACCTTAAGATCACCAAGGCAATGTCCTTACCACTACGCCACCACTGCCCAGTCAATATTTACAGTACAGTCAATACAGTGCCGGCTGCATTGACCAAATAAGGAGTGGGCAGTCTGCCATAATTGGCATAAGATAGTGGTTAACATCTCGTTTAGAAATTCATTTTCTCAATCATGGGTGATTTACTGCCTCTGCTACAGGAGCAGTCTGCTTCACTGAATGTGCTTAAGGACCACAAATCACATACTCTGCCTTCAGTAATGTGCCCATTGTCTTTAACTAAGAGGCTTCTTTGTGTTGCTTTGTGACAGGGTTTTATAGCTGTTTACTGAATGCACTGTTGCTCTCTCCACGCACATACAGTTGGAGAGAAGCTACCAAAGGTTCACAGCCTTCTACGCCAGCAGACACAGTGGCCGCAAGCTCACTTGGCTCTACCACCTATCCAAAGGGGAGCTGGTCACCAACTGCTTCAAGAACAGATACACCCTGCAGGTAGGACACACTTGCAGCGAGAGAGATGCTGCCAGCTGCATGATTCACCAGTGTACAGATAGCAAGGCTAGATTCCACCATAAAGTCTGGTTAACGGATCAGGATGCTTTTAACATTGTTCTGTGAATGTCTCAACCAATCACAGATCCAGATCCGGTTTTGTGTGAGTGCTTTGATGAATCCCAGTGATCATAGTCAAACTTGTCGCGTCAAATTATTTACTGATTATTGTGTTTAAGTAACACAACCAACACACAACACATATTGGACTGTTTTTAATATAATCACTGTATTTGCCTACATGGAGCAGCCCTATTCTGAGTGTTTTGTCAAAGCTGTAATGTTATTTAGTTGTGTGCAATGAAAATGGTAAACATTTTTGACTTTGTCTGCAGGCCTCCACATTTCAGATGGCTATCCTGCTACAGTACAACACTGAGGATGTGTACACAGTCCAGCAGCTGACTGACAGCACCCAGATCAAAATAGTGAGTAGCTTTGATCACATACACATAGAATGAACAACTACAGTTTCAGAAAGGTTTTTTTTGTGCTTACTGTTAATTGAAATGTCATTATCTAGCATGTGAACATTTTTTTTATTTATTTACAGGACATTTTGGTGCAAGTTCTACAAATTTTATTGAAGTCTAAATTGCTGGTAAGTGATCTTTTGAATTCCAGATCATAAGAGTAGTTCACCCACAATGTTGCTTATCACTTCGCTATGATGGCACATTTCATCCTTTCAAGCATGACAGCCTTGTTGTGACCGTTACTGCATGCTAACTCTGCTGCTGTCATTTTCAAGGTTCTAGAGGATGAGAATGCAAATGTGGACGAGGTGGAGTTTAAACCAGACACGCTCATAAAGCTCTACCTGGGCTATAAGAAGTAGGTCATTGAATAGTTTTCACTTGCGTCATTCTTTTCTAGTTCAGTGCAAAGCCAAGTACAGCATGAATTAGGCAGTGGTGGCCTAGTGGTTAGCACATTTCCCTTTGGACCTGAAGGTCGCAGGTTCAAGTCCTGCCCCAGGCACTACTGAGGTACCCTTGAGCAAGGTACCGTCCCACTACACTGCTCCACATCTTGGAAGTCGCTTTGGATAAAAGCGTCAGCCAAATGAATAAATGTAAATGTTAGAATACCATTCTTTCGTTCGCGCTGTTCTTGTAAATAACAGACTTACAATAAACCGCATTAAAGCAGCACTGTTTCATTCACTCATTCATTAATGTTTCTTTATGTTTATTCCTGTCCTCTTTATACAGCAAAAAGCTGCGTGTGAACATCAACGTGCCAATGAAGACCGAGCAGAAACAAGAACAGGAAACCACTCACAAAAACATTGAAGAAGACAGGAAACTATTAATACAGGTAAGCACTTTGTTTGCAGTCTGTATAGACACTGCTTTCCCTCTTGATTATTCTGCTTCTCTGTCAAGAACAAGTGTTGTTGCATGTGGTTATTTACTCCTCATTCATTAAAACAGTGCCTCTTCATCCATGTCTGACACTCATGTAGATTACGGCCATCTAAGTGAATCAAATGACTAAGGTCTGTAATGAATCTGTGTTAATAAAACTAGCTTCTACCTCTATGCTCCTGTAGGCGGCCATAGTGCGAATCATGAAGATGAGAAAGATGCTGAAGCACCAGCAGCTCCTGGCTGAGGTCCTTAACCAGCTCTCTTCCAGATTCAAGCCGAGAGTCCCCGTTATCAAGGTAAGCATCACCATAACACGCCTCTCATGATGTGCCACAGCTCTGCATTTTTGTGTGTCTTGGTAAAATTTCAATGAAAGCACGTTTTAACCTCCAAGCAGAAAACACAACACTTATAGAACTAATGTAGGACTAAATTGTAACCGTGTGGATTTACCATTGATTAGCCATGTTTGGCCTAAAATTAAGCTTGATTTCTTGACTGCAAGGCTTTTAGTTAAATATGTCTCATTTGATTGTTTAGACTGAGGTGACCCTGTCACCTGTGAATTGTGAAATATGACTCTTTCCAATATCAGCTTTCATAATGTTAGGTAATGTAAATATATAAGTAGCACTGGGGGTGGGCTTCCAAGAAGTCTGTGTTGTATTGGTTTCTGCTCATTTGTTTTTTCAGTTCCCTTCATAGAACTGTGTTGTTCTGTTTTTCGCATGTTCAAATAAAACTGTGGGTCATTTGATGTTTGCTGACATCACTGACCCACTGATGCACTGATCTGGCCCTAGTGATAAGACACGCAAACACCATGGTGGTCAAAGCTACTCTGAAAAAATATATTGTACCATGCCATTTTTGTTCAAACGTTCCTTTTCTCATGTGGGCAGTGGTGGCTTAGTGGTTAGGACGCTGCCATTGGGACCTGAAGGTCGCAGGTTTGAGTCCCGGCCCAGGCACTACTGTGGTACCCTTGAGCAAGGTACCGTCCCACTACACTGCTCCCCGGGTGCTGTTGGTAGCTGCCCGCTGCTCCACGTGTGCACGTGTGATGGGTTAAATGCAGAGGCCACATTTCGTTGTGGTGCTTGAGGGTGTTCACAGTGACAAATAGTCACTTTCACTTCACTTTACTAAAGGAAAAAAAGTGGTTGGGTCACAGGAAAGTACTTTCTAGTGGAGGTTGCTTTTAATAGAGTAGCACATCCAGCCATAGTGTTTACTAGGAATGTAACGTACTGTATCATACTGCATCACTGACCTGCATGATCTCTGGGGGCTAGAGCAGTAGATTTAGGCAATGTAAACTGCATGTTTTGAAAATTGTGCTTGTTTAAGGCTGAATGCTGTGTTGAAATGGAAACTTGAGCATTTTGACATGAGGCACATTTTCAGAACCAGTACACCCGTACTGTTTAGCACGAGCCAGGAAGATTAGACTTAAAGATGTAATAGGAAATGAATGTAAGAAATGAAATATGGCTCTAAAAAGTGTTTTCCTTTCTTTCTTTCAGAAATGCATCGACATCCTCATTGAAAAGGAGTACCTGGAGAGAGTGGATGGCGAAAAGGACACCTACAGCTACTTGGCTTAAACGTTTTCTTTTTCGTTCTCCCCTCTGCATCTTCCCCGTCTCTCTCGCTCTCTTTTAAGTTGTCTCTTATGTAGTAAACATCATTCCTTTTGATGTTCGGCCTATGTCGTTGGGAATGTATGAGCGCAAGGGAGATTTTTGAGAAAGTCTAAGAAGGAAGACAACAGGAGTGAGTGAGTGAATGTGTGTTTGTGTGCAAATCATCGTAGCAGGCGCCTGCTGAGCTGGACTTCCCTTTAAGGCACCACAAATGTGTCGGAGCGGCTCGCTTCACCTGACCCGGCTCAGGACGAACAGACTACATTGTTGTAAATAAACCTGGACAGAGACCTACTACCTTAATCTTGTGGAAGAGCAAACTATTACTGAGATCCCCAATCAGAAACCCTTCCCGCTAGGGTTTGCATGCAAACTGCCTACCTGCATTCAAACGACAAAAAAAGAGCAAAAACCATCCCGAAAATGTAAACAAACTGAACAAGCAAGGCATTATTAGAAGATTTAAGAAAACTGCCGCATAGTGTTGGCCGAGAAGTGTTTTAACAGAGGAGGAGGATATGGAAAAGGTGCGATTTCAGCTGTACATCCCAAGAAAAAGAACACGTGTTTGACCAGGTTCTTAGATGTGTACTCTGCATCGCTATCAGAAAAACCATTTGTAGTGTGGTTCACTTTTTTAAATGTGTGGTAAATAAAAAATTAAAGGTTTCTGTATGCCGTCTTATGCTGTGAAGTCCCAGGAATTGCTGGGTGTCTGTGAGGACGCACCGGTGTGATTAGGTAGAAATCTGACGCTCATTTGGACAACAAATGATCACGAATTCCCATAAAGGCCCCCAATTAATATTAGGAGAAAATTCAGCATGAAAGTGTTAAAGGTGTTCCTCTTGTTTTCTATGAAGTCCATTAGGATTATTCTTTAGGAAAAGCAACGACTGTGTATAGATCCATAACTCGAAACACAATTTTAATCTTTGCAAATGGTTATGTCTGCCATTCTGTGTCACTGGTGCCTACACAAGTTTATGATGACAGTGCATATAACTTATCATTATTACTAAGCTTATTATGTTTTGTATAATATCCATGTCCCTTGAACTATCTCATGTCTCTAACTCTTAAAATGCCTCTACTGCATCAAAAAAAATCAATTTTTGATGCAAAAATTTTTTTCGTCATTCTTTTCTCATGTGTTGCAACACTTGCAATTTACAGCCTTTGAGAGTAAAAGCCACTATATATTCTAAGCTAAATATTTTTTCCAAGCTACTATATTTACCCATACTCACAGATCCACCACCATGCTTCACAGTGGAGATGGTTATACATGATTACGTGTGTACACCAAGCTCACCAATATTTGTTGCTAATCACTTGTGACATGGCTAATCAATGTTCTTTTGGAGATGATCAATGATCTCTTATTTGGAGAGGGACCAAATTGTCAGTCTTTTGAGGCTTCTGATTGCATTTCAAAATTCAAGATGTTTATTTGTCACGTACATAGTTATACTAGTAAAACATGTGAAATGTATCCCTGTACACCAATAACTGTGCAATCTGGCTTCTAGTTACAAGAAAAAGATATTAAACAGGGAAGAGGAATATAAATTAATATATAACTGAATATAGCAATATGTGATTGTGTGCTTACAGTGTGCAGTTGCATTTTGCTTATGCCAGAGGCAGCAAATACATAAGGCTTTACTGCATTGTACAAGGTTTTTAAATGGAAAGCGGCAGTGTTTAATAGATTTTTTCCACTAACCCCTCTTCCCCCTTTAAAGATGACTGAGAAGAAAGGGGTAGAGTAGCCTCACCTAAGTAACTTTAGGTAAAAAACTAGAGTGGTCTTTACAAAACATGTGGAACTTCTTTGCACATCTGCCATCTATTCACACATGATCTGAAGCCTCTATTCTTCTCTTTTGGTCAAAAATAAAATCATACAGCTCTAAAGTAATTGGTGTTAGCAACAGGAGCTGTAAAACTAAAGAACTAACACCCCCATCCCCAAATAAATGGAAATATGTGGAATTGTTTTGTCCCAAACAAATGTACTAGTCATATTTAAATACTCAATCCATCAAAACAATGTACACATCCATCAACATTTTACATGTAAGTGTAGTTACAGTATAAATGCACCGATCTGGCCTATTTGCAGGCTGTTTGCACTGCCATTCATCTTATACTCTGCATTACTTAGGAGTTCGCTCTAAATAACAGACTGTAGTTCTGTCTCTGCTCAAGGTGAGGGAGGAGCCCTGGCCTGTTAATCAGTGCACGTCACCGCCCACCTGCTCATGGTCACCCTTCATTAGTACCTGCCACTGTTTTGGCTGTGTCACCTCTCCCTCCCCAGCTGCTGGTGCTGCTGCTGTGTGTTTTTTGGCCATGGAACCTGCGGTAGAAACCACTAACGCAGGCGTGCAGGTGCGAGATGATCTGGCTGAGAAATGTCAGAAACTTTTTCTGGAGTTCCTTGAGGAGTAAGTCGACCTTCTCAGTTTTTATGTCTCCGAGGAGCACATCTCTATCGGGCTAGCAGGGCTAACGGCTAAAGCCGGACGCTTGTTTTGCCTCATTAGGTTCCAGGATAAAGTTGGAGATCCGCTGTATTTACCCGAAGCTCAGGAGCTCATCAGACCAGAAAGGAATACACTGACCGTGAGCTTCACCAACATTGAGCAGTACAACCAGCAGCTGGCCACCACTATTCAGGAGGAGTACTACAGGTAGCTTCAGAGGTGGATCAGTACTGAAGAATCGAGTCTTCGATTCTAATGGTTCTTTTTGAGAGTCGGGTCGATCATGAGTAATAGACACGAGGCTTTTCCATTTTGATCTTTTTTCCTGTGCAAAAATCAGTCCTTAAATTAAAAAACAATACCATTACCATGCAGTACATTTAACAAGTAATCTGTAAGTGTTGTTTTCCATTTAAAGAATTTTACCTTTGATGCTGAAAAAAAGTTAATACTGGTAACAAGTTACTGCAAGACAGGAGCATAATGAGAACTTATACAGATGATTGTTTTAATGATCAGCAAGTCATTTCTATAGAATGTACATTTGGCACATACAGGCTTTGACTGGGCAGTTTATTTAACACTAATGCAAATCTAATGCCTCAAGTAATTTTTAGTTTCTGTCAGTTTTTACTATAATCAACAATTTTTTGCCTGTTTGTGTTCAAGAAGAGATTAAAACATAGATATTGCACTTACACTCCAGAGAGAGAACTTTCTAGAACAAATCTTGAAATGTAATTTTTAAAATCTTTGCTATAAAATGTAGTATAAATCCATATGTTAAGGAATTCTTCTGTAAGAATATTAAGAATGAACAGAAAAAAAGCTGAAGGTGAAACACTGCATTAGCCAGTTAAAAAAAACCTTTTACTTAGAACTTAGAATTAATCAAGTTGTTTTTGTTAAGGTGCCTTAAAACTAATATATGTAAATGAGCTTTGCTCTGATTGGCTGCCCTGTACTGTCACTTATTCAAAAAGCAGTCCAAGCTGAAACACTCCTCATAACTTCAGTGTCAATGGGTGGGGCTAACCTGTGTTGATTATCGTGACCTCACTAGAACGGGGGACTTTAAATGCTGTTTTTGCAACTGGGGTACTTGGGTGTGAATGGTATGTAGTACATAAGTGTTTACATACAACAGCACATTTGATTTGAGTTTTTTTTCCACAATGTGGACTTTTTAAATGATTTGGGTTGGGGAAAATACACTAGTAGTTTATTTAAAATGTAATGCTTCACATCTATAAACTTATTCTGTTGAGTGATGGTTGTGTTATAATAGTTGTGTGGTTTGTAGTAATGGGCTCCTACCAGTGCCTTCTGTTTATCTCCTCAGGGTGTACCCGTTTCTGTGTAGGGCAGTGCGCCACTTTGCCCGTGATCATGGGAATATACCACCATTGAAAGAATTCTATGTGGCCTTTTCTGAATTTCCTTCAAGACAAAGGTCAGCATTTCACAATAAAAAAACCTTGTAGTGTGAATGAGGCAACTGGCGATGAGGAGTAGTTTTACTACTAGATATTTATAGGTGTGGTCCAATGTGTGCAGGCCCAGAAATGATTATTTTAACCATGTACAGATATACACTGATCAGCCATAATATTAACACCACCTGTCTAATATTGTGTTCTTCATGCTGCTGAAAAAACTCTGACTTTGGTGCGCTGTGTGTTCTGACCCCTTTCTATCAGTTAGCATTCACTTTTTAAACCACAGTAACTTTTAATCTGACTATCCATCACAATAAGGCCCTTGTCAAAGTGACTCAGATCCTTAAGCTCACCTATTTTTCCTGCTTCAAGAACTGACCGTTCACTTGCTGCCTAATATCTCACCCCTTGTTATGTGTCACTCTAGTAAAATAACTGGATATTTAGTTATTTACTTTACTGGTCAGTGGTGTAAATGGTACAGCTGATTGTATATACCCTTTCCTCCAGGATCCGTGAGCTGTCCACTGCACGTATCGGCACTCTGCTGCGGATCAGTGGGCAGGTGGTGCGGACACACCCTGTTCATCCGGAGCTGGTCAGCGGAACTTTCCTCTGTTTGGATTGCCAGTCAGTAGTTAAGGATGTGGAGCAGCAGTTTAAATACACGCAGCCCACAATCTGCAAAAACCCAGTGTGCGCCAACCGTCGCAGGTTCATGCTGGATACCAACAAGTCCCGCTTTGTTGACTTCCAAAAGGTAATACTGGCTAATATTGCACTGGCGCTGCAGTGCCCTTTGTAATGTTTGGGACAAATAATTGTTTTCTTAATGTACCTCTATGCAAAATTACATTTTAAAATCTTTAATACAACAGCTCACCTGTAATAAAAGTGCACATTCCAGACCTGAAGAGGATTTGCATAAATTGCTGTCAGGAATTTTGGAGCATCATAATATTTGTGACAGGACAGTAATATCAAACTCCTGTGAAATATTACTAAGTTGCATCATTAGTCCTCAACATGAGAATGAGCTGCGCCAATGAATGTCAAAGAGGCCAGTGAGGCTGAAAAGCATTAGAGACATTGGTCTTTTTACTATTGTGGACATGAAATTGGTCTTAGTTAATTCATAACAGTCTTAAGAAGTCTTAAATTTGACTTCTTGAAACATGCAGAAAACCTGGATTTACTCGATCATCAAAATAATTACAAGATTTTTTGATTAGCTAAATAATTGATATTGACCGCCCTAAAGCAAAGTGATTTCAGAGGGTTCAGATGTGGAAACATTTGTTGTAGAGAAACTTACTGAGATTTTTCAATGGCAACATGAAACCAAATATTTAGATATATTTTCTAAATATTTCAGATATCTTTAAATCATTTTTAAAAAACATTCAGGTATAATAAAGGCCAAAGTTTGCTTAAAAACCATCACAAAACAAGATCTTGAAGCATATTCCTAACTGTTGTGTGTTAACTTTGTGTGGTAGAGGCATTAAATTCCTTTAATGTTGGTTTTCTATCACCACTGCTGTAAAGATTTGAGTCAATAACAGTTTAACTGTTTAAAGCAAGTGTGTGATGCTTTATGCATGTAGTTTGCACTAATGGCTCTTAATCTGTGGCTTTTAGCTACATTGGCCTTGAAGCACCAATGCAATTAAAATTTAATGTGTAAATGTATAGGGTATCCTGTAGAAGAAAATGTCTTGTCATGCTAAATATAGTTTAGATCATATGTTCATGTAGAACTTGACAGTTTTAGTTTACTGTGTATGTGCATTTAATCTGTTTGCGTTGTCTTAGGTGCGAATTCAGGAGACACAAGCAGAACTTCCACGAGGCTCCATCCCACGTAGTGTGGAGGTGATCCTGAGGGCTGAGGCTGTAGAGACGGCGCAGGCTGGAGATCGCTGTGACTTCACTGGCACCCTTATAGTGGTGCCTGATGTTTCTGCCATGGCGCTCTCAGGTGTGCATCATCATACTTGTTTGATATTAAAATGGCAATGTACTGTTAGGTAGCAACCTAGGTTGCTACAAAGTATAAATCATTGGGGTTACATCAAAGCAAACAGTATAAAAATAAACTGTCATATTCGCAACTATGTCCTGACAGTAGCACATGAAACAGATAATCAGTTTAAAAAAACCGAAACAAATCAAGCTCCCGTGACTTCACACAAGGCAGTTTGCAAGGATCCACTGCCCCGAATCAAAACAGTCACTATCAAATTGTCCATTACTGTGCACACACACTGTGGCCCCCTCCCCTGCACATCCTCTCCCTCAAAACCAATTCTGAGGTAGCATGAACCAAGAGTCTAGCAAAAGTACAGGCAGGCAAAAGTTTTAATCATGCTATATCAAGCTGTGTGGGGTTTAGTTTTTTGTTTTAAAAAAAAAAAAAAAAAAAAAAAAAAGAACAAAAAAAGTTGGTTCCAAACTCTGTATAACTACATGGCAGCTTTCTCTTTGGGGAGGGGCTTTGGGAGGCAGGGCTTCAGCGTAGCGGTGAGGGAGGTTGCGGGACCTGTAGCATGCCATGATTTTAGTCACAAGGCCCTTTTTGGGCAATTGCATCACAACCATTGTGCCAAAAATTACAAAATTGGTTTGGCTAGATGACCCCTAAGAGGTGCATAACCCTCTTATTACAGCTCATTTGTGTAGTAGCGCCACCTAGTGAATAACATCAATACAGAAATCTTGCGCTTCAGTAGCACTTCTGAAATTTATAATGCTTTCAACTGGCTTAATTTTCTCACGTCCCCTAAAATTATTTGGCTTGCTTATCAAAATGGCTGCCAATGCATGTCTGTCAATATCTTGATGTAAAGGTTCAAAATTCACATGACCGACTTTGAACTGCCTTATGTATGTAATTGAAAATATGGATAAATGAAGCAACGATCAAAAACAAACATATTTACAGACCCCACCACTAACCAAGACCTTGGATGACCCTTAAAGCTTAGCAAATTTAGTCTTGAGTGTACACTCTTGTAGGGTTGTTTGAAAGCCTCAGTGGCAGATTTTTAACTCTGGCTTTCAGTTGCAGAAGTTTTTTTTTATTGTGGACTAATGTAACTCCTAATTTCGTGTGTACCTATTGTGCAGGCACCAGAGCGGAGACCAGTAGCAGAGTAACGGGAAAGGAAGGCTTTGAGGCGGATGGGATCCAGGGCCTGAAGGCTTTGGGTGTTCGAGAGCTGTCCTACAGACTAGCCTTTCTGGCCAATTATGTTGCACCTACTAATCCTAGGGTGCGGGATAGTAATATAAAGAGTCTCTCATGGCTGTTTAGCTCCATGTTGGAGTACAGTTGACCATTCTCGAATCTCCTTTTGCCTAGTTTGGAGGTAAGGAGCTGCGTCAGGAGGATCAGACAGCAGAGAGTGTGAAGAACCAGATGACCGTGCAAGAGTGGGAGAAGGTGTTTGAGATGAGTCAAGACAAGAACCTCTACCACAACCTCTGCACTAGCCTCTTCCCCACCATTCATGGTGAGCTCTAAATGTCCATTTTAATGTGTGCGCGTGTGTGCGCGTGATTTAGGACAAGGCCGGTCACTACTAGATCTGTGTCCCCCTCAACTCCCCTGATTTGCACAGTGCATATGTACAACATTGTATTATAATGCTGTCCAATCAGAACACTTTTTTTTACAACATCAAAGATTTTAAAAAGATCTGCAGTGATATTACCAGATCCTGAACATGCATATCGCTGAAACTTCTTTAAGGTTTTACACTTACAGGATTACAGCACTTTCCCATAATGTGGTGGGGTCAGGCTTAAAGTGGTCTTATTTCATTTCCTAGATTAAAGTTTCTGTCTTTGGGTAAAAAACACTTTGGTTAGACAACAAGGGGATGAGAATCTACTCAATGCAACAATTTAAAAAATTTATTTTGAAGGTCCTTGCCACTGCTGCCGCCTCTTTAAACGGAGTTGTTTTTTTTTCTTTTCTTTTGGTTGTTATTGCTGTCTGGTGTTGACCAGAGGAGGATGGGTTCCCCTTCTGAGCACTGGTTCCTCCCAACATTTCTTCCTGCAGCTTAGGAAGTCTTTCGCCTTTGGCTTGCTCTTTAGGGGCTCTGACCCGGTTTCTGTAAAGCTGCTTTGTTATGACATCAGTTATAAAAAGCGGTATCGAAATAATATTGATTTGACCCCTGTTGTTTAGGTTAACCATGCGATGAATCTCAGATTATGTAGTGTTAACACTACTGCTAAATTCCTTTAACATTCATTGCTGGCATGTGCTGATAGATGTAATGCACTATATGCATGTGACAGCGTTGTGCATGCAAGGAATAGAAATTTTATTCTGTTGCTGACAAGTCCATAGCCCACTGCTTACACTGCATATGTTTGTATACTATCTTAGCCAAATGAATAAAATGTAAAATATTATGTGTTGTGCTGTACAGTTTAGCGCCAACACCTCAGCCTAAGCTCAGTCTCTCTTGAGCGCCTTGATTGGCTGGATTAGGTGTATTAGATTAGGGCTGGAAATTAAATCTCATTAGAGAGAAGACCTCAGATTTTGAACTGTTTTGTTTTGCTTATAGGAAATGATGAAATCAAGCGTGGGATTTTGCTCATGCTTTTTGGTGGTGTTGCCAAGACAACCATGGAAGGGACATCTCTAAGAGGAGACGTCAATGTCTGCATCATTGGAGACCCCAGCACTTCTAAAAGCCAGTTCCTCAAGTATGTACACCACTCAAACCCTGGGTTTCTGAATAGCCCAACAGTCTACATTTTTACCTTATCAGAAGATCTAGAGTTCCCCCTGTAATGAGACCGCTATCCATAGCTGTTGGTTCAAGAGCGTATCATTAGCCTTGCTCAGTATGAGCTCAGTCTATCCCATAAATCAATATGGTGCTAGCCAGCATGGTTGTCTGATAGCTGAAATAGCCAAATTGTAAGCTGGTGTTCACCTATATGTCAGTGCAGCAGTTCCAATATATGTTCACCCTCCCAGGTTGGAAATATTGTGTAATGGAAAGATCTGGCTAGTTTGTTAACTAGCTAGTTTGGCTACTGTTAACTCAAACACTTATTTAAGCCCTAAACAATTAAAAATAGTCACAATATGCAAAATATTCCTTAAAATAATTGTATGTCCCCCTCTCAGGCATGTTGAGGACTTTGTGCCCAGGGCTGTATACACTAGTGGTAAAGCCAGCAGTGCTGCTGGTCTGACTGCGGCTGTGGTCAAAGACGAGGAATCTCACGAGTTTGTTATTGAGGCTGGAGCCCTCATGCTGGCTGACAATGTGAGCGTTTCCTGCCTTCCATCTTCTGTTAACTTTTCACTCACTTAACAGTGTAATTTAGTACAAAGTTTCTGTTTGCTCTTTACACATATTGGGGCAAGAAATGTTAAATGTGCCATTCTTCTCAGGGTGTATGTTGTATTGATGAGTTTGATAAAATGGACCTGAAAGACCAAGTTGCCATCCATGAGGCCATGGAGCAGCAAACCATCTCAATCACCAAAGCTGGAGTCAAGGTACAGCACAATCCTAAAAAGCTATGAACAGAACCTGGGGAGCAGTGTAGTGGGACGGTACCTCAGTAGTGCCCGGGCCAGCACTTGAACCTGCGACTTTCAGGTCCCAAGGGCAATGTCCTAACCATTAGGCCACCACGGCCCACCAAATCACATTTGTTCCCTGATTGGGAATCAAACCTGGTCTGCGGTGGTAAGAATGCAGAATACTAACCGGTCTAGTGGTTAGGATTCAGGATTCAGTGTTTCGGATGACAACCGTAGCCCAATTTCATGTCCCTTTCCTATGGCAGAGGTTTAACTAACTTGGATCCTCTTTCTCAATAAATCTTGCAGCTATAGACCCCCTCCAGAAGAATACTGGGTGAAATGTGTTTTCTAAAGCTACATTCTTTTCACTTCCAACAGCATGAGGCAGCTAAATAAAGTGTTTGAGCTGGAGAACGGTGAAACTGAAGAACCTTGAACTAAACCTTGTTTAGCGTGAGCATTTAAATCCTCCAACAGAACTAACAGTTCAGAAAAGTAAACGGAGTTGGTCCTGGTGTTTTCATGCAACTGTTTCAGTTCTGAATGGGGGCATACGGTAAAAATGGCTTCATGGTCAAAACAGTAATGCCCTTTTTCGATGCAGGTATAAGTTCACTGAAGAGTAGTAATTTGTGTGTGTGTGTGTGTGTGCTTTTTTAGGCCACTTTGAATGCTCGGACCTCCATCCTGGCAGCAGCCAATCCCATTGATGGGAGGTACAACCGCTCCAAGTCTCTGAAACAGAATGTCAATATGTCTGCCCCAATCATGTCCAGATTTGACCTCTTCTTCATTCTGGTGGACGAGTGCAATGAGGTGAGGGAATGCCAGATTCTGCTTTTGGTTCTGCGTCTGGGTTTTTCATTTTTGAAACTTTTCTATTCAACTTTAGCTTTTTGCTGCCTGAAATGATGCTGAATAGTGCTTTTTACAACATTGTTTACAGCATTGTTACAACCAAGGCTCAGAAGAGAAACCTATCCTCTTCTGGTCAACACCAGATGGAAATAACAAAAGAAAAAAAGAATCTGTCTCAGTTTATAGAGGTGGCAGCTAAAAGCCTATAGCTTATAGATTCACAATTCAATAGTTTGTCATGTGCACAGTAGAACAAGCAGCTACACTGTCCAACGAAATTCTTACTTTGCTAGTCCTCCATTGCCAAAATGTCAACATTTTTACATTTTTAAATTAAAAAAAACAATAATATAATAATAATAATAATAAACAGCAATTTATCTAGCATATGCAGTACAGAGAGATGGTTCATGGTAGCTGAACAGGAGGTGGCAGGTGATCAGGAGACCCAAGTGATTGGTGATCTGGTTGTGGGAGGCATTGTGGTCCAGACTTATATTTAGTGTCAGGTGACACATTTAATTCATTGCAGAGTGGTGTAGTCAGACTGAGGAGGAGAGTGTTTTAAAAATGAATGCTGCCTCTTTCGGTACTTTTGAGAAGTGCTCAAACAGCTTGATGTCTTGTGCTGGTGATAGTTCCAAGGAAAAGTCAGTTCACCTGAATTATTTGCAGGAGATTTTTATTTGAGAGAGAAAAGTAACAATGTTGTGGGGGGAAACTGCAAAATCTGCTTAGAGCAGGTCTTAAAGTGGAACAGAGGGTCTCCCTCTGGTTAAGGAGTGAGGCCTCAAGCAGAAGGTTAGAAGATCAGAGCGCACAGAAGCAGACAGCAGTGTCTGCGTTTGCTGTACTGACCTGAGGTGGGAAATAGGAATTGCCACAGTCCACCACAACGCACTAGCTCTTGTAACTAATTTTAGGGTTCTACAAGCTTTGTGGTGCCATCAAGTATGACTAGGTGACTCTGCATAACTGCATGATTGATTAGGTTTTCAGAGCAACTTGACTGATCTTCTCTGCCATAGGTGCAGTAGCAGAGATGCTACAGTAGAATATTTTAATGAGCAGGGAGCTATATGGTTGTGGCCCAAGGCGACTGGGGTCATGAAGACCAAATCTAATTAGTCAGTTTGATGTCAACAAGCTATTGGCCAGCAAAAATGTATGTGGGGTTGTTGTTGTTTTAGTGTTTGTTTGCTTGCAATTTGCATGAACATTTAACTGACTGAAACATAGCTGGTTTTGTTTGCTGTTTCTCCAATTTGGTGTTTGAGGAGAATTGTACTTGTTGTATGTATGTATGTATGTATGTATGTGTGCATGTTTGTTTGTTTGTTTGTTTGTTTGTTTGTTTATTTATTTATTCATTTTATAGGTGACTGATTATGCCATAGCCCGTAGAATTGTAGACCTTCATGCCAGAAACATAGATTCAGTAGAGCGTGTCTACGCCACAGAAGACATCCAGAGATACATACTGTTTGCCCGGCAGTTTCAACCGAAGGTGATCCTCCCTGGCATTACATTTCACATTTCATACTCTTCACTTGTTGCAATTATTTTTCAACTGGGCAATCCAGCATAACCACTGCTGCTATTAGCAGCATGTAATTTTTAGAACTGTGTTTTAGATTTACAAACAACCTGCTTTTTTTTTTTTTTTTTTTTTTTTTTTTCTTTAATCAATTTTTACGTGATGTAATCAGTGGTCTCAAATTAAGGTCTTTACAAGACTACATAACTATTTAATATTAGTATGAAATAACTAGATTATAAATAAGGTAGGTGTAACTCCTTAAGAATAACATTAAGTTAAAGATTAAATCTAAAGGTTCTTTTTGGGTATTTTGTTCTTTTACAATGACAAAGTGATCATTCTGGTTAAAGTAGGCGGTCCATGTATAAATGTTTGTGGATTATCATCAGTCTGATCCATTTTGCCCTGTTTGGCATAGATCACTGTGGAGGCACAGGAGTTTGTGGTGGAGCAGTATAAACGCCTGCGACAGAGAGATGGGGGTGGCACTACTAAATCTGCCTGGAGAATCACAGTGCGGCAGCTGGAGAGCATGCTGCGTCTGTCAGAGGCTATGGCTCGCCTCTACTGCTCAGATGAGGTCAGAGGAGCTCCAGCCCATTGCGTCATGTCATTTCCTGAGAATGGCCACGAGCATTATGCATACATATGTATCAGTTATGCATCTATAATGACTGTGAACATGAATTGAGTGTATTTGTGTGTATATAAAACAGGTTCTGTCTGATACTAATGCAAGCTTTTTATGTTTAAGGTTCAACCTAAACATGTGAAGGAAGCCTTTCGACTTCTGAATAAGTCCATAATTCGTGTTGACTCCCCTGATATCAACTTTGATCAGGAACAAGAGGATAATGAGGATATTAATGGCAAGTGCTTAACATGACTTAAATTCACTTGATACAGACACTCATTCTTTGTTAAAAACTGAAGTAGGAAACTTCAACACCACTTCCCTAAGGTCGTTTGTATCAGTTTTTTGACTCCAGTTCTGGTCTTTTTTCTCCAGATCAAAACGAGCTGTATCCTGCAGAGGCGGACGGTCGGAATGGGGTTGCCACTAATGAGGTGGAGGCCATGGACACTGGTGAGGCTGAAAGTCAGGAGAAGACGGCTAAGGCCAAACCAGCTCTGCGTATGTCCTTTGCGGAGTACCGGCGACTCTCCAACCTTCTGGTGCTACACATGCAAAAAATGGAGCAATGTGAGTTTTTTGGCCTTCACCAGATTCTTTTTAGAATTAAGAGCAGAATAGATTAGTTTTACCTTAGGAGGTTGTGTAATGTCAGATATTCTCCTAAATACCCACAGCCAGAACTTAAAGGTCGTGGCCTAGACATTCACACCAGCACCTTCAGTAACAAAAAAAGAATTTTTTACTGGTAACAAGGACTTTGTTAGCAA
Source organism: Arnoldichthys spilopterus (assembly GCA_037974385.1). Taxonomy (NCBI): domain Eukaryota; kingdom Metazoa; phylum Chordata; class Actinopteri; order Characiformes; family Lepidarchidae; genus Arnoldichthys; species Arnoldichthys spilopterus. Next base: position 31,922,270 of record JBBPDA010000041.1, on the reverse strand, counting down.
TTCATACTGGACGGGTCATTTCACAATTGTGAACTATGCAGACTGTACAGTAACACTGGATTAAAATAGCCTAGCTTGCAGTCAGGCAATAAGAACTATGCAAACGCTGCAGATTTATACTGAATTAAAATTTCTCAAATATTACTGTGGGACAAATACTCTACAGATTCATACTGGATTCAAATCAATCAACAATTAGTCTGTAAAACTATATACACCACAGTTTCATAATGGATTAAATTCACTGCAAAGTAGATGTGCCCACCCCCTGCTTTTACCCTCGAACATACTCTATATGGTCAAAAGCATGTGGACACACCTACTAATTATTGAGTTCAGGCTATTCAGCCACACCCATTGCTAATAGGTGTATTAAATCAAGCACAAAGCCATGCAAATTCTATAGACCAACCCTCTTCCTTGGAATATACTGTACTGCAAAGTTTAGGTGCAACCTGCAACTAGCATGCTGTGCCTTCCCCTTACTTTACCTCATGCATCTAATTATTTTGGCTTCCAAAGTTAATTTGCTATAGCAGGTTTTGGAGGGTAGATCTCCAGTACATGGCTGATGGCCACTGCTATAGATAAAAACTGGCAGTAGATTGGGTAATAACAAAGAGTATATTGACTTTGCATTGTAATAGGTTTTCCTGCAAAATAGGCCCGGCCAAATGGAAGTGCTATTATTGTGGAAGGAAAGCGTCTAGGAGCAACAACAGCTCAGCCATGAGGCACTAGACCACCCAAACTATCAGGGCATCTCTGCTGAGGTATATAATATCCTGCCCACAGTTTAAGGGCATAAGTCTGGCTTGGAAGTTGGTAGGGGCACATGGATGGGGAAGAATGTGTAGGTGGGAGATAAACCAGAGATTATATGGTTTTAAACAAACTACAGGAGACATGTGGACTGCAACACAATACATTACAGTAATAGAAACACTAACACAAATGTTTTTCTGTGCTTGTGGTCTTTTGATTTTAAATGATAAACTGGTAACATTTAATGGTTGTTAAACAACTGTTGACTATTTTTCATAGCATAACTCCCACTCCATTTATGCCCATAGGTTTGCAGTTAGATGTCCAGCAAGCTCATAGGTGTAATGGTCAATTGCCCATGCATCTTTGGTCATATAGTTTATCACCCCAACACAATATTTTTTTAAATAAATTGTATAAATTGTAACCAAGCATTTGTGTTCCAGTGGACGAAGAGTCCTCGCTAAAGAAGAGTGAGCTCATCAACTGGTATCTGAAGGAAATTGAGAGCGAGATCGAGTCTGAGGCTGAGCTCATTGCCAAGAAGGATCTTATTGAAAAAGTCTTGCACAGATTGATTCATTATGTGAGTGTGGTTCTACTCATTTTACATTCATATCAATATTTGGCTGCTAGTCATTTGGCTTATGAGCACTGAGCTTTGAGCATTTGCTGTTCTTAAAGAGGCAGTGATATTTGGTATACAAAGGACTACAATGCACTGTTCGATAAGAACGTCTTCTAAATGCTGTAAATGTAAGTTTTCTCAAACTGTGAAAGAGATCTCTAGCTTTATCCAGTATAGTCCAGTTAAGTTTAGATAATATTGGGGGTGGGACAGTGTAAAAAATGTCCTATTACAATTTCTAAGATAAGCTGTCTGTACTGACTCTGTATTTTTCCACCACATGTATTATATTGGTGTTTATTTGTACATTTGTCTTTTTATTGAACCTCATTTCTTAATGTAAATACAAAAAACCCAATTTAAACAAGTATACAACTCTCATAACTCTTACTACCAGATTTACCTCTTCAGATTAGAATTACTCTGACTTTTTGATGCTTAATCTCTGCAATTATTGGACCCTTTTGAAAGTATGATGCAGTATAAAATTACATCTACTCTGTAAACTGCATGTCTTTTTTTCTTTTTTTTTTTTATTATTCACCTTCCAATCACAGGACCATATTATCATAGAGCTGAGCAAAACGGGCCTGAAGAAAGTCGGTGATGGTGACGAGCCCATCATGGAGGAGGATCCATTTCTAGTGGTCAATCCCAATTACATATTGGAAGATTAGAGACGTTTGTGGTTCTGCTTATGATGGTGACAGAACTGGAGTTTGTTGTATTTAATGAATTGTTAAAGTATTTATAAAAAATAAAGAAATGTGGGAACAGGGAGAACTTTGCACGTGTCCATCCTTTTCCATCCACTAGGTGGCACAATTTCCTTTTGTTGCAGTGCAGCTATACAATGGTTAAGGTCAAATCTGTTGAACACTGAGGCAGCAAAGGATTCTTTTACAATTTAATGGCGGAATAAGACAAATTGACAACTTGATGTAAGCTTGTCTACATGAGATGTGTAACTATACACAGCTGTACACCTCTGGCAATGAATTTAAGCCTTATTCCTTGGTGAAACTAACTTTTTGACCTTGAAGCCGGTGACAACCACCCTAATTCTGCATTCCTGTGATCATTTCTTTGTTTCATTCTCTAGAAGCTTTAAAGATCTATAAATAATGAATTTACTGTGAATTATATATTGACCTTAATTTCATAAACATTTCAGATCCCCAGGGACTATTGGTCTGCACACAAAAGCTTAGTATGTTAATAAGACAGTTGTGTGTTATGGCCTTCAAAGCAGTTGTCACGAACAAATGTGCAGGTGTGTGCGGAACAACCAGGAGGAAAGAGTTTTTAGGATTTATTCCTGTTTTTTTTACCGACCAGAAGAAGGAGTTATTTGTCTTTGCGTGTGTGTGTGTGTGTGTGTGTGTGTGTGTGTGTGTGGGGGGGGGGTGTTCATTCTCCTTTGTTGGATTCAGAGATGGTAACTAGCTGTATTTGATAGGCTATATGTATATTTAAATGTTTAGTAGTGGGTGGTCACTAGTCCTACTGGTTTCTGCAATTCTGAAGATTTTTAGTTTCCAGAGTATTTTCAAACAGTAATATTTGTGGATATGTATTTTTATAAATATTAATTTTACCTGCAGTTTGTGTTCCATTTCAGTGTTATGTTTTGACTGTATCTGTTCTGCTGTGTTACTGTTACTGTGTTACTGACAGGTTTGTTTTTTTTTTTGTTTTTTTATTTCATTCTAAAACCAAAAGCGCACTACCAGGCCCTGCTACTGTTTGGTGTCTCTACACGAGAACTCCGTTATTTCATCAATGTGGTTTTACTCGAGTGCGTAAATGCCTTTTGCACCTAATAGTGATTACAATAACCGTTAAATATATTAGCCAGGAAAGAAATCTTCTATTTTATCCGTTTCCGCGGTAGAAATAGGCCTGTGTGTCAGAAACGTGAGTAAACAAGCCGCAACCCTCGCCCCCGCTTTCCCCTTAGGCTGTTTAACCATAAAAGCTTTAATAAAGAGAAATACAATCCTCGCTGGATAAAATCTATAAATGCTCAGTTATTGATAAAGTCTCAGTAATTAGGTTGGATGCTATTTGACATGTAGCCCATTAAATAAACCCTTTTACACATTAATAGTCCATGAGACATTTATTGCGCTGATTGTTGGTGTTCCGGTTCGTCCGATCAGCGCTGTGGCTCAGCAAAATGGAAGAAAATCTTCATTCAGACAAACGTGTGATGGTGAACACGGGAAAAACCTATTTTGGTGTGTTTAACTGCTTTATGTAGAGAACGACCTTACAGTTTTAGACGCTTACCTTATCAAACACTATGGCGTGAACCTGTTAGAAGATTAAGTAGATTATTTGGTTTTAAAAATAATTTTTTTTTTTCTTGAACCGGAAAATGTTGAGGAAAAAACATATTTAAAATATAGTATACTAATATAAAAAAATCTATTTTATATCTATATTTCATTATAAATATCTATTTATTTATATAT
>JBBPDA010000041.1:31896727-31913951 GCA_037974385.1 Arnoldichthys spilopterus | reverse complement strand
GTGTGGAGGTGGTGATGGCAGTGTGTGTGTGTGCGTGCAATATGAGAGAGGAAGGTGCTGAAGAACTGTTTCAGCACCACATCTTCAGTGCTTCTGGATGATCTGAACCAGCCCTGATCAGACTTCAGTGTCTTTGCATGACCAGCCTGCACCCCATACTTTAGTTTTTTCCCACCATTTGTAAACTGTTTTATCTTTATTAAGTGAATGGTGGTTGCATCAACTGGGTACATCATAAAATTGCAGTGCCCACTCCTTCATCTCCAGAATTAATGGTAATCTGTTAGTCTTAAACAAATAATCCAACGTTTTTCAATCAAATCTTTTCCTCATTCTACAGCATTAAAAGAAATCTTACCGACTCAAAATATATTCAAAATGAATGCGAGTGGGCAAATGTTATCAGCACTGCTTCATCGTCTGCAACATACACGTGTTTAGAATCAACAGGTTTTGGATAATGAATAGTGATTATTTTTTAATGGTGTTATAAATATTGGAACCTAGCCTAAAGACCTAAATGTACCTTTAAGTAGAGCTTAAATGTACCTCACTAGGGTTAAACTGAACTGCCCCAAAATTCATTGAATAGCTTTGCCCTCCAGTCAACTTCAGTTCAAGATAAATAATTCAAACGAAGCTAATCTGTTGTACTTCATTTGAAATGGTGCCAGACATGTAAATAGCACCAGATACACTGGGTTACAGCCTGCATGACTGTAATGCACATTTCAACTCAAGTGCTTCATTCTTTATGTGCTGGCCACAATATGTTTCTTCATAGGATAGTGACATGTATACCACAGTATTACATCACCTATTCTCTTAACACCACTAGCATTTGGGACTGATGAGTTTTGAAAGTGAATTTTTTTCCCATTTTTGCTTGGATTTTTAGCTGCTCAGCAGTCCCGGGACAACTTTTTGGTATTTTTTTGTTTCATGATGTGCCAAATGGTTTCATGGGTTGACCAGTGTCTGGACTTTGGGCAGTCTTCTACTATGTACCCATGCTGTTTTAATGTGTGCAGAATACAGTTAGATATTGTGTTGCTAATGTCTGGATTGCAATATATGTTGCTCCAAAACTTGTATATATCGCTAACATTGATGATGCCTTCCCGTATGTGGTAGCTACCCATGCCATGTGCACTTATGCACCCCATACCATCACGCTTATGCTCCAATAACAAGCCTGATGGTTCCTCTTCTTTTAGTTCAGTGTTCATGATTTCCAAAAAAAGTGTAAACTCTTAATTTGTCAGACCACATGACCATTTTTCACTTTGCCTCAGTTTGTGAGCTGGGGCCCAGAGAAGGCAGCAGAGTTTAAAGAAGATGTTGTACCACATATGATTAAATCCCTAAATTCTTTCAATTTGTATTAGTATCATCTTCAACATTTATGTAGTTTTTGTTTTTTTCAGTTTATTATAGGTTTCCATAATTTGCAAATTGTCACATTCTTTTTTTTTATTTATACTTTATATCTGTCTAATTCTCTTGTTCAAACTATCATTCAGTCTGTCATACTAGCTATGTCTGTTCTTCTGTCATTTCAACTGTTGTTCTACCTACAGTTTGCGAACGATTAGAATTCTCTATACTTCTGATGGTGTTTTAGGTCACATTTAGGCAGAAGTGCTAAATCCCAACCCAACAAATACAGGAAAAATTATACTTTTATAATGTATTGGGGAAATGATCAATTTTTAAATATGTCAATGGCAAAAGCATCTGGTGAGCAATAATTCCAGCTAAATGTTTCTGGTAAATGTTCTGTAAAATGATCTTTCCTGGACTTCGACATAAAGACCATTTTTAAGTACAGAATGGCTTCAACTCTTCTACTTCTGCTTGTTTCCTTCTACAACTTGTCGTTTAGTTTTAGGTCAGGACTTTGATTTGGCCATTCCCATTTATTCTTAGTTGACCATTCTTGTAGAATGGCTGGTGTGCTAAATTTTTTGCTGCACGAATTTATTCCTCTTGAAATTTAGTTCAGACAGATGTCCTGAAATTTTCCTTTAGATTTTCCTGTTGTAGTTCAGAATTCATTGTTCCATCAATGATGGCAAACTATCCTGACCCAGATATAACAAAACAGTGCCAAACTTTAAGCCTTTAGCTGTTTAGAAGTCACCCTGGGGTTTTTTTTGGACCTTGCAGACTATTACACTCTTTCCTCTGTGAGTAATCTTTGTTGACCACTGAAGTAGAGGGTAATAATGATCTTGAAGTTCCTCCATTTGTAAACAATCTATGTTTGTAACTTTTTCCAGCCTGATGGAAAACCATTTCTTCTTCAGAAATCTCCTTTGTTTGTGCCATGATGTACTTTCACAATCATGTTGTGTATATCAGCCTTTGATTGATTTTATTTATATATAGCTGTTTGACAACACCTGACACTTTTTTCACCTTTAAATTAACACATAATCACAGATAGTTTGCTTCAGTAAAAAGGGTTAGGAAACATCCACATTTTCTCACTGGAAAATGAGAAAAATCCAACCTTTAGATAAATGTATTCAGAGGAAAAACCTCAAGAAGTGATTACTCATGAGCAAGATGTGTGCTGACCTTCATAAGTGAGGGAATGCTTATTTAAAAAATAACTATTCACCCTAAACCACCTGAAATGGAGCTTTTCGTCAATGAGGATTTACCATAAAAAAGCAGGCTGGCTGTAATGAAAAGAACCTTATCCCAACTGTAAAATACGGTGGAGGTTCTGTGATGTAGTGTTTTTCTCCCTGGAAATCATGGCATCAAGGACTAAAATGCCAGGTCATTTTAAATCAAAATCTCTCTGCATCTGCCAGGAAACTAAAACTGGATCATCAATGGATCTTTGAACAGGATTTTGATCAAAATCAGATGTCCAAATAAACAACAAAGATTAATTGAACATAAAATCAAGCCTCCATCATCTCAGTACCCTGACCTGAGCCCCATTGTAAACCTGAAGAGGAGGGTGCACAAGAGATGGCCTACAACCCAGGGTGATCTGGAGAGATTCTGTAAATAAGAATAGTCTTAGATGCCCTGCACTGTGTTCTCCAATCTTTTAAACTGTTATAGGAGAACACTTTGGAGTGGCCAAGGGAGGTTGTAAGAAGTGATAAATGCAGTGATGCCAATAATTGTGTATGGTACTGTAGGTCATATTGGATCATTTTTTTAAATAAATAAATAGCCATGTGTAATTTTTTTGTCTCATCTGTTTGTTTGGGTTCTCTGTATCTACTCTAAAGAAAATCGGATGATGTTTAATATCATATTTATACAGAAATATAGAAAAGTCTAATGTGTACACTGGCTTTCAACATTAGTGCATGTTTTCATTCTGTCCATCTGTCTACCCATCCAACTATCTGTCTATCTTTATATTTAAAATTGAGCAAAACTGAAGCTGCAGTTATATGGGTGGTTATACAGGAGCTGACCCCAGCCTTGCTTGGCCCAGCCTGGCCTGGGTCAGTGTGCTGCTGCCTGAAGGGAATCGCATTCAAACCGGAAGAATCACAGCTTGGCACCTTCTGCACGCTCATTGCTCAGACCCACACACACACACACACACACACACACACTTTAGCTTGCGTCAGCTGCAACTCATGGGAAGTGCTCTCAGCCAGGTCAAGCCTGCTATTGTTTCACTGCTGTGCATGTGTATGTTATAATTACTACTGGACTCAGTGGAGAGAAAAGGAAATATCCAAGCATCACTTTTAACACTCGTTTGTGGAAAAAACGTACGTTATTCTTCATGTCAGTGCACTTTTTATACTACAGTGCTTGTGACCTATTTAAAAAGCTGTTAGACTTTCTACACTTGTCTTGTTGGTTTGTGCATGAGGTTCACGTATAACATTAGTGTTTTATACCGTTTACATTGGTTTACGTGGACAAACGGGGAATTATGGTAAATGTAAATCTATATACTATGTACCAGGCTGAGCAACGAACGAATATGGTTTGTTTTGAAACTCTGACAATTCTCACAAGTAATAAAACTTTTTCATGATGATTAATAATATGATGATATGAGCTCTTTAAATGCAAAATGGCAAGTCATTGCAGCTATGAATCACAGAGAAGTGACAATAACAGTGGTCACACTAAATAACCACCCTTATTTACTATTGTTTTTATAAGGCAGTCCATGTTTCTTGACAACTGAAAGTACTTCATCTGCACGCAATGTCGTGCGAACACACAGTAAACGACCCAAATATGTCATAAAGGAGTTTTGGTGTTAAGCTCCATTCTGTTGCATGACAACTGCAATAATGTAAGCCTGAGATGGTCTGTCCTTTTGGCCAATCTTTCTTTTCCCTCTGCCCTCCTCCTTCCTTTTTACAGATATTCTTGTGCTTTTAATAGTCTTACACATCCACAATCACTGAGTCACTGTTGTATAGCCAGAAAATTGTTGCAGAAAGTTCAGTGGTCCAAACACAAGAGGAGATTTTAGTGTAGTTATACAGATGATTTGTCCTGTTTTATGGTCAGCATTGGTCAGAAACAGCCAGTGACGTGCAAAATTACCATGGAAAGAAATGTGGTTTACTAAGCCTGGCTGAACAAGAAAAGGTCCGTTAAGGGTTTTTTGAAGTGATGTCAGAGAAGAACTGGTCTTGGTTCTCTAAGGAACCTGTCAAGGGTGCATAGAGTTCCTTCTATGACTTTATTTGTAGTGTGAGTGTAAGGAACCTTTTTTGAAGAACCTTTTTTTAAAAACCTTCACATAATGTAAAGTTTCTAAACAAATTACAGGTTTATCCATGTCTCCAAGTCAAGCACCATTAAGTGACCTTTATATTTAAGAGTGTATAGAACTTTTAACCAATGAGGAGATACTTTCAAAATTAAAAGGTTCTTCACACTCAAAAGTGGTTCTAAAAAGAACCATCCACTACAAAATGCAAACTTCTGGCATCAACTCGGATACCTGTTTTGGCAGCTTTATCATTAAGGGTGTATGTGTTAATTCTAAGGCAGTTTTCTTCTAAACCTCAGGGAAATTCAGTTAAACCCCAATTTGAAGTTAGAATAAGCCACAATATACCATCAGCTACATTTCATTGTCTTCTGTGCCCTTGGCTTCCTTTACCCCCCTGCTATATTAGTGTGAGGCCAAGACTTCGCTTGGGCCAAAGCTGTTGTTCATCAGTCCAAACGCATAAGCTCATAGCACTTAATGAGCTCCACAGCGTCATTTGTCTCACGCACCACCGTCACTGGGAGACAAAAGATCCACGCTGACCAGTCACACTGTGGGGTCACCCCTCATACCCCCCCTTCACAAGCATGCTGACGCTGATCGCCTCCATCGACTCTCGTTTGTGATAATCTCCACCAGTGTGGACCCTAATGAATAGCAGACAAACAGACTGTAGGGGTTATGTCATTAGCACAGCCCAGTCAGAGGAAACACAAAAGTCAGGCACATTTTGTTGCATACATGTGCACAGCAGAAATGAAGAGTTTCCCTTTCTTACAGTTTTGCATAACAATAATGAAACAGAAACTGTGACAAGCAATAAAAACAAAGTGAGTGGAAGGTGGGGCCCACCTTTTTATCAGCCTTTCAGACCTTTACAAGATTTGTGACGTGTTTACACTAATATGATAGACTCTGTCCATTTAAAAGTGCCTTTTTGCCATTTTATGTGCTATTTACTATTAATATAGTATAATATTATAATTTCTTAATGCTGCTGTTTTTAAATTTTACTTCTAGTATTATCTACTAACTACTATTGTGAACTTGAAATCATATGAACAGCATATTATTATTACTCTGATGAATCATTTCACTGACATGTGGTTGCTATTATAAACTCTGTACACAGCGCATCCAGCAAAGCAGAAAACCATATGCATTTTACCTTTATACAGTGATAAAAACACAATAGCGCATGATTTGATGTCATTCCTGTGGCAGTAACCTTTCTTCCTTTTTTGGGGCCTGATACGAGGCCTGTCGAGTTCATGGGGTTAAACTTAAGTAAGCAACTGACGTTCAGTGTTAAATAGTTTATATACTGTAACACTAAGGATAGGCCCAGGCCCAGGCAAAAGTCCACAAGTCTTAGGCACCTGTGTTTAAAGCCATTTTTTTTCCAGCAGCGAGTTTCTTTCTGCAGCAAAAACACAAGTGAACATGAGAGTAAATGCAAACAAACAGGAAAACAGTGAAAAGAATGAAGATTTGCTTTGTGTGTAAAACGTAGTTGATATTGGGTGAGCTTGTTAGAAGGCTCCAGATTTCTCCTCCATTCTACAGCCATTGCATGTATGTAATGAAGGACCATAAACCAAAAACCATACTGGGCGTCCATTAGTAGTGCTTTGGGAATGATCAGGTCAACACACTGACACACAAAATCTTTTGGGTTTTTTTGTTTGTTTTTTTATGAGAAAACAAACACTTACTGTCCAAATAAACAGTTTATAATGCTTTTAAAAGACTTTTAACTTCACTGTTAATGTGTGGTGCTAAATAACTGTAATCTAAACAGTTGTGATTGTAGTTTGTAGTCTAACTGGATATACAGAAATATTTTTGTGATGTCACAAAAATGCTTAATTTGATCTTGCAGCTTAATTAGCCGTTATGGACTGTATCAACTGGGAGTGACTGGTATTAAAACATGTGCTATATTATTTTGTTTTGTTTAATAAAAAATAGTTGTATGGGCTCTATAAAGATGGTTTGCTACTTACCTACTTCTACCCTCTATAGCCCACACAACTCTCAGTACTCTGGTCTTCATGTCTCATTTCTCTTTTAGTAAAGAGATGATTTATTTTAATCCAAAGAGAATTTCAATGAAAGCTGAATAAATTACTCTGATATATTTACATTTTGTTCCATCAACACATCCTATATGCTGAGGTAAGAAAGTCTGTATATACTGAATGAAAGTGTATGTTATAATTTTGTTGTTCATGCATAATTTCTTTTTTTTTCAGTGCAGAAACAGGCAAGTTAAATTTAATACCAAAGCTTGAAAGTTAGTGGTTAAGAGCATTTTGGTGGTTTGGTTTTTCTTAGAAGTGGTCTGTCTTTGAAAGACAAACCACTGTTTGAGCTGTGTTTGACACTCATTGAGCCACATGGGTATTCGGTGTCTGCTTCTGTTTCTGCCGAGTGTGTGTTTTGTGTGCAGGCATGTGTTTATGCATGTGTACTGATAGGGAATAGACCCTCTCTTTATCACCTGTCACGCTTTACAGTTTGATCCCAAACAGAAGGCTAAACAGAACCGTTAGGCCAGTCATAAAAAACAGGCGCCGTGGAGGAGAGAATCCTTTAGCCTCTCAAAAACTTGCTGAACCCCTCAAGGCTGTTCCTGATGAAGGCTTTTTTTAGTTTACCAAAAGGCCTGAATTTGAACCACCAAAACAAGCTTAGAAATAAATAGTAGAAAACCAAGACTATAGAACTTAAAATTGGTTTGTGCCTTAGAGGAAAGCTGTTATTTTCCTCTGTATATTATTGAGAACATTTTCATTATCTGTTTATGCATGGCTACCTGCAATTTACAACAACCCAAGTTCTTGCACTTTTTTAGTGGTACTTTATATTGAAAAACTGCAGAGTTTACACTTCAACTGTTTAGAACTATGGAGATTCTGACAGTTTTTGATATGTACATGTCTGTATGAGACAATGCACATTAACTGCAGGCCTGATGGCTAATCCTTTTTTAGGTCACAGTTCTGGTGCTCTGCAAAAAACATTATGCCAAGAATAATACTTCTGAGAAGCTTGTGTGATGACATAACTAAATAATCAGCTATTGATTTAAGTAGTCAAATGTTGACAGCTCAAAAAGTCAAGTCAAGTCAAGTTTATTTCTATAGCGCTTTTTACAACTGACGTTGTCACAAAACAGCTTTACAGAAACCAGGTCCGAGCCCCCAAAAGCCAAAGGTGACAGAGGCAAGGAAAAACTCCCTAGCTGTAGGAAGAAACCTCGGGAGGAACCAAGGCTCAGAAGGGGGAACCCATCCTCCTCTGGTCGACACCGGATAGCAAGCCATGATGACTTTAGATAGTCAGTTAACTATTCAAGCACCTTTTGCATGTCTGTATCTGGAAGCATTATTTATTCACCAAGTACACTACAATGAACTGCTTGATTATTGGATCTTACTCCTTAAAATAAAGGTGCCAAAAGGTGTTTGGAATGATGCCATAAAACAAGCTTCTTCAGTTTCAGTCCAGCACAGGGTTCTTTAATTCCAAAGGAAAAACACACCTATTGATAGTGAAAGTCAGATTAAGTGGCACACACACGGTAAGCAATGAATTTGTCCTCTGCATTTATCCCATTCATGATGCCCATGAACATACACAGCAGGAGTAGTGTGCTGCACACCTGCGCCTGGGGGGCAGCTGTGGGGATTACATGCCTTGCCCAAGGGGATTTAGCCAAAGATGTGTGAAGGAAAAAAAACTGTTTATTCACTCAACCCTCCCACATTTTCCCCGCCGGTCGCAGGGATTGAACCGGCAACTCTGCAGTCACAGGCCCTCTTCTCCAACCAAAATGCACACCTGCTAAAACTAGCAGTAAACACCAGGAAAATCACCACACTGTGACGAATACTAGCTGTCTAGGACCAGAGCTGAATACCGCTGCACTTGCATGATGTCTTAGAAGAACTATTTCTGGTGCCCTTAAGAATCTTTCAGTGAATTGTTCTTAAAAGAACGGATTTTGTAAACATGTAAGTGTGAAGAACCTTCATAAAGTATGTGGACATTTCCTTAAGATAGTAAAGAACTTTTCTATTATGTGAATATTCTTTATACTTTTCAGAAGGTTCTAGTGGTTAGGATGCTGCCTTTGGGACCTGAAGGTCGCAGGTTCGAGTCCTGGCCCAGGCACTACTGAGGTACCCTTGAACAAGGTTCCGTCCCACTACACTGCTCCCCGGGTGCAGTTGGTAGCTGCCTGCTGCTCCATGTGTGCGCGTGTGATGGGTTAAATGCAGAGGTCACATTTCATTGTGGTGCTTGAGTGTGTTCACAGTGACAAAGAGTCACTTTCAATTTACAAACGTTCTTTAGGAAGGTAAAATGAAGCTTTTGAACCCTTTGTGTCTCCTTTATTTTGTGTGCAAAGAAAAATCTTTTTGGATTTCCTTTATGACATGTTGGTTCTTCACGGGACTAAATTGCTCCAGAGGACCATTTTGGTTTCTTTATGTTTAAGACTAACGAGTGTTCAACCTTGGATCCTCTCTGCGTGAAGCTCTCAACATGTTCTCTTTCAACCAAAAACAAAGCAGAAATTCATTGCAATAAACCTCAATATCTTCTGCCTCCAGACTATGAAGGGTATGTATGTCTGACGACTGCAGCATGCCCCCCACAGTAGGTGGAAAGCTTCCTCTGCTACAGGTGGCCGTAACACAGTGGCATCCTAATAGCAGCCCTGGCCCTTTAAGAGGCTGTTCGTGTAGTAAAACTGGGTTTGCGTGACTGTAGCAGACCAGGCCCTGACCTCGAGGAGATGCTTATGAAAACGATCTGTCCATCAGGGGAAAGGAGACCAGCACTGCACATATGAGCCTACACACTCCTCCTCCTTCTTCTCCTCCTTCTGCTGCTACATACGCACTGATCTTTTTCCTTCACAAATCAGAATCAAAGGCACTTCCCTGGCCTGTTAGGAGAGGACTGTAGCATTTTTATCTCAGCCTCTATAACTCAGTGATTGTGCTGTATTTTTTATATAAGATGCCAATTTTCAGCATTGTTTTATAGCCTTTTTTCAAGCATTCATTGTTAAAAGGGGTGTACAAATATATTACACTGTTAGTGCAAATGAAAAACAGACGTATTTTGATCATATAGATGGAGAGGAAAGGGGGTATAGTGGTATAGGGTTATATGTTGCTGTTCACGTCAGTAAATGTCAGCTGTCTATGGCTATCACAGGGAAAGAAAAGCAAAGGCCTTGGGGGGTCTCTATGAATAGTAAAATAACACCACCGGTGACTGTACATGCTACTATTCAGAGAAGACATAACTGTAATTATTCACCATATTTAAAATAGCAGATAATATCAGATCAGATTCTTGCAGTTTTTCCAGCTAAAATTATTCCCCAATCGTGTACATAGTAGTCTGCATATTAAGTTGTAAAATGAACAAACATGGCTTGTAGTGCATAATACCATATACCCCTCCCCCCACGTACAGTAAATGCTTGCTTATGCATGTGTGAGACTTAAAAATAACGTGAGTGTGTGCGTAAGAGCATGGCTTATGACCAGTGTTATGCACACTAACTGTGGAAATAACCTTCTAAACCTTTGTTTGTATGGTCAAGCTGTGATCTGCAAGGAGGTCATTACATCGCTACATGCAGAAAAAATGCCTTAACAATTTTAATGGTGTATGTGATGTCTTTTTATGTCTGGCCATTAAACCCAGGATTGTCATGCTTAATAAGTGTCACTGTAAATAAATGAACTCTAATTAAAATATGTGCCATAACATGAGAAGATGTAACAGGATATTTTTTCATGTTTGATTTAAGGGAATAGATTCCAAAACAATGGGAATCGATTTTTGAAAAATAGATACTAGTACTAATGCTATTACTAATGCTTCTGCAGATGTTTTCGCTTAGAATGCGCTCCGTTGCTTTGTAATAATCTCCCAGTGTTACTCTAACCTGGTCTATCAGCTGTCTCCAGGCTGTACCATTCTGCCTTGACCCACTGAAAGACACAGTCAGGCAGCCAGTGAAGAGCAAAATTTGAATTTACAGTCATGCTCCCTTCAGCAGGATCCCGATGGGGTCTGACTATTGACAAGTGTCAAAGTAACTCATGTTGACACGAAGACATCCATTAATCTGTGTGTGTGTAGAAACGCATGCACAAAGAGTCATGCTGGCACAGAATTTGTTCAAGCCACAGTCAGATTCAAGCAGAATTATCTCAGCTACTGTCGGGTTCAGGCAGAACTATGTCAGCTACATTTGGTTTCTCATGATTTCGTTGGCTCTGGATGGGTTCAGATTGTCTGGTTCAATTTGTTGGCTACAGCAGCTGGATTGTGATAGAATTTTGTTGGCTATGGTTGGGCTCCAATACAATTTGTATTTTAAATTCCGTGATTTGGATGAGGATGGGCAAAGAATAATTGCTGCTCAAGTGTAACCTAATATATATACATATTCAGTTCTGACAGAAATTTCTAGCCTGATTAAAACTCTGATCCACATCTTTGATCGACATAGTCAAGTGATGCAGTCATACAGTCAGGTTCACACCTAAATACAGCTGTTTTGAATATGTTTAGTCTTTAATTTGCCTTCCGCACTAAACCTTGCTCTCATCCATAGAGAGAAAAGCACAGACCCTTGTCAAGCTCCCTGATGTCTCATTTGTCTTTCTGTTACTCCTGAGGACATGATCAGGATCAAGTCTCTAGAAGCAGTGTGTGGGGAGGGAAAGCAAAAAGCATGAGGTTTGGTGCAAATGCAGTGTTTGACTATGCAGACATTCCGTTCCTCTCTACATAATCTAGCTGGGGCATAAACACACATCTGCTCGTAAATTGAACATCGACTGTCGAAAGCACGCCTGGTTTTTATTTCCATCTCCTCATCAAAACAACCCAGCGGTGAAATGCACCGAGCGGGTCACTGCTGGGTGGAATTTTCTGCCACAGCGGACAGCAATCTTGCAAAAAGAAGCTCATTCACATGCCTTTATTAATGCATAATACTATTGTTTCTTACCTGCTATCATGAGATTTGCACTACAAATCTCTTAGATGTTTTTAGCATGCAAATAACTTTTCTAGCCTAACCTTTTTATAATTTTGCACAGCTAGATCAATCCCAATTCCAAATAATTTTCTATGGGTGTTTTCATGCATCAGTGTATTTATCCAGTACTGTGCAATGTCTTAGGCACATGTGGTAATACTTTAAAACCATTTATCTGAGCAGTGAGTTTCTTTCTGTGAGTCATCAATAGAAGAAATGCAAACAAACAGGAAAGGAGTGAAAAGACTGAAGATTTATTTGTACAAAGAAGTTGATATAACATGAGCTGGTTAGAAGATACAGGTTTGGCTCCAGATTTCTCCTCCATGCCTCCAGTCATTGCATGGATCTGTGTGAAATTCCATCAGCAGCTGATTTCATCTAACGAAGGACTGATTGAGCTCAAACCAGCGATCTGAAAAAAACCCACAAATAATACTGGGCGTCCACTAGAAGAGGAGAGCTCTATGAATGTTCAAGCCAACACACTGACACATAAAATCACTGTTTATTGTATCACTGTTATTAATATTTATTCTAATATTAGAGTTTTTTGAGAAAACAGAAACACTTATCACTGAGATAAACAGCTTTTAAGATCGTAAATCAAAGCAATAATGTCTTATTAATCATAATGCAAATTTCATTTTAGACATTTTAGGCAGGAGTTTTGCCCATATTGTGCAGTCATAATCTACACTGGTTGTTGTTCTTTGATGGCTATTTATAGCTAGGTGTCCTAAATACTGATTATACCAATTATATGCTTGTACGTTCATTACAATAATGATAACGTATTGTCACGTGGCCCAAGGCCGAGTATCTGTGTGTGTTGTGGTCGTGAATCAGGCACTGTAATTGAGGATGGCAGATATGAGAGAGTGAACACTGTAGAGGCTCTCACCCAGCAGGCTTTTAACCTGAAGTGTTCAGGCCTCATTGACCCTGTCACAGCCTATTCAACAGAGCGCTACACACAGCTTACTGCTCACTCTCTCTCTCTCACACACAGGGGCCAAGGAGGCCGCATACACTCACTCATGGTGACGCAAACTGTGCACACGCAACAGGGAGTCATGCAGGTTAGAGATTATCTCAGATTGGGAATCCCCCTCTTAATGCACACAGAGTTCTCCAGCCACCCTCATTTTGTACAACATCCCCTCCTCTTCCCTCTTCTGTACCACCCCTGATGGGAAGCTGTCACAGCTAACGTGAATCAGGAGAAATCTCACTCTCATGCAGCATCACTGCAGTCATGCAAGCTTAGCACTTCCCTACTCCGTGTATCTCTAGCTCCTCGGAGGGTGACGTGCCTCATACATTTCATCAAATAGTTAATAACCTTAGCATTAATATCTTGGCCTCATCTTAATTTATCACTGATTTTACATTGTATTATCCACTTACTGCTATTAATTATATATTACTTTAAAAAGTCTCTGCAGACAGAGAGAACATATTGCTTTTAGAACCTTGTTTCTTCAAACTGACAACAATAGAAAAATAGGGAAATTCCACAGTTTTTGAGCATTTTTGCATTTATTTTTTATTTTTTTGCTTTTTAATGTGAAGCATTCATTCTAAAGAAATGTATGTCAGAATTGTTCACAACAGTGGTGATTGGAACTAAATATCAGAAGCCTTTAATGTAAAACTTATTTTACACTGCCTGATGCTTGACACATATTAAAAACATATACACAGAGGTACGTACTGGGCATTCTGAAGCAAAATACCACCAAAATTACTTTTTTCCTCCTCAGATATTCCATTATTTTACCGTTATCAACATTACATATAAATTACACAGGTAAAGACACTGGTACAATACTTTTTAAATGTAGCAAGAGTTTATTTCAGGTAATTCAGTGAATCAAGAAATAGGCAGCTGCTTTTTAAAGTGATGTAAAGAAAAATGAAACAATTTTTGATCTGAAAGTGAGAATTTTCCACCAGACTAGCATTCCACCTACACCAGTATTCTCACAGAGAATGGTTATTGGTCATTTGATGGCAGAAGTGCAGTATTACGACGTTTGTAATGAAACCTTATGTTTAGAATAATAGCTTTTGATGAGATGTAAAAAAAAAACTCCCTCAATGTACAGAGCAGCTGGCATTTTACTATGGTGGAGTCAGAACTTAAAAAAGTTAAGTGGGTTGGATACATCAGAGAAAACATTCAGGTAAAGATCCTTCATGTAGAACAGCCAGTCAGTGACCCCAACATTTTGCCTTTATATTTGATGACCTTAGATCCCTCACTTTGTAGACTTTATGGGCCTTTAGCTTGGTCAACTCCCCTACATTAACATGTAAGTGGCCTTTTGTGTTTATATGGAGTGCAGTAAACTTTGAGCAGTCTATAGCGTGCATGTTGTTGCTGGATAGAGGAATGTGGATGCGAAAGTCACTGACATGTTGAATGTATTTTCAGAGCCATTTCCCAAACTTTTTATAATCTCTTTGGATCGTTAGACTAACAAATCACTACTCATGATTTTATTTTTTTGAAAGAAGGTAGAGTTTGGGTCTAATGTTATTAGAGTAGACTAGGCATTGTCAATCCCTTAGATATGCCAAATGATTTATTTTGAATGTGTTCATTTCAGTTGAAGGAAATGTAATATGTCTAAAAGAGGATCCTTAAAAGAGAAGGAAAAGCTTTAAACATACTTAAACATATATCACTATATAGTCCCCATTCTGGAAATTAACCCCCTTTATAGGCCTTCTGGTGACCATTCTGCAAATGGAATAAAAATTGACTCATTAGTTATTTTTTAATAACATAACTAAATAAAATATTTTACTTTAAACTATAAATAAAGTTGAATAGAACTGAAATTGAATCTTAAATTTAGTCAGCTGAGGGACCTAAAAGCAGACTTCGAATATGTTTATAATATTATTATTATTATTAATAAGAAGTAAAATGTATATAATGCCTTTCACAATACCAAGGTTTCTTCACAACCATAACATGGTAGGTTAGCTATGCACAAGAGTATCAGCCAAGATTGCTTATTGAAGTATACAGAAAATTCTGTAAAAACAAATCTTAAAAGAACGGTTACAAAACCTTGTTTAATGAAAAAGAGAGAAGAAAAGAAAATGATCAGATAGAAAATTAAATATGTAATTTATCTATAAAATATATATTTTTTATTTATTTATTTTTCTAATAAATTTTTTTGCTACATAAAACTACACAAACATAAGTAGGCCTCAGAAAAAAATAAAACGTGAGAAAAATGTAGGATATGGGCCCTATAAAGTTCAGAACATACTTCCATATGCAAGATTTTCTTATGACTGTAGGCATATACTGTACATATGCTTCTTGCATGAGAAAGGCTTTGACTCCCTCATTCATGACCCTGTTAATAATAAAGAAAAAGGAAGTTAATATCTGAATTATATTTGTCATGTTACACTCTTAGTTTAGAGCTGGGATGTCCAGTAAGAGTTGTTTCCCTTGTGGCTTTTTCTTTGAAACTTTGTTTTTCCAGTTATTCCTTAGAGCAGCAGTTTCTTTCCAGCAAAGCAATCAGTTTGTGTGACTAAAGTTTATAGCATAGACATTTGAAAGATGAAGTTTAATTGTGTCTTTTTCCATACTACACCCAAAACGTTTCAAGCCGTCCACTGTATATATACAGGTTTTCAGTGCTCTGAGGTCACTTATTGTAAATCCGAAAAGTATTTATAGATGCAATCCCATGCCAGTCGACCATAGACACTATGCTGGATGAGATGGATTAAATTATCTAGGAAGCAATGGCTAGTTCCACATCTCACACTAATCCAATTATTTTGGATTCATTTTATAGAAATCAATAGTACTTTAAAAAATACACTTATTAAAGAAGCATAGAGAAAAACTAAACAGTATGTTTTAAAAAAAACATTGTTTTTTCCATTTTAAAACAGTTTAAAATTAGAGTATATATTTTATTAAATATTTGTATTTTTATTTTACCAAATTGATGTCATAGAATTACCCCCTTCAAATGATTTGCAAAACTCTACTCAGTGCCCTGAATCAAGTGAAGACCAAATTCTGTGATTACTGCTGACCTGGACCTTAATCTTTACTGTTACCTTTATTTTATTTTCATTTAGTAAATATTTCAGCAGATAGTCTCTTAAAAGTCAAAGCATCTACAGGATTCATTTTTAATACTGTTAAAATTCAGTGCACATCTTTGTTGTCTTCCTAACCTGCACAGAAAGAGCATTAAGTGTTTGTCAGAATGTCATCAATTTTGTAATAGCTGTTGTTTTACTGAATTTCTTCATGGGTTAATGTGGCATGCCATCTCGCACGCAATCGCCTGAACAGATGCCAGAGCTCCGTCACTGAAATGAAACACATTGACAGATGCTTGGCTTGCGTGACCATGAAGCTTCCATCAGCTAACACTATTTCCTTCTCTCTCTCTCTCTCTCTCTCTCTCTCTCTCTCTCTCTCTCTCTCTCTCTCTCTCTCTCTCTCTCTCTCCCTCTCTCTCTCTCTCTCTCTCTCTCTCTCTCTCCCTCCTATCTCAGTCGATTTCCTGGTTAGGTGTAGGGGGCACTGTGAGGGCGGGGCTAAGCTAATGAAATTGGCTCCAGGCCAAATTCCCTCCCAGATCCCCTCCCCCCACATGACTCCCTGGTGAATATATCTGTGTGCTGTGAACACGCAAAGACAGGCGGTGTTGGGTGGAGGGAGGAAGAAAAGGAATACAGTTATGCTCTGGCACCAGTAGAGGGAACAAAACTGTGGAAAAAATTGTGAAAATTTAATGTCGTGCTGAACTGTAGAGACCTGGTGAACCACTGTGTCAGTCATAAAATTAAAACCACCTGCGTAATACCATGTAGGTCCCAATGTGAGTCACAGACTTAGCAAGACCTTTGAGGGTGTGCTGTTAAATCTGGCACCAGGACGTTAGCAGCAGATCCTGTAAGTTCTGTAAGGTGGGGCCTCTATGGATTGTCTAGCAAGCTAGTTCGCTCACTCGGATTGAGATCTGGGAAATTTGGAGGCCAAGTCAACAACTTGAACTCTGTTTCAGGTTCCTCAAATTATTCCTGATCAATTTTTGCAGAGTGGCAGGGCACATTATTGTGATAAATGAGAACACTATAAGGGAAAAAAAAAACACACACAGCTGTACTTTAGTCTGTGCAATATAGGTAACCATTGTGCTCATTATCATTATGCAATTCATAACGCAACGCAATTACTGGGCAGTATGCAATATTTTTCTGTGCAATATTCTTTCACTCATACACTGATACACCTTTTCTTGTATTAAAAAAACTGCATGTTTGTGTGTATATATAAGATTTTTTATTTTATAGTGTTTTATTTTACGTATTTATATTCTTTAGTATGTAAATGTGTGTGTACATATATATAAGTG
>JBBPDA010000041.1:31868432-31881872 GCA_037974385.1 Arnoldichthys spilopterus | reverse complement strand
AGCGCTGATGTGACCGCGCTGAGGCTAAAGACCAATATAGTGGTTATATACTAATTATATTCATACGAATAAATAAATATAATCACAGATAAATAAAACACAACTAAACAATACAAAAAAAGTAAATAAGAAAATCACCAAATGCGACACGTCTGCGCAAGAACAACGCAGCCGTGACAGCGCTGACTTCATACAGACGCAATTGGGCGGTGCAGCAACCAGGAAGACTCAGAGCTGAGACCGAGAGAAAAATAACGCAAAGGATGATAATAATATGACCTTAATGCAGCAAAGAGCGAGTTTTTAGGAATACATCCGTAGGTAAATCACCGCACTCTGCATTTTATCTTACCACACGTGCGTTACAGAAACGGGAAGGAGAGAACCGTTTTCCACTAATGCTAATGTTAGCCAGCTCAGCGCAGTTAGCTAGCAGTTTGCTCTAGCTTAGCCTGCTGCAGTTTGTTTTGTTTTGTGTTTGTAGCTTCACCTAAGCTTTCTAATATTTATCATTCATATGTGCAAAAAATATGCTCAGTCCCTTTTCAGGAATGTAATGACTTGACAACCAAGTTACTGCCGACACTTCATTTTAAAGTGAAGGTTGACTGAGAGATATAGGGTCCTGTCAATCTGAATGTGAGGTGTGCATCGATAAGCTACTACTGTATAACACACTTCACTGCTGCAGTTTATAATGCATGCCTTATTTATTGTAATCCTGTCATTTTAAATCCTTTATCTACTATCAATGGGAGCTGATTTGTTTCATTTTGCTTCCAGAAGTCTCTAAATGTCTTTTTTTAATTAGCGTCCTTTTTAAAGAGTAAACTCTTTAAAACTCAGAGACTTTGAGTTGGACAGACGTTTAAAAAAAAAGAGCTCATGCAACATTTCTAATGCTTTCGTGAATGAATGCAGTCAGATCCTCACAGCCAAGTTCCAGATTCTAGTGCAAGGCCTTTGCAAAAGAGTAGATGAATAGCCAATCCAGTTAGTCAGCTGACGTGAGTTATCTGACAAATTACACGTGTCATCAGATATTTTCTATGATCATTGTCATATTATTAGTCCAGCAGAAGCTCTTTGTTTTGTCAAAAAGGGACAGGGAGTCCAGATTTATTCATTTAATCAATGACTGTAAAAGCGTTAGGTGCGTAAGCGTAACCCTAGGCTTAATCTCTTCAAAAATGGAGCATTTCAAAACATTCTGTCAGCTCTAGGTGCAATGCTATAAATTAGGAATGGCAATTGTTCCGCAGTGTCTCTTTATCACTTTTGCCATTTGTTTTTGACTTCAGCGCAAACCACAAGGCTGTTTTTATGTACAGATCACTGTCATGGAGGAGACGAACAGAGAAGCCGTTGCCACGGCAGTGCAGAGGGTTGCAGGAATGCTGCAGCGATCAGACCAGCTGGACAAAGTTGAACAATACAGGCGAAGAGAGGCCCGGAAGAAAGCGTCTGTAGAGGCTAGACTTAAAGTAAGGATATATGTCTCTGTCTTGTTTATAAGCTGATGATGGTTTTAGTGCTCCAACAGCTCATTTAATGTAGCTAAGACAGCGTTTCTCTCCTAGGCAGCTATCCAGTCCCAGCTGGATGGAGTACGAACAGGCCTCACACAGCTGCACAATGCCTTGTGTGATGTAAAAGACATTCAGAACTCACTTGCTGATGTCAGTAAGGATTGGAGGCAAAGCATCAACACTATTGAGAACCTGAAGGACGTCAAGGATGCCGTGGTCCAGCATAGTCAGCTGGCATCCGCAGTGGAAAATCTCAAGAATATCTTCTCAGGTGAGACCCAGAATATGTTGAGCACTTTTAGGAACTCTGTATAGCCTTTTTGAGATCCAGGACACCGTACCTTACTAGCACACACAAGCACACAATTCCATTGTAAAAGTGAATGCGTGAAATGGGATTATGTTTCTCTATGTCGCAGAGACGAGGTTCTCTATTGACCTTTGCTTTAAGGATTTTGGCCTGTCGGATTATGGACTTAAAATAATATTTGCGATGATTTAGGCTTTAGTTGTATCTAATACATTTACATTATTTTCGCATTGTGAAAATAGAATGGGCAAAATAAGATCATGATTATTAAATATTTTTACAATACTTTATTTGGTATTTTGATGCAAGCAAAATGTAGCATATTTTTAAAACTGCTATGAAAAATGAATTTAATTTAGTAGTTTCATATATACATCAAATTCAATCAAACAGGACTAATTATGGTCCCTCTTTAGTGAAACATGCAGTTACTCAGTGTTACTCAAGCGCTAACAATATCTTACTATCTTATGTTTACAAATAAACTGGCTTAGTTTCTTCAGTGATTCCCCAGTAGTGTTATCAGATATCGGGCCAATATTAACAGTAAATGCTGGATTGGATATGGGTGGGAATCCAATCTTGTTACAAATTAGCTTGGCATAGCACTCACTCACAATGAGTGGCATTGTAGAGAGTTTAAGCAGGTTGAACATGATTTAGATGCTCATCTTAAGTTCTAGCTTCAGTTAAAAATCAGCCAATATGTTGATATTTGTGTCGGAAAAGAAGAAGGTGGCATCATGCCATCTCTACACTCTTGACCAATCAGTAATACAGAATAGATTGTGTGTTAGTGGTGATGCATATTTACTCTCTATACCCCAACAGTGCCTGAGATTGTGCATGAAACCCATGAGTTGATCGAACAGGGTGAGCTCCTGCAGGCCCACCGTAAGCTGATTGACCTGGAATGCTCCCGTGATGACCTAATGTATGAGCAGTACCGCATGGACAGCAAGAACACACACGACATGAACCTGATCCGTGCCTACTTTGGCCAGGTGCAGGGCCTGTCTGACGAACTGGCCAAACAACTGTGGATGGTTCTTCAGCGAGCGCTGGTCACGGTGCGGCGGGATCCCACCATGCTAGTGTCGGTGGTGCGCATTATCGAGCGTGAGGAGAAGATCGACCGGCGCATGCTAGACCGCAAGAAACAGACAGGCTTCATCCCCCCAGGTAGGCCCAAGGGCTGGAAAAGCCGAATGAACCAGGTGTTAGAGGGCACGGTGAGTGCCCGCATCGAGAGCACCCAGTCGGAGACACGGGACTCTGACAAGATGTGGCTGGTACGGCTGCTGGAGATCACACGCAAATATGTGCTGGATGACCTGATCGTGGTGAAGAACCTCATGGTGCAGTGCTTCCCTCCACACTACAACACTTTTCAACTGTTTTTTGACCTCTACCACCGGGCGCTGTCCGCACGTGTGCAAGAGCTGGCCGCTGAAGACCTTGAGGCCAACGAGATTGTGTCTCTGCTCACCTGGGTCCTCAACACGTACAAAAGGTTGGTCAGACTAAGCAAGCGCAAGTAACATGTTGTCGACAATGTAAAATAGTTTTTGATGAAGTTGATCTGCTTAAAAACTAAAGCTCTGTAATGGTCTAATAGATTGCAATACAGGATGGTGGGTGAAATGACTTCTGTTGTTTCATTGCATCATAAACGTAGTAGATGCTTGACAGTTTGACTTCACACTTGTGGGTTTGTGTACTGTAGTATGTGTTGATGTGTATTCCAGTAAGTATTTGTATCACATATTTTTAAAGTGTATTGCGTTACTTAAATGTCAAAGAGATACTGGGCAAAGTACCTGTCTACAGTTCTAACACGATGTTATCGAACTTGAGGAAAACCACAAACTGCAGTCGTGGACTGTAGGGACAGGCCCAGAGTTTTGAAGTTAATCAAAAAAGTGTCTAAGTTAGTCTGTTATTGAACTGATAGTTGCAGCCTTGTTCTTTAGGAGAACTGTCAATTTTAGGCTTCGTATCTGCTGTTAAGGGTGGGTAATATCACCGTAGTGTCAGAGTCAATGGTACTTTCACAGACATGTACAGTGGTTTGTGAACAGTTTGTTAACCTTGTAAAATGTTCTATATTTTTATATGAATGTGATCTAAAACATCTGATTTTTGACTAATAACAAATCTGCATGTGACAAGTAAGTGAATCATGCTCTCGATATGTGGCGTGACGCATTCAGTTTAAATTTCTTGCTGCAGTGAAGGACTGTTTAGTGACTGTGGTTTTCTGAAGTTCTCCCCAGCTCAGCTGTCCTGCATTTGCCAGAGTAGCATGACATGTCTTAGGCAGTGCGGCCTAAGGGTTTGAAGATCATACATATTCAGCAGTGGTTTCTAACCTTGCCCTTTATGCACTGAGATGTCTCTAATCTTTTGACATCATGTACTGTTTTATGTGGATGTTGAAAGATGTAAATTCTCTGCAGTCTTGCGTTGAGAAATGTTTCTTTTAAACCGACTAACAGTTCTCTCAGGATTGTGTCACAACCCATCCTTGCTTGCAGAGACTGAGCTTTTGATGGATGCTCCTTTTATACCTAGTCATGATGCATCACCCGCTACCAGTTAGGTCTAAGAAAAATCTAGGAAAAAAACAGGGTCTGGAAGACCCTTGAATTGTTCTTGGCTTTGATGTTTTGGGAGCCCTGAAGTGTCTTGACGTGAATTTTCTTTTTGCAAAAGTGACTATTGTCATTTTGAACACAGTCGATCGCCACAACGAAATGTGACCTATGCATTTAACACATCACACGTGGAGCAGCGGGCAGCTATCAACAGTGCCTAGGAAGCAGTGTAGCAGGACGGTTCCTTGCTCAAGGGTATGTCAATAGTGCCCGGCCTGGAAACCTGCAACCTTCAGGTCCCAAGAGCAACGTCCTAATCACTAGGCCGCCACTGCCCAACTATCATGTTGTATAAATGTTTGCTATTTTGCCCACCTCAGCTGTGTCTTTGGGAATAATTAGTCACTGTTTTTTCCTTATGTCCTAAAGGAATATTTTATGTCAAGCTTGGCTGTTTAAGAGGAGAAATACCAGCAGAAATCTGCCTTTCTGTTTCCTTGATATTATGCGTTTTATATGTCTTTTAAACCTCTGGGTTGTCCACTTAATTGATTAAGAAGAATTGACCTTTTATCTAGAAACTGATTGTTTGGGCTGACTCGTGTTTTGTGTCTGATCTTCAGGTCACATGGGCAACTCCCTAAACGTACCATCACCACTAAATCCCCTAATTCTGTCTGCAGAACTAAAACACAGGCTCAGAATGCCATCAGCTGGTTTATGATCTAATCATACAGTTGCATCTGCTCTATCCACCCTGTAGTTCAGGCTTTTCAGCAACATCAGCAGGTTCGAGATTGCTTACTTTGACACAGCAAGAAATGGAGTGACTGAGTGTAAGAACACAGAATAGCTCTGCAGATTGCTTGAAACGTCTTCACCAAGACGCGGAAACTGTATTATTGATCAGAATAATTATTGCCTACATGCAAGTATTTGGGAAAAGTCATTTTAGAGGCAAACGTTACATTTAGACAGGAGATTGTGAAAAAACAAGGCTTTTGCCTTTTTAAATGAGATGCGTGACCAGGAACATGAACTAACAAGGTACAAAAGGTGGGCTCTGATTTCAAGTTGACTTTAATGGATGGCAGAATCATGAATAAATTCCATTTTGCAGTTTTGTTGCTATATATTGTGATATGTTTGGACCCTTTTAATGACCAGCAAGTCCAATCTGCCACTAACAGACTAGGTCACATGAAGCATTTCCTGCATCTTTTTGAATGAGCAATGTCACTGGACAGTCCAAAGTGATCAAAATGTTAACTACCAATTCTGTTATGTCAGCTGACAAACTGCTAGCTAGCTGGAGCCCCAGAAGTACATCAGTTAACAAGAGCAAAGTGTTAAGCAGAGAGAAAGTGAGATGACCTGAGACGTCCCATGCATCTCACCCACAATCTTAGGAAGTAAATTTACAGAGGCAGCTTTAGTACACATTTGTCTTTTGACCACAGAACATTACTGCAGCAGTTTTGCATAAACATGCACCAATAGAATGATTCAGTTATGTGACAGACTAGTGTTAAACAATAATCTACAAGAGTAAAACGATGTTAATCAAGAACACTATGTAACAGTTCTGTTTTATTTTGTTCCTGGATACAAAGTGTGTTTACCCAAATCCTTATGGCTAAAATAAATAGATAATGGCTATTATTCTACAAAAACGTTGCTTTTGTGGTTAGAACAGTGACATTTTTTAAATGTATCTGTTTTCAAGAACG
Source organism: Arnoldichthys spilopterus (assembly GCA_037974385.1). Taxonomy (NCBI): domain Eukaryota; kingdom Metazoa; phylum Chordata; class Actinopteri; order Characiformes; family Lepidarchidae; genus Arnoldichthys; species Arnoldichthys spilopterus. The sequence goes on along the minus strand of JBBPDA010000041.1, from coordinate 31,875,706 downwards.
TTCTCGATCCACTTTAAATGTTAAGTAGACTTCCAGAATATTCTGGAACTGTGAAAACTGTCCAGATATTCCAAAAATTGTCCAGAATTTTCTAGAACTTTCTGGATGCTTTTAGAACGTCCTAGATCTTTTAGGACTGCCCAGAAAAGATAAAATTTGCCTGTTTTGCCACTATAAAAACAAAAATTTTGTGAGTTGTGGTCATAAAATCAAGTTTTGTGATGAATATAGACAATTTTACATCAACTTTAGACATAAGCAATAGAAATATAACACATTTAGAAGCCGGAAACAAAAATAGTGTTATGTTGTGTTCTTGCTAATAATAATTCATCATCTGAGTATGAAGAATAGTTCTGAGCGGGAAAAGGGAAGAGAATAAACTACAGCTAAATAAAGCTACAGTGGAACCAACATATTGTAGTAGTTGAAAGAGAAGTCAAAGTGCTCCCAGCTGTAATGGTAATACACATCCATTATTGAACAGCAGCAGCGTTGTGATGCTATTTTCAGGCAACAGAGTTGGTTTTGGTTGTAATCTAGAAAGTCAGTTAGTGGCATGAACTCTGGTTGTGTGTGCTTACTATAATGGACTAGAACACTGATGAGCCACTATGTTGTTAACTTAATGTGTAATTATTATTGGCCCTTTTACAAGCAATTTGAGTGAGACACTTTATTTGCATAATTTATGCAAATATTCAGAATTTTGGTGATCTTCCACCTCATACCTGCAGATCTTTTTTGTCTGTGATAACTACGGAATGACTGTGCTACACTTTTGCTTGTGTGTTGCAGCGTGGAGATGATGGGCCATCCAGACCTGTATCCAGAGTGTGACGTGAAGCAGTTAGAGCCTTTGCTGCCTCAGGAAATGGTGGACGTTCTGCTTGGCAAATACATGCAGACATTCACTGTAAGTACACACCCACACACTCATGCACACACGCAACACTCACTGTCAACTGTCAGCCTGGCACTCATTCAGACATTCCTGCAAAATTTTCCTCTGTAAAGCATAACATGATTTCCACAGCTGCTACTGTACCACTGGAATTGTGCTTCCTGTAAATGTTTACATCCTAATTATGGTCTGACCTAAACCTCGGCTTAAGGGGCAAGTGGCTACCACTGACACATCATGCTGCTCTGCTCCACGTGTGAAATGTTATGGTTTCTTTATCCATCGGCACAACAGTACTAAAGATAGAGGATTCGGAATTGTGTGGTTTATGTTTTTTTTTTTTTATTGTTGTTGCTGTTTTCCTTCTGAAATTTTGGATGACTTAAGTAACAGAAGTGCAAACCCAATCTCTAAATACACTTCTCACTTGAACAGCTGCATTAAGAGCATTTAGCATAAAGGTTCTGTATCAAACCAAACCATCCATCCATTGTCTAAACCACTTCTTCCATTTTGGGTTGCGGGGAAGCTGCAGCCAATCCCAGCTGACTATGGGCTCAAGGTGGGGTTCACCCAGGATAGGAGGCCAACCCATCACAGGGCAACACATAGACAGACAACCATTCACACACACTCTCAACCTACGGGCAATTTAGAGCATCCAATTAACCCGTCGCAAGCCTTTGGACAGTGGGAGCAAACCCTTGCGAACATGGGGAGTGCTTGCAAACTCCTCACAGAAAGGCAATTATGGCCGACCCGGCGATCAAACCCAAGACCTTTTTGCTGTGAGGCGACAGCGCTAACTACTGCACCACCGTACCGCCCTCAAGAGTGTTCCAACAATGGAAAAGTGGCTTGATGATGTACTGTGTTATAGGATGTGAAATAGCAATTGGCCAAAATGACATTTGATTGTTCCTTCTAAAACAAATGCACAAGTTTTACCATTCTGTTTCCAGCATCAGGCAGTGTTCATTTGCTCATATTTTAAGAATCATAGCTTAACTGTAGCTTACATAGCTCACATTTTTGTCTCACAAGTTTTGTTTCACTGGTTTCAATTTGACCTACATTTCATTGTCAATCAATGAAAGTGACGTTGTATGACTCCTGTCAGTCATATTGTGCATTCAGCCCACACAAGAACTTTAGAGGCAAACAGACGCAGTAGTCCATTTTCCTCTGCAATATTAGTATAAATATCAATCTGACTTTTCACAATCAAACGTCTTGTTTGCTTGTTTGTTTGTTTATTTATTTATTTATTATTTTATTCTATGTCCAATTTAGAATATTCATTGACGCCAATAGAGTGTGTATATGTGCAGATGTAGTTGTAAAACATTCTCTCTTTCAACAGTCCAACATCACTGGATGGCTGCGCAAAGCTCTAGAAACCGATAAGAAAGACTGGCAGAAGGATACGGAGCCAGAGGCTGACCAGGATGGCTACTACCAGACCACCTTACCTGCCATTGTCTTCCAGGTACCTGCACCCCTGTCGACCTGCTGTTGTGGAAGTGCTGTGTTGTTGGGCACAGTGTTGGAACTTGGTATATTTGTCCAAACCTAATGTGGTTCATATTCACATTATGTGGTAATTGGTAGTATTAATGGTTGTGCTCGGGTTCAGTACAAATGTCATGGTCAGTTCTCTTACCCTTGAAAGATTTTTGCTGGGATTGAGGCCTGTTTTATTAGTCTAGTACATTTTAGTCATTTCTGTCATTGCAGGGAGAACCAGCAAGGTTCACACACCCAGCGTGAAAGTAAATAATTAAGCGGTATTGTTTTGGAGTCTGATTCAGATGGCGGTGATTGGTTTAGCTCTGGTTGAGATGGAATTTTGTTGAACTTTGGTCAGATTCTTTTTCATTTTCACCTCCCTTTCCTTCTGCTTTTTTTTAGATGTTTGAGCAGAACCTGCAAGTGGCAGCTCAGATCAACGAGACTTTTAAAGAGCAGGTGCTGAGGCTCTGTCTGAAACAGATGACCTCATTCCTGGTGAGGTAGGTCTAGATCATTTCACAACAAACCACTGACTCAACCTTTTCTTTGCACAGTGTTTTTTATGAATGCTGGAGATTATGATTTAAAAAAAAAACATTTTTATTTTTTACTGGTAATAGTATATGGAAATGTTCCTTAAAATGGATTGAGTAACCCTAGTGTGTCTTCTTCGTCAATCTTTGTGTGTTGCAGGTACAGGGATGAGGCCATTGCCTACAAGGAGGAGCACTTGAAAGACCGACAGCTTCCACAGTGCTACGTTCAGTACATGATCGCCATCATCAATAACTGTCAAACGTTTAAGTAAGTTTCGTTAAATGTCCTTACAGTCTTTACCACTGTCATCCCAAATGTACTGCCCCAACATCAGCATGCGATCTGTACCTACCTGATCCTTTTTTTAGGGAGTCTATAAACAGTCTGAAACGGAAGTACTCCCAGTCGACGGAGCCCACCCAAAATGATGCCCAAATTGAGAGGACCCTGAATGAGGTGGCCAAGGAGGGTTGCCAGTTCCTGTTAGATGAAGTCTTCCTGGATTTGGAGGTAGGAAAGGTTTCAGAGGGGTTTTAGAAGGTTACCACCTATTTTATACTCAGGTTCATCTTGCTCGTTGAACAGAGTCATCTGAACGAACTGCTGACACGGAAGTGGCTAATAGGCTGTCATGCAGTGGACACCATCTGTGTGACGGTGGAGGATTACTTCAATGACTTTGCCAAAATCAAGAAGCCTTATAACCAGGTATGTAACTTATTTGTGTTTATATTTTAATTAAGAAAAAAGTATGGTACGGTAAAATATGGTTTATATTATTGGTTTAGTCATTTTTATGGGAGAACGGTACATTTGATTGAACAAGTGAAAGTGACATTTGTCATTGTGAACACACTCATGCACCACAATGAAATGCAACCTCTGCATTTAACCCATCACACGTGCACACGTGGAGCAGCCGGCAGCTATCGACAGCGCCCGGGGAGCAGTGTAGTGGGACGGAACCTTGCTCAAGGATACCTCAGTAGTGCCCGAGCCGGGACTCGAACCTGCGACCTTCAGGTCCCAATGGCAGCGTCCTAACCACTAGGCCACCACTGTTCGACTACTGTCTTTTTATGAAAGTGTAGCATAGTCTCCCTGCATAGCATACCCCAGGGCAATGTAGGCGTAACATGCTATGTGTGCGGAAACTACGGTAGAGGGAGATTTACTACACTATACAGCAAAAAGTTTAAACCTGGAATTAAGAGAGTTTTGCTGACGTGCACACACACTCACACATGCACATTTGTCGTAGTAGTTGCCATTACTCTTTTGGGAAGGCTTTACACTAAATGTTAAAACAGTGCTGTGATAGTTTGATTGCTTGCAATCAGAAAAATGTTTAAAAAGTCAGGGAGAGATGTTGGATGTTTAGATCACATTAGCGTTAGAGCTATTAGCTAAAGCGCCATCACTTCAGAGAGAGCTGTTCCACTTCACCACTAGGCAATACTGGTGGCCCTAACTGACACTAAGCTTTACGCATTGTGACTTTAAGCTTGTGTACAGCTGCTCCACAGCATCCCCTTCTATGAACAGTGCTTTTCTATGGAGACATGCCTGCTGTTTATGCACAGCTGAACACCCGTGTCAGCAATAGCTGCACATTTAAGTAGCTTAATTCACTGATTAGAAGGGACGTCTACCCACGTTTATGGTCTAAATACCATAATATTACTATATTATTGATAAATGTTGTATGTGTGAATGGTCGTCTGTCTGAGTTTTGCCCTGTGATGGGTTGGCCTCCTGTCCTGGATGAACCCCGCCTTGGGCCCGTAGTTGCCTTGGATTGGCTCCAGCTTCACCATGACCCAGAATGGATATAATATGGTGGTAAAATGTAGTAAAACCTATAGGTAAATTGTTTGTGTTTGTTAATAGTTTCTTTTGATAAAATGCTGTGATATTTAGAGATTTCCAAAACTGTGCTCCTGCTATACAATTTTTATTCCAATTTTAGCCCCGGTTTAATTAGACGGAGTCTGTGGCTTTAGTCTGCATGTTGTTGGGTTAAAATAATTTGAAAACCTTGAAGATATTACTTTAATCAGATATATTTTATAATCTCCTAAGACTCTTAAGTCTGAGTGTTATGTCCAAGGCTAAACCTATAATACTGACAACACAACAATATTAATCATGATATAATAAACATTGTTAAGTTTTGTTAGCATTTAGCACATATGCGATATTCTCGCTAAACCCTGAGGTGTGAGATTTAAAGTCCGAAAACCAAGTGTTAACTTAACAAAATGAGAGATTTCTATAAATCAGTGCTGGAAAGTGAAAGCACTCGCTCCCTTGTCTGTCTGTCTGTGTGTGTGTAGGAGATGACAGCTGAAGCTCATCGGCGTGTTGTGGTGGAGTACCTGAAGGCCGTCATGCAGAAGCGCATCACATTTAAAAACGCGGAGGAGAGGAAAGAGGGAGCGGATAGGATGATTAAAGAGGCCGAACAGTTCAGTTTCCTCTTTAAAAAACTTTCTGCTGTGAGTAACTTTGTGACTGATCCCATAAAGGTTTTATTTTGTACATGTATTGCTTTTCCATGGTCTCCCTCACTTGTTATAATTTGTCATTTAATTTGTTAGTAGATTTTAGTGGACTGTTAACACGTCTGTCATCAGTTATAAAGGCTAATAATGCTGTATTCATTTGGAATACAGTTGCACACTGGTCTAAAAGTTTCATTTTTACTATGCATGCACTTGCTCAGTGTTTCAATCTTCATGTTTCGTGAGTTTTTCTGAAAAACTGTAGCTGTAAAGTATCATCTCCATCATATTTCTCACCCCTAACCTCTAATCCGTGTTTCTGCAGACTCTTAAAAAGTATTAAAAACATGAAGATTTTATGCACTATGTCTTAAATGGCTCACGTTCTAGTCTTAAATGTCATTGTGCATTTAATGCTTCTTCCATCACTTTTTTTGGTGGGGGGTGATGGGGCAGTGGTGGCCTAGTGGTTACGACCTTACAGAAGGTTGCAGGTTGACCTGGGCACCACTGAGGTTCCCTTGAGCAAGGTACTTCTATTCACAAGGCCATTTGGCCACTATTGCCCACCAGTATGAATATACAGTTTGGTAAAAGTGAATAAATTTGTTTATATTGTTAGTAATTCTAAGACTCTCAGTGTCTTACCGGTGTAGACATGAAAATTGGTCTTGAATGTCGTTCATAATGGTCTTAAAGTCTTAAAATGTCTTAAATTTGCCTTGTTGAAACCTGCAGAAACCTCGTCTACTGTAATAAATGAAGTATCTTTGTGTGTGATCAGGGAGAGGACACAGACTGGCTGTGTGGCTCCATCACTGCCATTGCCGAGGTGTTTAAGCTGACCGATCCCACTCTTCTCTTTCTGGAGGTGTCCACACTGGTCTCCAAATACCCAGACATCAGGTCAGCCTGAACTGCCGTCTTTAGGCCAGCTCGCTGACCCTTTGACACACTTCTTTTACCTCTCTTCCCTTTTTTGCCATTGCTATAGGGGCCTGTCTTCATTGTCTAGTCAGTGTGTCAGTTTCCAATATCCCAGTCAGATCAGCACTGATGCCCAGCTGTTAATGCGATGGGACTGATCATGTGTATCAGTCCTGAAGCGCTTTTTAGAGAAGCTAATATGGCTTTTGCTGTAGTCAGGATTTTTTTCATGTTTGCAGACAGTAGTGTTCAGAAACTATACAACAATAATAAACAGTTGAATGGAAAACGATACAGCCGTTGCAAGGATCCCTGTCAGTATTATTGGTTAATATGCAATGAAAAGTTGCAGGAACAACATTAACACAGAGAACAATAAACAGTGAACTGCGTCTCAAAAATCTCTGTTCCTGCACCCAACACAGAACTATTTGTTAAAAATTGAAGCACAGAGATGTGAAAGCCAACATCTTGTGTGTGTGATAGTGCCAATGACACAGACGCATATATTGGGATTTTAGAGAGACATATGCTGCCAATAAGGTGATGTCTTTTCATAAAGTCCTTGGTTCTTTTAGCAGGATAAGACCAGGCTTCGTGCTACAACATTTGTGTGTACGTGTGTGTGTGTGTGTGTGTGTGTGTGTGTGTATATGTGTGTATATATATGTGTGTGTGTGTGTGTGTGTGTATATGTACATGTATGTATGTATGTGTGTGTATGTATGTGTGTGTATGTATGTATGTGTGTGTATGTATGTATGTGTGTGTATGTATGTATGTGTGTGTGTGTGTGTGTATGTGTATGTGTGTATACACACGTGGACAAAATTGTTGGTACCCTTCAGTCAATGAAAGAAAAACTCAAAATGGTCACAGAAATAACTTTA
>JBBPDA010000041.1:31854319-31868332 GCA_037974385.1 Arnoldichthys spilopterus | reverse complement strand
ATTTATGTATATAAATAATAGGTTAAACAGAAATTTAGAAGTAAAAATAGATAGGCAGGTAAAAAAAAAGAAAACTTGTAATAAATAGGAGGCTAAACTATAAACCTAACAATAAAGTATAAAAAGTTACACAGTAATAAAGTTACACAGTAAGTTAAGCTAAATGTGCAAATAGCTAAATTTGCAAGTACAGTGCAATTGTCAATTGTCAATATCAATATACAGACAGATGAGTAAGTTGAAGGCCATGCAATGACATGTTAAATACGGGATGCAGTGAGGTGTATGGTCCGTGTTCATGTGAGATCTACTGAATGTGAGGCATGTCCTGATTTAAGAGCCTTATGACCTGTGGGTATAAACTCCTCCTGAGTCTCTCTGTTCTGGTCAAAAGGCTACGGAACCGTTTGCCTGAGTTCAGCACGTGTACGTGTGTACGTGTGTGTGTACATGTACGTGTGTGTGTACATGTACGTGTGTGTGTGTACATGTACGTGTGTGTGTGTGTGTACGTACGTACGTGTTTGTGTGTGTGTACGTACGTACGTGTTTGTGTGTGTACGTACGTACGTGTTTGTGTGTGTACGTACCTACGTACGTGTTTGTGTGTACGTACGTGTGTGTTTGTGTGTGTGCACGTACGTGTACGCGTGTGTGTGCGTGTGTGTGTGTGTGTGTGTGTGTGTGTACTTTACCTGCCAACATTCCAGATCTGTATCCTTTTGAAAAACTATGCCATATCATAACATAAATGCTTTGTATCCGTCCATCAATGACTCCTTAAGCCCAATTCTGCCGTGACCTGCATGTGTGAGTAACTAACCCTCTTTTTCTTTTTCTGTCTACTAACAGGGAAGAGCACATTGTAGCCTTGCTGGCTGTTCGGGGAGATGCCACTCGCGATATGAGGCAGATGATTGTTGAGACACTGAGCCAGAGTAAGCCTTCCATCTCTACCAACTCGGCACCGATCTTCAAAGACATCACCGTCCCAACCATCACATCCATGACGGCCATGTCTGTTCCCAAACTGCTGAAATAACCCTCACCGGGACTGAGCTTTGACTAACTTGCCTACAATAAGAGATATAAGCGCTTGTGGCCTTCAGGATGCACTTTGCAGCATATAAGAAATGTCTCCATGGTCTGCTCCTGAAGGGACCACCGCTTGTTAGGACAATGGGATGTTGTTTTTTTTCCTTTTACAATTACTTGATGTACAGAAAACTCCTAGCGGTCTTTATTTTATTTCAAACACTAAAATCACGTCCAGCCTCCGTCTCACCTCTCCTGACGTTGAGGATGATGTGATTGGATGGTGGGTTTGTTGTCATTTCACTGCTTCTGTGTGATTCATTCATTCATTCAAAAAACGAATCAGATTACAGCCCCGCTGTGCTGTCTCCTTTGATCAGGGGCTCGTAATGCTTGCAAAAGCTTGTTTAGCTGCTTCACGGACTGACTTAATTCCCAGTTTGCAAACACCAGTGTGTATCCCAGCGTGACGAAGTGTACACCAGATGAGAGGATCGCACTCATGCTGTAATTCGAGGAAAGCCACAGCTAAATATTTTTGCAAATCACAGTGTGAGAAATGGAACGGGAGGAATCTCTTCAAGCTGATGGAGATGAATAAAAAGATGATCTAAGATAAGAGCTCGATTTCTGACTCTGCTTTTAAACTCTGGGGACACGTGTACACCCAACTCAAGACTGCTTATGCACAGCTGTGGGGCTGAATGTCTCTGTTTTAACTGGGTGTAAGCTGGGCTGGCTTGCGTGACCGTTCAGAATTGTAATCACTTCTCGCTTCCCATTGGCTGAGCTCTGGCCCGCTCCCAGTCCCTCGGGATGGCTTTAAAGTGATAGTTTATACACGTGTCTACACTGTATACTGGGCCAACTGTAGCCAATCGACCAATGCATTTATTCTTCTTAAGGTTGCTTCTTTAGCTTTGCACTGGCGCAACAAGGTTAACGTAGCTAACCGTGATATAGCCACCAATCAGCACTGCCTCAAACTGTCGAGTACTTAAGTCAACTCAAGTTGACTTAATTATGTGGCTTAAGCACCACACTGACCGGTGGCTATAAGCTTTCGTTCATTTTTAAATACTAAGTTTTCACTCCAGCTCAAAACTAAAGAGGCAAACCTCTAAAAACCACCAGTGTCCTGATCTGAGGTGATGGGAAATAGTGTTTTTTTTTTTGCCAAACTACTGCCTTTATTAGAAGTGTGAATAAAGAGAAGACCGAGCTGCAGCATTAGGTCACTTGTCCATGTGCTACTTCAGTAACAGTGAGGTGTGAATGCAGCAGGATATGGGGGGAGTTGAGGGGGTGGGGGCTTGGGATGAGATTAGAGAACAGCGAGTGGGGGAAGGTGTGTATGCGTGGGTGGTGGTGGTGCATCATCCTGCGCTCTCATAGGTTCACATTTCTTGTGTGCGACAGTGGGGCCGCGCTGCATGCTGTAACTGGGAAACAGGCCATGCAGGGCAGCAGCTGACTTCTGCACGCAAACTACACACACGCACGCATCAGCGGCTGTAACCTCGGGATTACACACACGCTATGGGGCGGAGCCTTTGCGCCTGACTTATACAGCCTGCTTTGTGACCCTTCTGCCCACCCAGATACAGTGGTGCTCGAAAGTTTGTGAACCCTTTAGAATGTTCTCTCTATTTCTGCCTAAATATTCATAAAGCCACCAATTTCCGCATAAGTCTTAAAAGTAACAAGGGTTTCACTTCAACAAAACCATGTATTTGAGGAAAATGAGGGCCAAAAGTATAGTGAACACATAGGACAATTCGTTTTAATCATTGGGATGTGGAAGTTTGTCCCTGCTCAAACAAGTAAGATTTCTGAGGCCCTCAGAAAAAAGATTTGCTGATGCTCATCAGGCTGGAAAAGGTTACAGAACTATTTCTAAAGAGTTTGGACTCCACCAATCAACAGTCAGATTTAGTACAAATAGAGGAAATGATCACTCTCTCCAGGAGTGCTTGAAAGATCTCTCAAAGAGCAAGGCATTTATTAATCGGCAAGTTTCCAAAGGAACCCAGGGTAACTTTCTCTGTGGGCAATGTTCATGAGTTCTTCAAAAACTGAACAATACATGGCAGGCTTGCAAGGAAAAAACACTGCTCTCACTTGTTGCCCATCTAAAGCAAGACAACGTCACTAAGCACACAAGACCTTCTACCAAAAAATGGTTAAACAAAACAGGCTAATGTTTTGGAACAGTCGAGTCCCGACTTTAAGGGAACCAAAATGTTGTGGAAAGACCTGAAGGAAGCACTTTATGTGAGGCAACCTCAGCTGTTCTGTAGATAAATTGGTTCATGTGCAGGATTAACACCTTTCTATCAGAGTCGGCATTCACTTTTTATACCAACTACATGCATCAGTGAACCTTGGGTGCTCATGACCAGGTCACTGATTTCCCGGTTGTCCTTTCTATGGATCACTTTCGAAAGTGAGTGGGGCAACTTCTTAACCTTTACACTACCACTGCTCCAAGTACCTGCTGTTTTGAAGATGGTCCAAGTCATCTAGGCATCACAGTAAGGGCCATGGCAAAGTGGCTCACATCCTTACGCTTGCCCATTTTTTCCTGCTTCCAGCACATCAACTTCAAGAATTGCCTGTTCACTCTCTGCTTAATCCATCCCACCTCTCTGACAGGTGCCACTGTAATGACAACTAGATAGTCAATGTTATACACTTCACCCATCAGTTGTGTTAATGTTATGGCTGGTCAGTGTCCTTTTTTCACTCACAGATATGGAATAGTGGATCGTCCTCCTTAGTAAACTAGAATACTACCATCTCATTTGCTTTTTTTGGTTTCTACTGTAAAGATCTGTGTGACCATCCAATGTTTTAGGGCATATTTATGCTGAAATACAGGAAATTTGAAGGGATTCGCAACCGCCACTGTACTGCGTGACTGTGCTCTCAGCAGTCACGCACTGTGTTGAAGTTGGACTGCAGCGTTGGCAGTTAAAGCAGATGTTTCTTATAAAATGACTGATGGTTTTACATCGGAACTGGTGCCTCTGTGTGACAGTTTCTTTTCTGGATTGTTAAACACTGCCACCTACTGGCCACAGGATCATGAAAAACAATTACAACTACGCTTGTTCTTTTCACCATTTATTGCTAATAACTTGACAGAGAAAATGCTCAATTTGCTTAAAATGCAAATATGATCAGAGATAAACTGTGACCTCTCCAGTACATATTAATCAACATTTACATATGAAATAGTGTAAACAAACTCTGAGGCCTACATAAAAAGACTTTTTTTTTTTAACAGTACAGTATATTTTAAACCTTTGTTTAAATTCTAAAAGTTCAACTAATACAAGTGGCAGGTTTCTGGGTTCAACCTATAGCCTCCAAACAGCTCTGGACAAGCCGTACAGCAACAGGGCCAGAATTATTCAACAACTCAGCACATGCAAAACAATTAAAGGATTATCGCTGGCGACGCCTGGCATAGAACAAATTAAACAGGCCAAGCATTAGTCACACTCCGAATGTGCTGTAATAAACTGAAGGCCTCGGGTTCTTAGTCTTCGCTTCTACTGAACATCCAAATAAAACCGTTTTCCTATGAATCGGTACAAAAACATGCCAAACGTGCCCCTTTGAAAAGGGCTCTCACTGCTGCTTCGGCAATTTGCAGTACGTTTTTAGAAATAGTCACGTTTACACTATATACTTCTACACAAACTAAGACGTCTTAATAATAGTCAAAATATTATAAGCTGTTTATGTGGCCATAGGCACAAATATATGACACATCATTTGGGATTAGGAAAAAAAAAAAAGTTTTCAGTAAGCAAGCAGAGTTTGCTCTTATTTCAACAACAAAAAAAAATAAAAGAATGAAACAAAGGGGTTTTCTCTCCAATCAGAGAGGTCTCTTTCCCTCCGTCCCAGCATCCAATGTCCTCAACAGAGTCTTTGTAACGTGTCTATTCATAAGGCTTGAGGAAGGCTCTGCACACAAAGGACCTTGTTTGAAATTGAAACGCTTCACAAGCCCAGCAGCGTCCGTTCTGCCGCGAAGACGTGTGCTTGCTTATTTTCTTGTGCTGCATGTTTTTTTTCTTCCTTTTTGCTCCCCTCCATGCTTTTGGTAGTGAAATTCAGCTTGTACTCATGCACAGCACAGCATAGCATAGCATGCAGCAGCGCCCTCTGGTGGAGGAAAAAAAGAATGGCATAGGGTCCACGCTACTGGAGGCAGTGAGCAGCGATCAAAAGTCTGCTTTACATCAGTGCACTTAGTATACACACACATACACGCGCGTGCGCGCTCTCGGCCGTAAAGACGTCTTCTGAGAACAAGACTAGTAGTGCATCATGTCCGAACGAAAGAAAACAGAACAGACCAGCAGCATAAAAACGGAGTGACTGAAGCATGAGTTTCAACTCGGACCATTTCACAGTACAAAAACTGAGGAGTTTAGTTTAGTGACGCGGTTTACATTCAAAACACTCACAATGAAAAAGAAAAAAAAAAGGTAGATATGAAAAAAAAAAAGTTTTATTGAGCTTTTCATGTCTATCGGGAAAAAGATCTCCAACAAAACACTCAAATCAAATGAATACATAAAGTTTTTTTTTTGTTTTTTTTTTTAGCTCTTAGCTGCTCATAGCAAGAATAAAAACGTCTGGAACTCGTCCTCAGGCCTCGGTAAAACATGTCCATTTCAAAAAGTAGAGGCTACCAAGTACTCAAGTTAAGATTCACACTCCTTCCTACTGTTCTTGGCTGAAACGTGAGGATTTCAGTTAGAATAGAAAGATCCTGACTAAACGGAAGGTGAAAGCATTACAACAAAATCCTCGAAACTATTCAATCGACATTAAAATATTCAAAACTAAATCTTCATACGAAAGCCCAAGTGTCCTTTGGCTTATGCCTTCTATAAGGGATGAAGCTACACTGGAAAATTCTCTGGAGGAAAGAAAAGAACACGTTGCCTCGGTTAAGGGCTGATTTTCCACAGTTTCAACTCAAGACTCTGGCGTAAAAGGTTGCGAACACAAATAACACAATAACGCATGGCTTCAACAAAGGGGCTGTGGCATCTCTACTACAGGGAACAGTTGAAGAAAGTGAAACAACAGTGCTTCCTTGGTCCTCTGCTGTCAATCAGCTTTGTCTAGTGCTTCTGAGGAGTGTGGGGCAACGTACTTAAGCCGGAAGCCACCTGAAACACATACGAACACGCACACGAAAACATGCACAAGCACGAACACATACATACACACATACGGAGGGGGAGTCAGTGTAACGGCTCAGAGGAACGGTCAGAGTGCCTTCAAGGAGCACAGATTTGCTGATCTCCCAAAACTCCGGGGCGAAGCGTAAAACGCATTGTGCCTCTTCTCAAAGTAATGATGCAACTGCATAGACTTGGAAATATCAGAATCTATTAAAATGATGATTTTTTAATGGTTATAATATTAAATCATTATGAATAAAGTATAAAGTAAGGCTGTTTTCATATGTAAACTCTTCCCCCAGGAAGAAAATAAAATTACTGTTGCTCCAATTTGGTCTAGTTATCTGACAATTCGTCAATCTACTCAATGCTAATCGTGTATTCAGCCATAATAATAACTGATAGTTGCAGTCATAACTGAATCATTATGCTGTAATACAGCATGGATAAGATTTGCAAGACCTGAGCTGCTCCAACGCACCCCTGGCTAACACAACTTGAACCTGACATCACCTCCTGACCCTGCCGTTACCTGGCTGCCCAGCATCCATGGGCGGCTGCTTGCAGTCTTGTGCGTAGTGGCCGCTCATGCCGCAATTATAGCAGGACACCGGCCCGCCCTTCTTCAGCCCCGCCCCACCAGGCACCACACCCACCGGGGGGAAGAGGGGAGGGTAGAGGCGGCCGAATGGTCCCACCTGGGGCAGGGTGTATCCCGGCTGGGTGGCCAGCAGGTGGTCTGAATGGGCGTGGAGGAGGGCTGAGCCTGCAAAGGCTGCAGTGGGCGTGGCATGGGCGTAGAACGGCAGAGGGGGTGTCCCATTGTTCTGGTGAGCCTGGTTAGGGAAAGCAGCAGTGTTGCACAGCGACGGAGCAAGGTGGAAAAAGGGAGGTGGTGGGCCAAACACCTGGCGTGTCGCATGGGGGGGCAGGAAGAAGTTGGGCGACTGATTGGTTGACTGGTGAGCGCCATTTCCTCCGCAGCTGCCACGGCAACCACACGCATTGCAGCCCGTCTGCTGCTGCTGCTGGATGTTGGGTTGCGTCTGCGTGTGTGTCTGAGGGGGCATGGATGGGCCAGGACCACCGCAGGCGTTTCTGTTAGAAGAGAAAGAGAAAAAAATGAACTTTTCTCCCCCTTTTATTGGTCCATGAGGGTGAAATGTGCTAGAGTAAGAGGAGACACTGGACAAGGCTGCAACAATTAGCAATCAATAGATTTTATACCTAAATACACTATGGAAACCAAAGCTGGTGATAAACAGTACTGTGCAAAAGTCTTAGACACCAAGCAAAAACATGAGTGAGAGTAAATGCCAATAAACAGGAAAGCAGTAAAAAAAAAGAAAAAAAAGAATGAGGATTTGTTTGTAAAAAGTAGTTATTATTATGTGAGCTGTTAAAAATACAGTTTTGGCTCCAGATTTCTCCTCCATGCATTCACTCATTGCATAGATGTGTGCAAAGTTCCAATCAGCAGCTGATTTCCACTAATGACGATCTGATTAATCCCAAACCAGTGATTTGATACAGTGGACGTCCACTAGGAAAGGAGGCCTCTGGGAATGGTTAAACCAACAAACTGACACATAAAATCACGGTTTATCGTTTTACGGTTATTAGTATTTTTTATATTAGAGTTATGTGAGAAAACAAACACTCACTGCCAAAAAAAAGCTTTTTTCTCAGGGGACTAAGACATTTGCACAGTACTGCACATGAAAATTTTATTTTACCAATAAACCAGCATTTTTACGGCCAGAAGTCAGTATGATGGAAAAAAGCTGTTGGTCGGACAAACACTTTTTGCACATTTTCATTTTAATCATTTTCTAATTTGCACAAAAGTTAAAAAACAAACTAATGTTGTTTAGTCACTGATGGTATCAATTTAGGAAAAAAAAAAAGTCACACACTAGGGGTAGGGGGCAGTATGACTTCTGTTGCTTCATTGCAGTACTAAAGAAAAAAATGACTGTTACACAGAAAGAGCTTGGAATGATGTGAGTAGGACCAAAAAATGTATCAACTATAGAAACAATGTAACATCTGCAGCCCTACTGGACAGATCGTACACATAATAATATATATTTGCACGTACACACTGGTAATGTAAGACAAGGGCGTCTCGCTTTGACCCGTGCTGTGGGTGAGGGAGGCAGGTGGCAAAGGTCCTGGACCAGTTGTTGTTTGGTTCGACAAGGCGTGGGTGGGAAGGGACTGACCAATGCCCTTGGGCTTCCCTGCAGGAGAAGCTATAGTGGGTGGGACCTGAGCCTGAGCCTGAGCCTGAGCCTGAGCCGGAGGTTGGGCTGGCTCTGGGCAGGCAGGCTGCAGAGGACACTGGGAAGGGGAGAGCACACTGATGGCCCCCATGGGGAGCTGCTGTGGCTGTGGGGCGGCAGGGGTCTCCGTTGGGTCTCCAGAGGATGGCCGAGTGGACCGGCGCTCCTGCTTTGTCAGAGGGATGCCAACTGTCAGTTTGCTCTCTCCGGGTTTGCCTGCGTCTCTGTGTGCAGGGCTGTATTGTAGGGCATAGGGGAGGCAGGAGCTCAAGGCCAGCTCCACCACAGCTGATGAGCGTGGGACATCCAGGCATTGCCTTTCTGGTTCTGCCAACAGAGGGTTCACCATGGCAACCGCTTTCCTTCCAACACTCTTGGGGAGGTGGAGTTTGTCGACTGGTTCCTTGGTGGAGTTATCTGATTGACTCTCAGTATCTGCAAGGACAGGAGACACACATGAACATAATTATTGCTAATGCTGCTTCAGCCAGAGCTGCTGTAGAACACCCTAGATCAGGGGTGCCCAACTCCGACCCTCTAGATCTACCACTCTGGAGCGCAGAACCTACACACCTGGCTGCAATGCCCCTGAGGGCCTAGATTACCTGGATCAGGTATGTTAGGGGGCTTAACACTGCACGGTGGTAGATCTCCAGGATTGGAGTTGGGCGTCCCTGCTCTAAATAAAATATACCCTTAATTAGCATTTTTTACTCGATTCTAGTCTCTCTATTCCAAACACCTGAACCAGTTCAGGAGGAGCTTGTTTATGGGTTGATGACTTGAATCAGGTGTGCTGTGTCCTATGTCTGTATGTAGCTAGAGTTACTGGTTTTGTGTCTAGTTAGAAATGCAGAGATGCTGTATTGAGAACTGTGTCCTGCTGTGGTCATGGCAGAGCATCTATTAATAAAATTACTTCCTGATTATAATCCATAGATCTGAGTCTCCCATTCTTTGGTAAAAACTACCATTACTTCACAGCGCCATCATAGTAGTTTAGAAGAGAATGCGCAGAGCAGACATAGTATTATAATTGACGTAATAGGTTGACCTTGGGTCTCCAGACTGCGTTGGTGGTGAATGGGGCTGGATGGCACGGAGTTGGAGCTTTCTGATGATGTTTCTCCATATGTGTCCTTGCCTGTAGCTGGAGTGAAGCACAACAATGCATACATACACAGGATTAACATGGCACATCCAAGCAGATGTACTACCAGTTACACTCAGGCTTCAACAGTTCCTAAAAAATGACACACAAAGCAGTTTGCTGTCACCAGACAGCATCACAGCTCTACATTTATTCTCAGTTCACACATGTGTAATATAGAAGTGCTTCCCAAACCTGATCATGGAGGACCACTGCTCGCACATCTTAGTGTTTTCGCCTCTTTATCACACCCGCTTAATTCAGTAAGGGGTTGTTAATGAGCTGATTAGTTGGATCAGGTGTATTGGAAGCAGGCAGAACCCGTACTGTGCAGGGCAGTGGGCATACGGAAGCAGAAATGAGAAGCACTGTAAATAATATACACAGATAAGTCAAAACCATAGGGCCTCTTGTCTATGTGCGGCTGGTATCCATGTACTGTCAAAGCAGCTGCGACCTGCAGAGGCATGGACTCTACAAGACCTATGGTGGTAGTCTGTGGTGTCTGGCGTTATCAGCAGATCCTGTAAGTTCGAAGGTGAAGCCATTGTGGTAAACAGTGGACCTACCTGGACAACTATGTGAAAGTAAAAGGAAGTGGGACAGGACAGAATTCTGCTCCAAGGTCCAGATCCAACATATGTCCACTGTAGGCATTTCTGATGGTGAGCAGGTTAGCACTGGTACTCTTCTGGATCATTCTTCCCCATTAACATGTTGCGAGATTTCTCCCATAACCAGCATTAAACATTTCAGGGCCATAGTAGCCCTTACATTAGTCCAGACCAGGCAAGATGGCATTCACTGACCTTGGGAATCAATTAGGTGGCAAACACCCTGTTGTCGGTTAGTGATTTGTCACTCCTTCTACCACTGTTGGCAGGTGCTAGCCACTGCAGACTTGCAGCACCCCACAGGCCCTTCTGTTTTGGACATGCTCGAACCCATAATGCTTTTTTTTGCTTTATCTTGTTATATTTTTTTATAATTTTTTTAAAAATGTTCTAGCTATAATCTGCCCACACAAACTCCCCTACCTTTACACAAAGCCTGGTTCATCATCTGTACAGCAGGTGGTCTTGGAATCCCATTGGCTACACAGGTTTTCCCAGTAGTGACTCTTCTGCCTCTGTCCCTGGAAAACACAAAAAATTCACTTCAAAATCACTTAAACGTCTTGAGGAGTTAGGATGATTAAAAAAAAGTCTTAAAAGCTAAATTACATCACAAGAGAGTGCTGAACAACTGCATCGATCACAAAGAGTGTAATATAGACCAATTATAGAAAGCCTGTATACACCAAAAGTGTAGAAGAGTATAGTTCTGTAAGGCTGCTTTTGCTGCCCGTTTTCACTAACGCAGCACTATCCAGCAGAAATATTATAACAGCAGATATGAGACCTCTCTCTGTTTCCACTTTTCCACCCTGTTGTGCACAGGAGAAAGGAGAACAAACTAGTGGTTGCATTAAGCAAGTAAGCTTAACTATAAGATTGATGGATTCAAATGATCACAGTCTTACCAAATATTCGATAACTAGCTACGCCAAGAAACACTGACCAACTAGCTTTCATGAGGATAAAAGCACAGATTTGCAACAGAGAACATTGCAATGCTTGTTAAAGTACTATGGTAAACAGTTGTACAGTAAAAAGGTAAAAGGGTCAAAATGCATTAGGAACACAGCCCAACATTTCCAATGGGAAAATAGGCTCAGCTATTGATGTTGCTAGTCTCTTCAGTCACACCCTTCCTCTTTATTGCACTAAATCCAATTACGCTGGACCAATTATGCTCGGTGTAATGAAACATGCAGTTTGTCTGTGTTGTGTAAGTACTGAAAGCAACCTCAGAAAAGCAGATTGTGGCATACTGTGATGTAATTTATCATGAGATATATCAGGCTCCTCATCCCTACGGTCACTTAAACATCTTTGTTGATTTGAGTTTTCTTTATAAATTTTAACGATCATCTTATCAAGCCATCTCGTCAACTCGGACTGAAGTGACCTTGTAGACTCATGAATGTTAAGTGTATTGTTTTTGCTTTTGATTTTGTATACCTTGCAGTAACCATATCTAAAATATTTCCCAACGTTTTGAATTGAAATTCTGAAATTCAGGCTTCATTTATCCCCTATGAGGATGGGCCTCATACATGCTTCGTAGTGAAGTAGCCATCCAATATACTGGATGGACATCAGCACTTGGATAAGCCTTACTGCATTACAGCTCGAGACTAGATCAGCTATACAGTCTATATGATAATAAAATTGCTATAGTGCATTATATAACAGCACATAACATAATAGATTACTTTATCACTCATTTACAGTATATGACCGCCCTTCTGAATAGTGAATTCAGCTACTAAGTGTTCAGTTGTGCACATACAGCTTTCCCAATGTCCACAGAAATGCAAGATCACTAGAATGGGACACTCTGAAGCAGCTGTTCATAGGCCCACTGCCAAGCAGTGGCTAGAGGGGTATAGAGTAGCATTAGGCTGTGGAGCAGTGAAACTGTGTGAGTGATGGAGCACCATGCAATACCCATGGGATAAAAAGGTAGTCTTGATATTAGAAAATATCTGCAAACTTACATATGGCATATTTATCATATGGGTTTATATATGTTATATATTTGTTTTCTTTTATACAGAAGAGTCATTCCAATTATTCAACATGCAGATACAAATATTTAAAAAAACAACAAACAAACAAACAAAAAAAAAAAAAAAACAGGAGCGCTGGTGTCAGACAGGTCCTCATTATTTCCTGATTCCCTGAATACTGGTTTAGAAGCAGGATTATGAGAAAGAAAAAAGAGACTGGTCTGTCCCTTGTGATTTGTCATGAAAACGTACCGTTTAGTATTGCTCTAAAACCTCATGCTCATCTCTCTAGAGTATATCAAACCAACCTTCCCTCTTCAGCGGAGAAATGAAGAAGGTATCTCTACCTATATATAGCCACGTTCATACACAAACTCCAATAAATTTAGCTGTCAGTAGGCTGAAAATAGGGCTGAGAGGGGAAGATGCTGTTCTGTGGGGAACGTAGTTATCTGCTGTGCTTCATTTCACTTTCCACCTCTCAACAAACAAAGCAATTACTGTGAAAGTGAGCGGGTAAAAGAGGACAACGCTGTTTGATCAAAAAGAAAAGAAAAAAAAAAAAAAACAACAGCAAAAATGTAAAAGGGAGAGATAAAGCATTGACTGTGTACCTTTTGCCTGCTTGTCTTCCTTTGTTCTTCAGTGTGTTCCTTTCCTCTGAGCAGTTCTGAGTGGATACACACATCACTGGGGTCTCACACTCCTAGAGTACAAAGCAAAAAAGAGACAATTCAGAATATATGTCCTTGTTCTCAGATTAATATACACACAGTGGAACCAGAGGGGAGAAGTCTCACCGGCTGTGGCTCCACACCACATTGTTGGGTGCTCCGCCTTCTGCCCTTCACCTCCCCATTTATCCCACTGTGGACACTCCTCCTGCTGCCCTCCCAGTGGTCAAGCTCTGCCTGCTGCTTACTGCGTGTGTGTGTGTGTGTGTGTGTGTGTGTGTGCGCGCACACAGAGCAAGAGAGAGGAAAAAAGAGAGAATTTAGACAGATCAGATATATCTACATTATCAGGTTTAAATGAGTTCTGTCTGCGCAGGACATTTCCAGGTTTGCAAAACTCACCCATGTCCTGTGTTTCTGATGCTGTCTGTAAGGAGGTTCCTTGAGCAGGATAACCTATAGGCATCAACATCTGGACACAAAAGAGATTTTCATTTTATACACACTCACAGACACACACGGGAGGAGGGGATCTGGAGAAAAGGATGAGTATTATGATGCCTAATCAACCTCTCTCAGAAAATATCTCTCCTTCTCAACAAGACACATCTGAGCTTTAAACAAAAGCAAACATAAATAATAAAACAATAAAAATGTGTAATAAATTAGAAAATAATTCAAAAATGATTAACATTTTCACTTTGTATGCCACTATATACATGTGTATGTAACAACAACATCATTAACGCAATTTCAAACTGTATAAAAATAAGACAGATGTGTTTGTGTGTCTGCATGTCTCACCTTCCTCCAGGCTAGAGGTCTCTGAGCAGTCCTCAGAGTAGCGGGGAGCTGACTGACGCTTTCTGGCTCCATGTGCACTGTTGCCTGCAGAGAGGAACACACAGATAGATATTAAACATCCACACACACACACACACACACAAAGAGAGAGAGAGAGACAAAGATAGAGATAGAGATAGAGAGAGAGAGAGAGAGAGAGAGAGAGAGAGAGAGAGAGAGAGAGAGAGAGAGAGAGAGA
>JBBPDA010000041.1:31830389-31844270 GCA_037974385.1 Arnoldichthys spilopterus | reverse complement strand
TCCCCCCCTCCCCGCTTAACTTACTCACTTTCCCCCCCAAGAACCTCAAGAGTCACACAACAACAATGACAGGAGCCATTAGAGAGACAAAGGTACAGCCAAAAACACAGCCTCCTTTCCTTTCACTCTCTCTTACCTCCTCCCTCTTTCTCCTTTAGGCGAGAGAGAGAAGGCGAGCGAGAGAGCGAGAGAAACAAAAAGTGAGCAAGAGCGAGAGTGTTTGTGTGTGTCTGCAGTTTGGCGCGGAGCCCTTGTTTCTCTCTCTCTCCCCGTCTCTATGAGCCAGGCCAGAGGCTGTCCACTCTGTCAACAACCGGATGTTTACAGCTCAGCCTGTGTGTCCGTCTTCACCCGGCTGCAGGGAGATGCAAACGCTAACAGTACTGTATGTTGGAAACGACCCACTCGATGGGACCTCATTTTTGAAACATGAACCATAAGCCTGTTTTACTTTGCACATCTTAGATTCTTAACTATATTACTATGTAGAAAATATTGAAGTCATTCATTGTCCAAACTGCTTCATTCATTTTGGGTCGTGGGGAAGTTGGACCCAGTCCCTACTGACTACGGGCCCAAGGCGGGGTCCACCCAGGACAGGAGACCAACCCATCACAGGGCAGCACATAGACAGATCATCTTAATATATTTTAGATTATAGTTCATAGTGAATTATGCAGCTTTTGCACTGTACCCTAGTTTGTTTTTCAGCAATTCACATTAT
Source organism: Arnoldichthys spilopterus (assembly GCA_037974385.1). Lineage (NCBI taxonomy): Eukaryota > Metazoa > Chordata > Actinopteri > Characiformes > Lepidarchidae > Arnoldichthys > Arnoldichthys spilopterus. The sequence continues at coordinate 31,843,546 of JBBPDA010000041.1, read as the reverse complement.
TTATAATAATATTATTATTATTATTATTATTATTAGGTTAGATTTATGTAGTGCCTTTCTCAAATCCAAGGATGCTTGCACAGGTGAAGGGAAAAAAAACACCTTCAGGAAGAGGAGGAAGGAGAAGAAGAAAAGTGGTGATGACTCCGTTTAGAAAGTGTGAAAAGAAGTGCAGTCGGGAAGAGATTGTGGAAGAGAGTTCCAGAGTTTGGGGGTAGTATTGGAGTAGTGAGGAGTAGTATTTTAGGAGATTCAACAGGGGGCCAATGTAATTGGAAGAGGATGGGAGTGATGTGGGATGAGTGTTTACTATGAGTGTGAACTTTGGCAGCAGAGTTTTGGATATACTGAAGTTTTTGAAGGGATCTGAGAGGAAGACCGGTGAAGAGGGAATTACAGTAATCAAGGTGGGACATGAAGAACACATGAATATTTGAACATTATTTGTGGCGAGTGGCGGGGTGGGGGTGTTTAAGGCGTGAAAGTTGTGGTTTGAGTGTCTCAAGCCTGTCCACCACAGTCAACAAAACCACAAGACAATGAAATCTGTGAGCTCTATTCACACACTGGTCTCTTATTCAGGCCATTGGAGCTGATGCTGGAAATAATCCGACCTGTGTAAAAGTGGGTTATCTTAATGAATGTATTTCAAATCGCAAGTTTGAACATTCAAGGTGTGTTAGCATGTGAGAGAACAGAGTGCGTTGCCCACAGAGCAGCGAGATAAATCCAAAATATTTGGCCGCTGAGATTCCTGCGTTAGCACCACTTGTTTTGCTAGTTGCAGCTCACAAAAAACGCTGGATGCAGCTTAACGGTGTGAGGCTTCACCTAGTGGACAGGTAACGGTCAGTTATGGGTCTTTGCAAAGCCAAGTATTGCAGTAGAGCAATAACCCACCCATGTCTATACGGAGCATTATTATACCCCAGACAACTGCATCTTGAATCTGACTTGGCAATAATCCAAAAAACATTGTTACGTATATAGTGGTTTTGCACAGTTTGGAAATAATTTATTGATTGTCTAAAGGGCGCGAGTTCACAAGTACCATGTTTCTCATAGCCCACTCAAACCAGGAGGTCAACACCATAAGGCACTAGCATTATTAGAAATTATGGATGAGCTTTTGACAATTTTTCAGAGGAAAAATGTAAACAAACATAAAAAATGATGGAGCTTGTGTTTTAGGCATAAGAGATTTAACATTCTACCAGTTGATCTGCACTTGTTACTGAATATCTCAATTTCTGTTCAGCCCCTTGATGTGGAGGGAGGGATTGGCAGTTGCACAGAATTTTGTTGGGACTGGATTCAAATCTTGATGCTTTGTATCAGGTGGGGTCAACAGAGAATGAACTCAGCTATATTCAGGCTCAGTTTTTTTTCCAGCCCTGTACATAGTTTAGGTCAGGCCTGCAGCCAAAGCAGCATTTTTTTGTCCTTGTGATCCCCATGCATAATGTAAATGGAACGGGTGCAGACGAAGCACAGCATGGGACTTGTATGCCAACAGGCAAGAAGGAAGAGAGTGACGAGAGTAAGGGCGCCTTTGCATGCTAAAATGGATTTTGATGCTACTTGGAAAAGCTGAGGTGCACACAACCTGCTCAGACATTCGCAGAGGAAATCAGGCAAAACACATCAAATGACACCTTGCAAGGTGTCTGCAAGAACTGCCTGATGCATCTTCGCTCAGAAGGTCTCACTGTTGTCAGCAGGAGAATCAGTTCAACGCAAGAGAGGAAACAGAAATGAAAGCTTTTACTGTATTTCTCTAGTCTAACTGACAATATTACAGTACCTTAGGGCTCGGTAAGTAATGTCACAACCTTCAAAAGGCAAAAAACAACATTAATTTAAACATTTCTATACAAACTTTAATTTAAAATGTTTTCGCATTTGTGAATGTGACTATGTGTCATTGTGAACACACTCAAGCACCACAACGAAATGTGACCTCCGCATTTAACCCATCACACATGCACACGTGGAGCAGTGGGCAGCTATTAACAGCACCCGGGGAGCAGTGTAGCAGGATGGTACCTTGCTCAAGGGTACCTCAGTGGTACTTGGGCTGCGACTTGAACCTGCAACCTACAGTTCACTAGAGCAAAGTCCTAGCCACTAGGCCACCACTGCCCACATTTACAGAAAACATACACATTTTCTCTTGTGCACATTTTTCTTGCTTAAATACATATTGTTTATCCATTCAGTGCCTAAATGGCAGGTACCAGCCTAGTTCAGGGTTTCACAAGAGCACTGGACATGAACTGTGTCCTAAAAACACATGTATGCCTGCAAATATTACATTTAAGTTTCAGCAGACGCTTAGATCCAGAGCAATTATAAACGGAAGGTGAGCGCAGAGTTCAGATTCACGCCAAAATACTTTCATTAGCAGTAGTGTCCAACCGAGGGGAAAAAAGTGTGTGGTGGGAGTGTGTTATACACTGCGATGTGACAGACTTGAAATGTTAAATTAGTGAACTCTATGAATTCAAACCAATTCGTTTTGCTTTTTCAGAACATGGATCCTTTCATTCTCCACCATCTCTCTCCCACTGTGATGCAGAAGAGTCATTAATGTGGCTGCAGCAAGAAAAGGTCTATGTGTCATTTCAAGTAAGCGCAACTGTTGATCGTAGTACATGCCCTCTATTAACCATGGAGGATGAAAGCTTGCAGCCAGTAAGACTGAACATACCTCAAAACTGAACTGTCTGCAGTCCCCTCCCAGAGAGATCTCCTTCAATCTGATCTTCTCAATGTGAACCGCTGCAACATCAAAGAATAGGGTCATCAGAATTCTGCACGGCTAGTAAGTATGGCGAAAATAATCACAATACTACATACACACACACACACATACATACACAGCATAAAATTACACAAGCAGCCATAACATTAACACCACTGACAGGTGAAGTGAAGACCATTGACTATCTGATTAGTTCATTACAGTGGCACATGTCAGGGGGGTGGGATATATTAAGCAGCAAGTGAACAGTCAGCTCTTGAAGTTGATGTGCTGAAAGCAGGAGCCTAAGGATCTGAGCCACTTTGACAAGAGCCTAAATTTGTAGGCTAGAGGACTCCATCAGAACATATCCAAAACAGCAGGTCTTGTGGAGTGATCCATGTGTGCGGTAGTTCGTACCTACCAAAAGTGATCCAAGGAAGGAAAACGGGTGAATCGATGACAGGGTCATGGGCACCCAAGGCTTGCTGATACACATGGGGGTTTAGGAAGTGAATGCTGACTCTAATAGAAAGGGGTCAGAACACACAGTGCACAGAGCTGTTTCAGCAGCATGAGGGACCTGTTCAATATTAGACAGGTGGTGTTAATGTTATGGCTGATAGACGTATATACGTCTGGATAGGTATAAACACACAAATGAACTCTTCACCCATGTGTTTTAAACAGTTTGGGCCAAACTCACTAGAGATCACTTGTGAACATCCTTTTACTTTCAAATCTTTTCTAATTCAAGACAAGCTTTTTCATTACGAGCGCTTTCAATCTTTGAAATATTTACATGAATTATAAAATTTGTTACAGTTTCAATTTTGCTTTAATTACAGCATGCCCTTAAACACCACAAGTCTGTTCAAAAGCCTCTGATGAGTAGATCAGATTCACATGGGAGACATCTGAAAATGCCCTTTAGTGAGACTCCAAAAAACTGACCTTTTCGTTCAAATGCCTTAACATGGTCAGTGTCACAAATTGTTGATGTGGTCTCAGACATACGGTACAGTCTCTGGCCAACACTGTACCATATGTTAGGTTGAATGGCTTAAGTTATTTTAAGCAAAATTAGAATTGTCGCATGGATGCCTTGATTAATCACATCCCACACAGAAACTAATCTGTAGTGTCCAATGTGCAGGACGGTCATAACAAAACAATTATGATTTTCTAAAGAGCTCCACTGCATATTGAACCTTTTAAGATCACTGCTGCCAAAATGATTAACGTACCAGTTGATAAATGACAGCAAATAACACTTTGTTTCCTTCTAGGTTTAAATGAAAAGACAAAATCCTAGATTTTACATCTACTTCAGGCCACCACTGTACTGTAACTTGGCACATGGATGCCTTAATAATTCAGTTAAGAAATGGTCATCTTGTCGGAACAGTGTAGGTAGAGGGGATAGCTTGTATAAAGCCGTGAAGGTATACCGTACCTTGCCTCTGAGGCATGCAGCTGAGATGCTGGACAGGACCGGGACATGGTGGCCATGTTCTGCTCCCCTCAGTGTGTGAACAGAGGTAATCAGGTCTAGAAAACTGGTTCTGCTAAAACGAAGAAAAAATAGACAGTCAGTCATGGGTAAAGCAGTTCTACAAACCAACTACATTCTCTCACTATACATATCCCACCATATCTACAGGATGATTACTGCTACTGCCAAAGGGATTAGGGCATGGAGTATCCACAGCTGCCACATATTGCATCTCTTACAAATGGGGCACAGGGTAATTCGACATTAGCAATGCCAAGACAAGTCAGAGAACAAATGTAGGCACAAATTTGCTATATACAAAGAACATTTTAAAAAATCCCTTTGCTTGAACTATGCCACTCTTTAAAAAGGCCCAGCATACAGACATAGAGTTTCCCAACAAACAGTGTAAGGGAATAAGGGAACAAAACAGAAATTTGTAGGTGGGAGAACAATCTAGAATAGTATGAACAGAGGAAGGGCATTCTAGAACAGTGTAAACCGGGGGAGAACACTCGAGAACAGCATGAATAGGAGACAACATTCTAGAAATACGAATGAGAGAACATTCTAAAACTTTGTAATGGGGATAACGTTCTAGATTGGGCAAACTGGGCAGAGAACAGGTTAAATGGAGGATGACAACATCCTAGAAACTCTCTCACAACAGTGCAATGGTGACAGCTCTAGAATAAGATGTGGCATACCAAATTAGGGAATAGAACAGAAATTTGTAGGTGGGAGAACAATCTAGAATAGTATGAATAGAGGGAGGGCATTTTAGAACAGTGTAAACAGGGGGAGGACACTCTAGAACAGCATGAATAAGGGACAATATTCTAGAAATATGAATGAAAGAAGATTGTAGGACTTTGTAATAGGGGATAATGTTCTAGATTGGGCAAACTGGGCAGAGAACAGGTTAAATGGGGATAACATTCTAGAGACTCCCTACAATAACACAATGCTATGTCACACCAACTCAGTGTCTGGATTTACTGGAGAATGCTGGGTTGGCCAAAATATCTTTAGCCTTAAGCAATCCTCCGAGAAAGGTAAGCACTTATACATCTACATAAAATTCGCAGAAGATGGATCTGTTCCGGGAAACAACACAACAATCGCTGGATGGGCGGTTTAAGTGTGTGTATATCAGAACACATCCAAAGGCATTTCCTCTCCATGACCTCAGTGTTTTATCCACCACATCATTGCAAATTTGGCCTGACAGGCACACCAGTTAAAGGTCAGAGTGAAAACCATGACATCAGTGAGGCTGTTCTGAACTCCCGACTCGGAAGAGCAGCCCACTTGTAAAGAAAGTGACAAAAGGCCCGAGGCATGTAAAACTTCTGCTATGACAGGTGATGACAAACTTGCAGATGAAACCATCTGACTACAATTAGATTTCTGAAACAATTATGAAACAATCTGAATAAAAAACATATTGACAGGTATTCCTCATATTATTTACAGGAATTTATTACACTTCCACGTTTGCTTTTTTTACAGAATGACCTTAAATACCACAAGTATGTTCAGAAGCTTCTGATAGATAGGCCAGATTCACGAGAGACATCTGAAAACACTTTTTTGAGACTGAACTTTTTCATCCAAATGCCTGAACATGGTTAGTGTCACAAATTCTTTTGCATGTAAAACTGCTGCTATGACAACACACTTGTTACCAATATATCTTTTTGTAAAAAACATGGTAGGGAATTCTATACACTGTGTTAACTTTGCTGTCTAACGGGTTAAGTCCACCCTTTGAACCGGATGGTTGGATTAGGTCCAATCTTTTCGTTCTGGCACTTGATTATGCTACCAGTATTAGCACTGTCAGTGTGTCAGTCCTGACCTCAAGTGCTTCTTTTCTTAGTCGAACCCCATGATGTTTTGTGACGAGTCTCGCTCACAGTTAATTCGCATCGCCATGTTTTCCTTTAGTCATACTACTCAGAATTTCACAAGCACACAGTTAAATTTACTTTAACAACGCACTGAAAATAACACCACAATAACATTACACACACAAAGGGCTTCTGGCTAAACCAGCGCAACACTACGACAGCAATAAAGACAGGAGCACAGAGCAACTCCTAGACAGACTGAGTCATTTAAAAGGCTGTGCTGAATCTAACGGTTGGGGAAGCCCCGTCGGGCAGGCAGCCTGGCCCATTCTAGAGCTACACACCGCTCCACAGCCAAGACCACACAATGCCAACCCCACAATACTGCCATTCAACAGAGATGCCCGATCCCTCTGATCAAAAGCATGCAAGTAGAATAGCAGCCGGCACATCACTGTTTGAATGTCTGTTTAGGGTTGATAAGCAAGACATCATCAGGGCAATGCTACGCTGGATGAGTTTAGGAGGATGCGACGGCCTGGAAGTTTGCTTTTTCCTGCACATTTGTTTCAGGAATGAAAGTGTGGCAAGATTTTAAATGCCAAGCTTTTAGAGAACAGTGCTATCAAGAGACTGTAAAGCTTTGCTTCAAGCAAACAACACAGACATCACAAATAGATTTGCATAGACTCCCTTGTTCTTTCATAACTGCTTATCTAATAAGGCAGAATGGTAGAAATATTCCATCAAGCAACAACATGTTCTTGCATTTATGAAATCGGTGCACAATGGGGAGTCAAAGTCCTCAATGATAGGTGGCCCACGAAACATCATATTTGCTGAGAATATAGGAGGGATGGCTTCAACTGGATAAACTGAATGATAGAAAAAAAATTCTAACCTTAAAGCTGCATTACAGGTAGCGAACCTGAGTGAAAGGGAGTGATGATCATTGTGAACACACCACAGCACAGCACAGCACACTGTGCACCACAACAAAATGCAACCTCTGCATTTGACACATCCATGCAGGAACAGTGGGCACCACCAGAGAAGCAGTGCTTAAGGATGGTACCTGGTTCACCTCAGTGATACGCCTACTAGTCTGGGATTTGAACTGATGACCTTCAGATCACAGGGGGACTGCCTAACTTTTACACCACCACTGCCCCAGTGGCATCTGACTCTCTTCTGAAAGCCTCTCATTTAGCATCTTCATGGAAACCTCTGTCAATGATTGAACCTAAGCATCTTTTCTATATGAAGCGGACATTTAAGGGCACGGTTTAGCCCTACGCGTTGAACACGCTCATTGCTCATTCATATACACATTTTTTTCTCCCACAAAGCGAAGGTGTCCAACTCCGGTCCTGGAGGGCTGATGTCCAACACAGTTTGTTGATTTCCCTGCTCAAACACACCTAGTTCAGCTCACCTGTTCATTTCCAGGTGTTCCCGAGTGTGTTGAAGGAGAGGAACTACCAAACTGTGCTGGACACTGGCCCTCCAGGAATAGGTTTGAACACTCCTGCCTTAGTTGATCTAGAGGTTATCATTTCTGGAGTGGATTTTGTTGAAGGACTAGAATGGCTAACACTGAACTCCAAATATATCTGTCTTATTTATTTAGAGCTTCTCAGAATTAAACATTATTACTGTCCTCAGAATCAAGTCTGTTATTACACTGTGAGCTCTTAACACCAAAAAGGCCTTATGTTCACAGTACCCAATGTGCTCATCTCAAACAGCATAAACAGCCATTACACGTAGTGTTTCTCTGTAAAGCCAGATTCACAAATATGCTCAAATAACTGTCCTCAACACATGGACAGTTCCAAAGGCCACTAAACTGCTGACCTGAGGCTCATTCTTTATAAACTTGTGGGATTTCCCCAGGTATTTCCTATTCACATATCAGACCAGTAGAAAGCCTTCAGTTGGAAGCCACTGCCCCACCCCCCTCCAGGGGGAGTGCTACTGCTATTGGCTGACACATGAATGAACACACGCTGACCAGCTGTCAGTCATGTGAAACTCCTTAAAATCGGTCATCTGATCAAATGGGAGAATGATTCAACAAGAGAACACATGGAGAGAATATATGTGATTCACAGTGGGGGACTATATTTAGTACAGGACGTTTGGCTACATTCTGTGGCTCCTCCAAAAAGTAAATGAGCCCTTTAAATGAGCCCAAAAATTATAATGTCCATACATCCAAGTAGATATTCGAGGTGACTGATGTGTTTGGTCACTCTTTTGGCAGTTCAGGATACTATGTCAGTAATATGAGGCTAGCAGCTCAGTTCGGAGTTATAGGCAGGGCCATGCAGACACCTTTAGAGGGCCAGGTGCACAAATGAAGGCATTGGTGCAGATGGTGGGGGTGATCTAAAAACTTGGTCAAGGGGGGAATTGAGGTTAGCAATTTTTTTTCCATGGGGAGATTATCATAAAATTATGTTGACAGGGGTGGGATTTAATTTTTTGTGAACAGGGTGGGATTATTGAAATATTCAGTCAATGAGGGGGTTCTCGAAAAAGTTGGCTGATGAGGGATTATCAAAAAATTAACGTGGAGGACACGACAGAAAAAAAAGAAACTGTGCTGAAGGGGGATAAAACCAGACGTTTGTTTTATAGATGGGGGGGGGACCAGTCTTGCCAAAAAGGACACTACACTAAAAATGGCAGGTGCTTTAGCACCTAAGGACCCCTGCCCCTCTTCCTGGTTTTAAGGGCATCATGGCTTAATTTCTTCTCCTGAAAAGAGATTCATTAAGACACCAGTCAAGGAATAACATACTCAAACTAAGGGAATACTCAGATTCAGAAATAATATAATATAATATATATAATCGAGTGGATGAGGTTTAGCTGTTTCCTGTGTCTGTTTTAGCCCAAACCCCTTCACCTCATTCAAACATCATGGCTCTTGGTGGATCTGACTTGTCTATTTTGTCACTCAGTTGGCTAGTCGGCATGCTAAGTGTAAGGCTACCAGTGTTTGAGTTTTGGAGTCCCCGTGGCCCGTCCTCCTCTCCTCCATTAACGCCTCCACGCTCTCCAGCTGAGCTCGAACAACCTCCCGCTGGTGGAAAGTGAACGCCGGGTGTAAGGAGGCCATAGTGAAGAGCAAAGCCAGCTGCTCCATAGTCACCGGCTCCGCTGCCTCCTCCAGTCCTCCCTCACATCTGGAATGGCCGGGGTGGAGCCCAGAGTAAGGTAGCCCACAGCTCCCTAAATGCAACACGTCCATATGGCTCAACGTCCTGTAAAGTATCCCCGCGCACTCTCTGCTCTTGGAGCCCAGCAGGGACAGGCAAACCAGCAGCCTCGACAGCACGACGGGGTCGGCCACGTCTGTCAGCAACCCCAGGTCGGCGGGGCTATTTGCCCGCGACTCGAAGTCCCGCAGGACGTGGAAGTCTTTCCGGGCCAGGTCCTCTAGACACGAGCCCAGAAAGCGCAGTTCGAGGGGCTGGCACATATGGAGGAGACCGCACATGAACTCCACTCGCTTGGCCGGGCTCAGGCGCAGACCGAACCATTCGAACACCGCCTCCTTGTCGAGTTCCAGCGGGCGGGCGCGTCCCCTGCTCGTCTCCTCGGAGGAGCCGTTGCAAGCGGCCGAGCTAAAAGCGGGACTGAAAGGGCAGCTCGGGCCGCACTCGACGCTTTCCCGCCGCTGCTCGTCGGCCGTATCGTCTCCCTCCTCCGCCGCTCTAACCGGCAGTCTCATCTTAAGCATTATCCACTCCGTAAGGCGAGCTGTTGAGCGAGCATCGATGATACAGGTCCGCAGCTAGCGCCTTCCCACCGATGTGTATACATTCGAGAGGAAATAGAGAACGAACTCTAACGGAATTCGCCGAAAAAATAATAATTTTTGCGATTTTTCCCCTCTCGTCTGGACAGGCGGTGTGGTTGTGGTCAGATTGCCAGATTACTCGCTCCGCCGTGCCTCCACAAAATCCTGTCAATCACGCGGGGCTCCTCCCACTCGCCCTCCTCACCGCTGGGTCCTAAAATTCTACTTTTGCCGAAACGAAACTGAAATTTACATATTTTCACCAGTGGTCGTGTATAAAACAGCGAAATGATCATCAGCTCATCGATTAAAACCGATGTAGATAACGGATCATTGATATAAACAAAAAGAATATTCGCGCGTGGGGCGTCGTAAAGCGTCGCCATGATTTACAGTGCGACCTGCAGGTAATCGATTGTTGTCATGACAACATGCGAACGAAAGTTGCATGAAAACGAAACTTGCCAATTTTATTAGGCATTTATGTAACATGAAAAATGGAACAGTTTACTGATAACTGGTCTGTGTGCTGCCACCTAGTGGAAGTGTTTCATACCACACTCCGTTCACCCTCAATTCATCAGTATTGTACACAACATATACAAATACAAACCGAGCAGCCATAACATTAACACCACTGACAGGTAAAGTGAATTACATTTACATGCAATTACACTGGCAGCTGTTAGGGGAGTAAGATATATTAAGCAGCAAGTGAACAGCCAGTCCTAGTGGATGTGCTGGAAGCAGGAAAATAGGCGAGCATAAGCATCTGAGCCACTTTAACAAGGGGATATAATAGGCAACAAGTGAACAGTCAGTGCTTGAAGCTTATGTGCTAGAAGCAGGAAAACTTGTTGTGTAAGGATCTGAGCCACAAGGGTCTTATTGCTACAGCTGTACGACTGAGTCAGAACATCTCCAAAACAGCAGGTCTTGTGAACTGTTCCAGGTTTGCAGTAGTTAGTACCTGCCAAAAGTGATCAAAGAAAGGACAGGGTCATGAGCCCCAAAGGCTCACTGATGCATGTGGAGACCGAAGGCTACTGTGGTTTAAAAAATGAATGCTGACTCAGAACACACAGTGCACCACAGTCAGCAGCAGGAGGGACCTACTCAATATCAGGCAAGTGGTGTTAATGTTATGGCTGATCAATCTATATATGTATATAATGTGTGTGTCTATTTTCCACTAAGGAGAGAGAGAGGGTGTGTGTGCTACTAAATATTGCTTGCTAATTATATTTTAAAGAATTCTTCATAAATCTCTGTCATTTTGTTCCACTAGAGGGCGCTCCTTTATCACATCTGACCCTGAAAACCTCATGTAATCTAAAGCAAAAATGACTCTGAGTGAGCTGAACTTCTCTTTTTCTTTATAATTTCTCATTTATTTAAAGTTCACATATGGGAAAATTAGGGTTAAACATCAGTCAAGTACAATGCATAGTAACTTCAGTGAGTTTCCTGTACAACTGTACATCTGGAGTGGAACTTGTTTAGCACATCCACCGCCAGACTCTGTTATTCTCTTTTTGTGACCAGAGGAGAGTGGAATTAAGCTGGTGCCTCTATAAAACGAGATTGTTTGTTTCTTTTGTTTATTATCGGCATCCGATAATAAATGAGTTCCCCTCCTGAGCCTTGGTTCCTCCCAAGGTTTCTTCCTACAGCTCAGGGAGTTTTTCCTTTCCTCTGTCATCTTTGGCTTGGTCATTAGGGGCTCGGACCCGGATTCTGTAAAAAGTGCTATAGAAATCGATTTGACTCAATACGACTACATATGTTGCTCAAAGCTGTAGGCTTTTAGCTGCCACCTCTAGAAAATGAGATTTTTTGGGGGGTTGTTATTGATATTCAGTGTTGATTTAAGAGGGAAGGGTTCCTCCCAAGGTTTCCACCTCCAGCTTGGGGAGGTTTTCCTTGCTTCTGTCACCTTTGGTTTGGTCATTACAGGCCTAAAACTTGACTGGACAATGTGCCTTTTAGGGCAGTGGTGGCCTAGTGGTTAGTACCTTGCCATTGTGAACTGAAGGTCACAGCTTCAAGTCCCACCACTGAGGTACCTTTGAACAAGGTACCGTCGCCGCTACACTGCCACCCAGGAGCTGTTGATAGCTGCCCCCTGCTCCACGTGTGATGTGTTAAATGCAGAGATCACATTTCGTTGTGGTGCTTGTCTGTTATTACTGTGACAACACAGTAAAAAGTGTCCTGTACTTCCAGTGTTGGTGCGACGGGATATTAAAAACACTGTTCCGGCACAGAAATCACTGTCCACACTGTGCGATATGATAGAAGCTACGTCACAGCAACATGTCGACTATGACTCCTCTCCTTATGTCATGTTTTTGTAACATACACATTCTCTCCGTTTGATTCTGTTCCACCACCCTAACACATGCTCTACAGATATAGACAGACCACCCTCATGTGCAGACCTTAGAAGACATGTAGTTCATTTTATGTTTCGTTCTGCAATGTCTGAGAATAACTTCAGAGTTGCCAGGTCCTCTGTTATGCTACCAGAACTGTTTAGGGACAGGGTACACCTTTGGTAAACCCACCTTTGATTCAAAATAGCTGTGCTAATATAAGGGTTTGTTTGAACAGAGGATTTGCGTCCGGGTCTGTGGGCACATAAATCAACTCAGAGGAGGCCCTTAAAAAAAAAAAAAAACACTTCACAGTTTCAGGTGGCACCACCGCCTCATGTGGTTTAAGCTGACATTTTTATCCAGATCCATCCCGTCTGCACCATCTCCTGTAAACATACCTTGTCATTCAGAAATTGCCCATCCTAGAATGTGGCAGAAGCTGTTATTCTACTGGAGTAAATGAGAGTAGTAGCCAGCACATCTGTGTTAATGTATTTAGCCTAAACCTTTGCAAATATTTTGACAGAAACCGGACAATATGTCTGGAGAGAACAAGGAGATTGTCCAACTTTTGTAGCATAAAAGCACGTCCCACCTTAAATGCTAGGCCTATTGTTAATGCAATGCCAATAGGCTTTACCAAATAACTACATGCTTGACAGCAGGGGATATAGGCAGTGTCAGCTGCTCTGTTTGTGCCAGTCAGTGGAACAGGCCCAGGTCTTGAAAGCATAGAGCCTGGTTTGATTTTCTTTGAAGGTGGTTTTGTGGAGGGGCTGAATCCACACTCCTCCCTTCCCCTCTCTCTCTCTCTCTCTCTCTCTCTCTCTCTCCCTCTCTCTCTCTCTCTCTCTCTCTCTCTCTCTCTCTCTCTCTC
>JBBPDA010000041.1:31807883-31830289 GCA_037974385.1 Arnoldichthys spilopterus | reverse complement strand
CTCTCTCTCTCTCTCTCTCTCTCTCTCTCTCTCTCTCTCTCTCTCTCTCTCTCTCTCTCTCTCTCTCTCTCTCAGCCCTCTCATTCAGAAGGCTGAGGTTATACGTCACTGTCTGTGTAGCTATAAACACAAGCTGCATCTATCCATCCAGCTGTACTTGTGCATACTGGCTCGTGTTCACGATGAGCAGAGTTGGTCCTGTTTTTTAGTTATTTTTCTTGTTTTTAAAGCTAGCTCAGCCATATTGGAGTCCAGCTAACAAGGTGAGTAAAGTGCATATATTATACTTTAAGTTTTTTTACTTCAGTTTTTTAGGTTTTTACTTCATAGCCTTACAGTCCTATGAAAACCTTTAAACTCCATTTAACCTCTTTGTAATATACCAACCTCTGCATTGTGTGGAAAGTTTCTTGCTATAATTTTTGAGATTTTGTAATGACAATGACAATATGTTTTGCAAAATTAAGGTTCATAACTTATTTTCTTTTCTGTAAAGTCCAAAAACAGTTAGATCATGATTCATTTTACCCTGACATTTTTTATCCCTTAGAATAAAACAGGCTGATTTTGTTATCTAGCTTGATATATGTAAATTACCTCTGACTAATTTTATTGTTTGTCCTACAGTGTGCCTCATTCAAAAACATAGTCTGGGCTAAAACACTCATTTTAACTTTAACCTGAATAGGTGGGGCAAATCTCTTATAGGCTGATTAAGCTTATATACAAATCAGAAAAGGTTGGGACAGCAAATAAAAAAAGAAAGTAGTGATTTCTAAATTTACCTTGACTTGTATTTCATTGTAGATAGTATGAATACAAAATATGTCATGTTTTGTCTGGTTCATTTCATTTGTAAATATACATCCATGCATTCTCCATACCATCCCAACTTTTTCTGATTTGGGGTTGTATGTAAATGCATTGTTTCTTTGTCACATCACATAGAAATTCAGCTGTATTTACTCACTACACCAAGGTTTTACATCCAGAAAGTGAGGGCAATTCAGTTTTCCATGATATGGGCCCATTCATGCTGTGTTAGCATAGTAGTTCCAGTTATCAGAGCAGATGCCTCTCATGGACAAATAAATTATGTTTCAGTTATGTTTAGATAAGATGCTGCAAATAACTTTCTCATTTCTCATCACATAGATGAATTCATTTTCATCTGGCTTTTTCCAAATGCAGGAAAACATCTCTGTTACTGGATACAGTTTCAAGCCAAGTAGAACTATAATGAGTAGATGGATGCTGAGATTGCTAATGGTCTGTCTATTCCTGACATGCACCAGAGGACAGGATCAAGGGGACATTCAAGCTGGTTTGTTGGCGAAATATATTGCTCTAAACTACTCAACATGCTTACCACCACATGATGTACTGTAGCAATAGCATCCTCATTACAGCAATGTTTTGAAATGTTTATGTGAAATGTTTTTATGCTTATTTTTACATTAATATACAGTTGACTCCAAATTATATTTGCTTGAAGTAATAAAGTTAGCTTCTCTGTCTTGTACTTCCACTCACTGGTCACTTTATGAGGTCCCCCCTGGTTTTAGGTCATGATATAGGTGTGCAATATCAGTCTAAAGCCCATCACTTGATGCAGAATTTGTCAGCCAACCTCTACCCTATTCATCATTGGATGGTTTCTGACCACAGGACCCCTGTGGAAAAAATATTATTTAGGTGATGGACCAATCTCATGGTAGTGTCATGCACATTTATTTTTACAACTACCAGTGTCACTGCTAGGTTGTGTGTGGTCCACTACCCAAAAGTATCCAAGAGTGTCTCTGTGGTCAGAAGCTGACCGCTGATGAAGGGATAGAGCATGGCTAACACAAACTGTGCATCAACAGATGCACTGCAGTTCACCAGCAGAGGAGGGAATTCTAATAAAGTGACTGGTGAGTGTAGATCTGTAGGCAAATGATTTCCTGGACTTGCAGGTTGTAGAACGACTCCAAATGACTTGGTGTACATCATTGATGGCTCTTCGAGTTTGGGAAGTGCGGACTTCGAAACAGCCAAGCGCTGGCTCATCAACATCACCAGTAGCTTTGACGTGAGCTCCCGACACACACAGGTGGCTGTGGTCCAGTACAGCGACACTCCAAGGCTGGAGATCCCCCTGGGGAGGCACCAGGATACTCAGGAACTTCTCAGGGATATTGCTGCCATCTCTTATCTGGGGGGCAAGACTCAGACCGGTCGCGCCATCAAGTTTGCCACAGACCATGTCTTCTCCACACCCAACCACACCACAAAGGCCACCAGAAACCGCATTGCTGTAGTACTGACTGATGGTCGGTCGCAAGATGATGTGGTGGATCCAGCAATGGAGGCCAAAGCCCAGAACATTGTCTTGTTTGCTGTTGGTGTGGGCAACGAGATCACCAATGCTGAACTGGTGTCCATGGCCAACAAGCCCCCATCCACTTACGTGCTTCATGTGGAGGATTACACCTCCATTGGGAATATAAGGGACGTGATGGAGCAGAAACTCTGCGAAGGTGAGTTAAGCTCCACAATTTTTGGGCGAGGCATCCCAGAGTTTTTGCTTGGAGGGTCACAGATGCTCAACACCATCTAATCCTGAGGATGAGCTCTGATTTGGGAATGATGGTAGTCCTTTTTGAACACTGTTTAGTAATCCAGTTCACATGTGTGTTTGAATGGAGGGCAGGATGAAAGACTGATGGATCTTCTGCCACTGGGACTAATGGTTTATTACTGTGTCCTCTGTCATTGACACATACTCTGCTTTCATCCAGTGCCTTAATTACCACATTTTCCTCATGTTGCTTATACTAAGACACATATAAGAGGAGAGGTGCAAAGTGCATGTTAAAAGGAATAGTTAAAAATGCTAATGTTCTTAACAGTGATATAATAACATTACACACCAATTAGCATTACACCAATGACAACAGTGGCTTATTGTTCACTAGCTTTCATTCATCAGAATATTTGGTAAAGCTGTTTTAATACGTTTAACTCCTCTTATTAGTCTGATTGCACTGATGTCCAATTTACTTTTAATGAAAACTTTAGATTACTTGAAAGTTTGAGCTAACATGGAACAAAACTTTGATAAAGGACTAAACTGACTGCTCTTTATCCTCAGAGTCAGTGTGTCCTTTAAGGATCACTGGTACAGTAAATGGGCAGAAAGGATTTGACCTGATGAGTCTGATGGACATTGAGGTGATGGCTAAAAAGGTCGAAGGGTCTCTTGTATCAGAAGGCGCTTACCTGCTAAACCCTCGCCTGGACCTCACTCACAGCACCAGGTAGCTTCTGTTTAAACATTACTACCAATCATTGCATTGGATTGAAATTAGGTGGCTTTATGGTTTCACAAATATTTGACACTGCTGCTGATGCTAATGGGTTCTTGGCTGTACAGTTCTTAAAAAAGTTCCTTAAACCTGAAAAATGTTCTTTACACTTGCATGTCTTACAATAAAGGTTCTTTGAATAACCATCCTTTGGAAGGGCATTTAGGGGGCATCACTCAAAAGAACTGTTTTTGGGATATCGCTTCAATCAGACGTTGACTCAAATGGCTTTGACTCTTACGTTTTAACACACTGATTTTTCACAGAGAGATATTTCCAGAAGGCCTCCCTCCTTCATATGTGTTTGTAGCCACACTGCGTGTGAAGAGCCCATCTCACCGCATGAAGTTTGACCTCTGGAGGGTGCTGTCTGAGGACAGGGTCAGGCAGGTTGCTGTGACCTTGAACGGAGCTGACAAATCAGTGACCTTCACTAGCACCAGTGCAACAAAGAACGAACAGACTGTCCTATTTAATGACCGAGGCATTAAGGTCTGTGAGATGTTTAAAACGCATTAATTCATTTTAGCATGTCCAGAAAAAACACAAGTATTTTGCAGCAGTGCTAAGGTTAGAATTGCATATATTGCATAGAAACTTTACAGGAAAATCAAAAACATTCTTTACTCATGATTAATGTGAATGTAAATTAAGGCATTTCTTCATTTATCACAAACGTTTCCTACACTGTAAATTGCAGCTGCTGAGATTCCCCACACTGCATATAATGTAGAAAATATAATAATATAATAATTTATATATAGTAATCATTTTACCATGTTTCCCTAAAGAGGCTCTTTGACACAGACTGGCACCAGCTGAAGCTGTTGGTGAAGCCCAAACGGATTACTTGTTACCTAGATGACACATATGTGGAGGAGCAGCTTCTTGACCCAGTGGTTCCAATTTACATCAATGGCAAGACACAGGTGGCCAAAAAAGTCAACATAGAAACCACTGTCCCAGTAAGTGCTTCCAACATTTATTTATTCTGTCCTCTCTGCAGTCCCAAAGTACATGTAATAGGCAAAGGCACTGCCTATTTGCCAACCCAGCTGTTTGCCCACAAACTGGGCTAGTTATTTTAAGTTGGGTAGCTGCTTTCTTACAGTGTGTCTATTGTGTGGCCCTAGTACTATAAGGTATATGCTTAATACTAACCATAATAGTATGTGTTATAGCAGTGTGTAGTATGTGGCAAAAAATACGTACATACCACATTGTTTGGAAATGATACACAGTATATATAAATATATATTTGTCCTATTAGTTGTTAAGTGTACTTTTTATCTTATTGTGTTATATAGCTTTTTTAATATATTGTTTTGCCACTTTATGCTGCTCTTACCTTTGTACTACCATAGAAATGCAAATTTCCCACTTGTGCGATAAATAAAGGTTTATCCTATCTTATCTTATCATAACAGCCTGCAACGCTGAAGGCTATGTTAGACCTATTTATAAAGATACTTTTTTAGAACAATATAGAAACTTTTTACATTGCCACACTGCTTTAAGATTAATCAAAGATGCTGCCTAATGTGCTATACTCACGTTGCCATCCACCATTTTTTTCAAACAATTTGTAGGAGTATGTAGCTCCTCCACTTTATTGTGTAGAGCATTGTGAGATAATTCAATTCAATTCAATTTTATTTATATAGCATGTTTTACAACAGATGTTGTCACAAAGCTGCTTTACAAAATCTGGGTCCGAGCCCCTAATGAGCAAGCCAAGGTGACGCAGGGAAGGCAAAACTCCCTGAGCTAAGACTGCTGAAGAAACCTTGGGAGGAACCAAGACTCAGTAGGGGAACCCATCCTCCTCTGGCTGAGACCGGATGGCAGTAAAATAAACAGTTGCAAGATGAAAGACAGTCTCAGTTTAAGAAGGCGGCATTAATTCAATCCATATGCCACATGGCTACGGTGTAACCAGAAATGACCCCACTGGACAGTAGATCAGAACTGAAGGGGGTGGGGGTGGCTCCTATAGTCCAAATGTAGTAGAGGATCTAGACGGCAGCATGGGCTGGCTGGGAGCCTAGGTGATGGTAGGGAGCGCGGCATTTCGTGTGTGCGGGTAGACCGTGATGAAGGTCGGTCGGGCTGAAAACGTGGTCGGCAGCTCCCCTCGGCGCTGATGGTCAAATAAAAGACAGAAAAGAACAGTTAGCTTTTTTTGGTGTCAGTGTGAGGGTATAAAATAAACATGAGTGAGAAATATGACTATGAATAGTACAGACCTCATTATAACAGCCTAGCTAGAAGGGACAGAGTCAGGGCAATCACAGACATGAAAGCACCCTGCTCCACTGTCATCGAACTAGGAGAATGTGTGAGAGTGATTGGGCGACAGCACCGGTGTCACAGTTTACTCCAATATTCTATGTCCATGAGTCCTGACTCTGTGACCTCCATTTATCAGGGAATTTTACAAACACCTGGCTAAACAAGTATTTAACCTAGACTTGAAAACAGAGACTGTGTCTGAGTCCCGAACACTAGCTGGAAGATTATTCCAGAACTGGGGGCTTTGTATGAGAAGGATCTTCCCCTGCTGTATTTTTTATTATTTTATTATTTTTATATTATTATAAGATTCTGGGAACTAGTAAATAGCCAGCACTTTGCGATCTAAGAGGAAGTGAAGGTTCGTAATGAGCGATACATTCAGTAAGGTACTCAGGGGCGGGGCCATGTATGGCTTTATATGTTAATAGTAGTATTTTAAAATCAGTACGGAGTTTCACAGGAAGCCAATGTAATTTAGACGAAATTGGGCTGATATGATCAAATTTTCTAGTTTTAGTAAGAACCATTGCTGCTGCATTTTGGAGCAGTTGTAGTCTGTTTAGGGTTGTAGTGGAACAGCCAGATTGCATGGCATTGCAGTAATCAGCATCTCTGCAACACAAGGTAAAAATGCTAATGCTAAAGTTAATTTAGCAGAGCCAGTTAACATGATGAACATGAGCTTATGCTAACTCCTGTTCTCATTGACTGTTATTAAGAGGATTATGTTTATTTATATACTTTTCAGATCATCCTTCAGAAGCTGCGGCTTTATTGTGATCCGCTCCAGAGTGAGCGCGAAACAGCTTGTGAGATTTATTCTGTGGTAAGATTATGCATAGTATTTACCTTTGTGGTCTGCCACCTATGATCTCTCTCACTTTCTAATATTTTGCTTATGTATCTTTATCACAGGAGGATGACAGGGTGAGTCTTCCACCTACTTATGGAGTTCAGCTCAGTTCTAGGTGTTTTGGTCACGTCATGTGTTTTCTGAATTTTGATTTGTTTATCATAATCAGTGTCCTGTGGATCGTGCCCTTGCTGTGGAAGGCTGTGAGTGTTCTAGTGGTAAACCTGGCCCTCCTGGCCTGCCTGGATCTATGGTAAGGCCTACATGAAATGAAAGCCCATCCTGATACAGTCATATAAAAGTTACAATTGGACAGAATAATTTTGCATATTAAGTGACAGTAATTAGTGAACTTACTATGTGTATTACATCTAGGCTGATGTCTGTACAGCCCGTTAAAAATATTAACAAGACAAAATGTTGCGTAGCTCAGAAAATTTGATTCTGCTGCAGCACTAACTCTATCTGTGCAGGGGTTCAGAGGTGAGAAGGGACGAGAAGGACCCCCTGGCCCAGATGGAAAGCCTGTGAGTATATGACATTTATGTCTTGCTTATCTATCTTTTTATTGCTTATTATTCCTGTTCTTAATTTGTACCAATTTAACATCAGTGTAAAATGTAAAGCTGTATTATTTGATCTTTTTTTTGATAAGGGGAGGCCTGGGGAAAGGGGCACACCTGGGGAGCCTGGAAGAAATGGGGAGAAAGTAAGTGAAATTATCAATAGTTCATCCAAAAGTGCTTAAAATGAATGAAAGCTAGGAAGAGACAGAGCAAGCATGGTCCTCACCAGCTTTTATTTATTGTGATCTTAGTTTCTTTTTCTTGTTCACGCCTTAGTTTTCCTCCTACATTTACAGGGTGAGGCAGGTCAACCAGGACATAAAGGAGAGAGAGGACTGACTGGTGCCAAAGTAAGTCATATAATCATACCTTAAACTTAGCATAAACGTCCCACTATAGTCATTTTAAGAAGCAGTTACACCTTTTACTTAGCAGTGTACCTATATTTTTCATATAAAGACACATTATAGGTGTCAACTAATGTATGCCAGTTACTTAAGGCCTTGTTATGGTTTGCATACATGTCACTGGTACATGTATTTGTATAGGTATGTGACATATACCATCTCTTTACAGGGGGATATGGGAATACAAGGACCCCCTGGAATACCTGGCCCCCCAGGACCATCAGTAAGACTAATCTTGGCCCATATCTTACATTATTTTTGTATTTTATTATTTTCCCTGCAGTTCATGTATGATGTTAATGTTGTTTTCTGCTGTTTTAAATTATTTTTGAACATCTCTATATATCCCTTTTTAAATTAAACAGGCTGTTATACATTATATTATATTATTCACTTCAGTGAATTGGCGAGGCTAAAATGCTGACTGAATTATACGGCGTATGTAAATGTGCTGGTTTTTGTGACATCACAGCTTTTCCAGCTCAGTATCCAAGTATGGGCTTTTTATTCACCTTTCATTTATAAATAATTGAAAAAAAAATAGTTTTCCTTTATACTGACCCTTTAAAATGATTAAAATGATGATAGTTTTGCACTGAAACTTAAAAGTTAAATAGTTGTTAGTTAAGCACTGTGCAAACTGCCTGCTTTAATCATCTCACACTTAGATTTAGTATATCAAGAGTACACAGTCTCAAGGTTTCTTGGTTTCTGACACTTTATTGGATATTATCTATAATGATGAACAAAAGTACATTGCATATCTAAAGCCATTTTGAGTCATAAATTTTGCCTGTTCTGTAAATGTTTGTGGTTAAATGTACATTACATACACACACTTACAGTAACATCAGCCAACAGTGACTTTTTACATATTTACTTATTACTCTTTTATTAGGGCCCTGGATTCTCTACTTGGGATGATTTGGGAGGAGAAGGAAGCAAGGTAACAAAATATAAACCAATGTCCCATAGAACACCAGTTACATTACACCACCCTGACAAACCTAAATTTGTATAATTTAAAGGGAATCCCAGGACAGCGAGGGGAAATGGGACCCCCAGGAAGACCTGGACCAGTGGTGAGGCATCTTTAGCAATCTTACAGTATTGCTTCTTTTAAATGTATACATGCAGTGTGAAGACTGGCTTGACAGTGGTTTGGGGGAACAATAATGTGTTATGTATCATAGATTAGTTTCAACAGAATAGAATTAGGAAGGCTGGCACAATATAAAAGGCTTATAAAGTAACAGACCAATGGGGCACAATCTTAAGAAAGGCAAGAATTGAAGGGATGCAAGTTCTGCCTTAGTAGAACTCTGCTTACAAAAGCTTTCCCAAGTTTCCATAAGCTTATAATTTCCCTTTAGTTTTGCTCACATTTTTTCCAAAGAAGCAATTTCAAAGAATCAATGAACGAACCCACATTCTAAATGCTGGGGTTTGTGTCCCCTTCCAACATCTGAATATCTTTTGGGCTGTTGTGACTACCTCCTTTTGAGTTTTGTACCCAAGACATATAATTTTGATGAGACTGAAAGCTTATAACCAAGCAAAATCCATATAAATATTAACACTGACAAGAGCACTGTGCTTCTTCTTTAATATTCAGTTAAACTTGAAAATATCTACTGGAGTTTTTAATGGCATTTTGGGCAATAGGATGTTTGGTTATGGATGGTCCACTGTAGATGCGCTCCTTTAGCTTACATACAACAAAATAAAAGTAAATCTACTCTTTTCACCCATGACCGAGAGTCCAAAAGAGCACAATAGACTTTGCTCTCTTTGGTAGAATGGGTCTTCTTCTCGCCCCATCATTCAGCATGATGCTAGCTAGCAGCAGCTAGCGTTCTTCTCCAAGTGCATTGAGCTGTCCGATGATGTTGTGTTAGTGGCAGGGGAAACTTGCAGTACCCCCCATGTTTGTGGTATTGTATGACAGGGGGAGTTCTCGTTTGTGGGTGGACCTGGCAGTCTAAATTGGGTAGGAACTTGGAAAAAATCCAGCAACAATAGTTTGCCAGCAGACCAAATACTACATTATTTTTGCAGTTCGTCAGGGGGGCAGCAGATATTAAAAAAACAAATTTTCTATATATAGGGGGAGCCTGGCATACCTGGAAAAGACGGACTCCCTGGAAACGATGGACTGCCTGGACCAAAGGTACAATAATACCTATAATAATACCTATAATAACAGATAGCAAATATTTTTCCCTCATAGTTATTATTACTATTCCACACCTATCCCTGCTGCTTGATGGGCTGTGTCATGCAACAGTGCCAAGTGTTGACCTGGTATTACAACCAAAAGACATATATTACTGCATATGACAAGTAAGTCAAAGTTAGTGAATGTCAGAATGTCTGGAGCTCCTGTTAGCTCACATGGGAAAAGGCTATGTAGGTTTATTTTTAGGCACTAAGGGGCATATTTGTGGTTGGACGTTTTCTTCCTTCTCTTACGCATTTTTGCTGTTTGCCAACAGGAGGCAGAAATCTTCCCTCAACCAGCTAAAAAAAGCAGCTGTGACGCCTAGATTATGATGGGTAGATGACACAGTTTTGTGTTTCAGGGCTGGTTCACTGTACTTTGGAATGAAAGCTGGGGGAAGGGGGGCTGTTTAGAGTGAAAACATTAACAGGAAGCATTTATTCATTTCTTAGGGCCTGGCAAAGGGTGTGAGTGAAAATATCAGGGTCAATTTAAGGATGACCTTCAGAGTGAGAAGGTGTTTTGAAATAACTGGGCATGAATGACTTTCATTATAAGCTCTGCATGGTTATTCTACATACAGTATGTTTAACTGGGCGCATTGAAAATGGTCATTATTACAGGTTTGTAAGGGAGGGCAATATGGCAAGAATATAACATCACAACACAGCATGAGATGCATTACAACATTTCATTTTTCTAAAGATTGTAACAGATTAACATGCATCAGTGCCACCATGTTTAATATGAATTATATGAATTATGACGGTGGTGATTTATATTTGAGAAAATTAATTATTTAAGAACAAACAAGAGAAAAACAAAACATGACAAAAACGGTTGATAAAAAAAAATTAGGTTAGGATAATGTCATAATACACTGTCATCCAATCATCTACTTGTTACTGTGTAGTTTACACAGTAATTATACAGCGGTTGTTATACAGACTCTCTGTAATTGGTCTAAATGTTCCTTTTTTATGTGTGCAGTTGTTCAGTGCTAAAGAAATACTGACAATACCCAAGACAATGTAGCATGTAATTTAGCATGGTTATGATAATATATTGCCTAGAACTGAGTGGTATTGAGAAAAGTATGTAATGGTATAGTGGGTATATATAAATTCCTAAAAAAAACATGTGTATAGTGATTTCTTATTCTGGGAAGACCTACCATGAACCACCTTTAACACATTCAATAAATTTAAAAAGGTGAAATATGCAAAATAATGAAAAAAACAACATATGCATAGACCTATGGCATGTATATGTACCTTTTTATGGCCAGGCCAAATTTCTCAAAACATATGTAATTTCTATAAGCTTAAATCATCAGACACTGCTGAACTTTGGAAAATATTTCAAGTCATTTGTGTAAACTGGACCATTAGCCTTTCAGCTAAGTAATCTGAGTGCAGCAACACATGTAAGCTGTGTTACCTGTGCTTTTATGTGTTACCAGTATAAGACTGCAGCAAAATTCCTACCATTAGAAGTTTAACCAGTATGCTGGACGAACCAGCATTGTGCCCACTCCTTTTATCGCCACACTGTCCATTTTTATTCATATGTCTTAAGATTTCTTATGTAGTAATATATTAGTGAATTTGTGCAATAACTGAGAAACATTTGCTTGGCTTGTACAGGCATTTCACTGAACCGAGGGGGTGCGGGGCCACAGTCTTTAACTAAGACTTTTTTAGCTTGACTAGAAGCACTTTCCCTGAAGACTAGGCGTCTTTCACCAAAATCTATTTTCAGCTGTATTTGTCTCAGCATCTGTGTCGACTGCTGCCCAGGGGAGAAAGTCTCTTTTCACTCTCACTCCCTGTCGCCCTCTTTATGTGCAGGGAAAATTAGTGCCGTCCCTACATTTACTGCCCCATTAAGCTATGCATATTTACCAGTAAAGGGCTTCCTTAAAACCGTTTGGCAGAGTTCAGTGTTTGTTCATTTCCAATAATTGGATACAGGTCTGTAAGGAGAATGTGCCCTTAAGAGACACTGTTTCTCTAGTCACTGACTTTTTAGGTCTAAGGCTAAGCTAACTGGCTGCATGAATTAGACATACTTTTGCATACTCTTTAGTGGCTGTTTAACCATACTTTGGTTCATAGTAACTTCTTTACTATCCTCTAGTAAAAAGCATGCATAGCATAGTAGTTTCCATGCAGTCCATTTTTGGACTGTATATTTTAGGGTTGCCTAATTAGTAATGGTTATTTAAACGTTATATGTTTTTCTTGAGATCCCAGACTATTTAATTGCTGGTTCATTTTAGCCAACATGCACGTTCTGGCAAAATAAATAAAAATGATGGAAATGTCAGTTAGATGTGCGTAATTTTCTCCTCACCTCAAACACAGTCAATGTCTGATCTGCAAAGTTTACTTTTTCACATTCACACTAAGGCTAATGTTGCTGAAAAAGTAATGAAAGCTTATATGCCAAAGATTAGCATCAACGCAAACCACTCTGAGCTGTTAAGCAGTCACAATGCACTTTTAGGACACTGAATGTGGCTGCTCAGAAATACTATTAAGCTCACAAAGAAGAACATTGATTACGTAACGTACGATTTTTAATGGAGCGTGAGGAACGAATAGTGTTTTTGCCAAATTATTGCTTTAAGTCACTGAGACATAGGGTGTAAACCGCCATAGACAGGATTGGTAGGTTGATGTTCTTGTCTGTCCACATCAGTCTCATTTGAGTTGTCTCCACCCTCTTCAAGCACCCTCCCATTTTGGCCTCCACCCCCAGATCAGAAAGCCCAGGTCTCCACCCCCACCCCCACCCCCGGCTCCCCGTGCCCAGAGAGCCGGCTGCAGCGAGTGATTAACTAACTATGGCCTGATTTGATGTGGCCCCGGTTGGGGTGTGGGTTTGCCACGGCACAGCCGTCCCACTGGTGCAACTCTGTAATCACAGGGCTTGGGAGCATGTGAGTTGTGGCTGTAAAACCAGCCGCCCTGCTGGTCCTGCGCACATACCTTACTGTACCCATTGACATGTTAACAGAATACTCCAGCGTTTTTTGACTTATCCTCTATCTGTTGCCTCAAAGGTAAATGATGGATTATCAAGGACAATCATTTCTACATTGTTTCCTGAACTTAGTAAAAGAACAACACACACTCAACACACACACTTACAACAGCAGCCAGCATGCGACAGCATCAATTTTCAGTGTGTTTTTCTCCGTACTCTCACTTTGCTTAAAAATTTTGTTCCTTGTAATCGGCCATATGACACAGATGTGCCATGTTAAAAAAAACGCTGGAGAATTCTTTTAAAGAGGAAATAGTGCTAACGTGCGTCATAATGAACTTCCTTCCTTATTTTAAAAAATTCCCCTCAAAATAGTTGTAAGACTTAAGCTAAGGTGCAGTCTCATAAAAGCAGCTTAATTGGTGCTCTGGAGTATGCTCATGGAAATGATTTCAGAGGGAAGGGTATAGGCTGCAATTATTCTTGTTGTGCTTAAAGAATACTATATGCTTTGTGTGAGGTCTCTGTGTATCAAAGGCTTAAGGCCATGATACTCTTGCAGCTTTTTTTGTGGCAATGAAAGGGTGTTGTGTAACATAACGTGCTGTGTCTCCAGAATGAAATTATAACACAATTAATATCTCAAATGCCTCACATTTCAAAAATTATCTTCATACAAGATAATGTTATATTGTTTATCTTTGAAATAAATATTCCCTGAATGCTACCAGAAAAAAAGCTTTAAAAAGCTGAAAAAATAGCTTTTAAAGCTTTCTATTAAAATTTACAGTCTAATCTAATTATAAAATATATATTTTCATATACAAATGTTTGGACACCCGTGGTTAAAGGATATTTTGCTAAAGTGAAGACAAGTACGCATCATTGACAGAGAACATGCTAGATATTTATTGCTTATTTGTTCATTAACGTAAAACGTTGCCTGTGCAAATGTTATAGCACATTGTATACCAATCAGCCATAACATTAACACCACCTCTCCAATATTGAGAAGTTTCCTTCATGCTGCTGAAGCAGCTCTGACTGTGGTGCACTGTTCTGACACCTTTCTTTCTGAGTCAGCATTCACATTAGCTTTCCTGTAGGATCAGACCAAATAGGCTATCCCAGTCACTTCTCACATGCACCCAGGCTCACTGCCTTTGGTGCCTATGACCTGGTCCCCAATTTACAAGTTCTCACCAATTTCTCATGCTTCCAGCACATCCGCTTCAAGAGTTGACTGTTCTCCTACTGTCTAATATATCCCACTCTCTGACAGGTGCCACTGTAATGAAATAATTAGATAGTCAATGTTTTTCACTTTACCTGGTGATGGTGTAAATGTTTTTGCTGATTGGTGTAATTATGTGTAGTTGTCTTATTATATGTTAAGCTCAGGAAACACATTGTATCTAAAACAGAAAATGTACATGTGCTGAAAATGCTGTTTGCAAATGTATTTTTTGCAGAGGGTGTATTAACTTATTTTTACCTGGAAAATCAACAAAATCCTTCATTTAGCTGAGGGTGTTCAGATGTCTGTAGATGACTGTACATTAAATAAATAACCTAAAATTATTCATGTGACAATGAACACTTTTGAACCCACTCTCCACTGTGCAGTCTATCATGGCTGTAGTGAGAAATGTACATCTATCATATAAATTCTCAGTATGGTAAAAAGGATTTTTTTTAGCAGGTATGTGTATGCATTTGTCCCTTATGTGTTACTGTGACACATTGCTTGCACATGTTGCCTGAAATACCCATGCTATTTTAGAATATACATGATAGGTGACCGCAGGCTGCCCAAGGAGGGTCCTCCAGAAACCTTCGCCAAGGTTCCAGCATAAATGTGACTTGTAATTTGGCAAAGAGGAAAAGAGCAAAAATGTAGCATGTAGATATCTCCTTTGGGCGTAGCGTATTTTAGATCTTAATAACAGGCCTTAAAGTTCATACTCGCTTTCCAATTAGGATGTGTGCATGCAATGCATGTGCATGTACTTTCTCAAGCATCATTTTTCTTTAATTTACACTATGTAAAAATGCAGCTTAAGTGGCAAGATCTCAGGTTTAGCTTTTAGCTAATTATATCCTGCTTAATCTGAGTGTGTAGGTTTTTTTATAGCTCACTCTACTTTATGGTAGGCTATATGCTGTACTTGACCATCCAGATGGCTTTGGAACTGGACCAAAGGCCAGGCTTAGATGTTTTGTGGATGGCATGAACAAAGAAGAACAAAATGTACTGAGACTGTTATTGCTGGTTTACATGAGATGATGATACGGTCTAGATGACACAATATCCCTTATTTTTTCCCCAATGTTAATACCAATAGTAGAACTTGGAGTAACTGAAATACTGCACTTATGGTGGCCATCTAAAAGCACCATGCTCAGAGTACTCAAAAACACACTGCAATACCTACAAGAAAATACAATTGTAGTCTAACACTTAGTGACCTCATTGTTCATGTTTTCATTAGGCCATGTATCCCATGTGGCCACCATTGTTATCACATGACCTACTTTACACCGCTTGGTGTCATAGTACACTTTTCTGTGATATTCCAAGCTGGATGTGTATAGAGTCTGATCAGATTTTTTTTATTTTTACCCAATTCCTTTTCTGCTGATATCAGTTCAAGATATCGGGTCGGTGCCATCATGTCAATCCAACCTTTTGACTTTTATTTTTAAAAAATGTAATATTGTAAGAACCTGTAAAACTTCAGTAGCCTCCAACTGAGTTGGCTCTGATCTACATTCTCAATCCCCAGCAAGGGTAAATCAATCTATAGCAGCATTAAGAGAAAATTGACCTTATTTTCTCTGGGTGGATAAGTTGTCCCACCTTCTCCTTCCCATCATTTAGCCAGCGAACACTGACATCTGTTAGCTGATGTAGAACTGGTAGTTTTTGTTCTCTTCCAGGCATGATTAGCTATTTGGTGGCATTATGTTAGAAGCAGTCTGGAAAAAATCTTCACTTAGGAAAAAATGTGCCAAAAAAATCAAAGATTTCTATAATATTATATTGTGACTGTCTAGAGAAAAACAATTATGTTCATTTTTGTGTTTTAATTTTTATTTTCCTGCATCAACAAAGCAGCTGTACTTTACATTGTGTGAAACGTTCAGGAAGGACAGACCAATAGAAATGCTTCAAAGTCACTTTTTCTAAAATGTTCTTCCATCAAATAACATTAACATTATGGAATATTTTTACCTTGTCCTGCCAAAGTTACAATTTTGAAGATACTTCTTTTCGCAGTCTTTGACTACATATGCTATAGAATTGTCAAAGGAATTCTGCAGAAATGCACTTGCCATTACTTTATTCCTGAAAACATTCTCACTTCTCAGAATGTCAACTAACTTCTGACCTTGCGCTGTGGTCAAACATTTCAGGCCACAATCAGCACTTGTGTTCCTCAATATTTACAACTATTACCGCCTCACCGCCACTTTTTAAGAGACTGAACCACCTTCTTATTTTCCAAATTACAGGGTTTGTCACTCATGTCAGAAGTTGCAGGCAGGTTTGGCACCTCAAACAGCACACAAACTGCATGTAGAAAACCTCATGTTTTATTGCTGAATGGGACACATGTCGTCTGTGGTGTGTGCATGTATGTGTGTTGCTTATAGAATATGTACTGTTTCCTAAATGCTTCCGAGCATGCACCCTATAGGTAGATCTTTATCTTTACATGTACGTATCATGAACGTGAAACATACACACTAAGTATGGCCATTAACACAATGTTGGGCCTGGCAAAGAATTTCTGTGGATTTATACAAAAGTAGTAATTACATACACCAGTCAGTCACAACATTAAAACAGTAAAAAAGTAAAAAAAATACATTAATTATATTATTGTCTTGTTACAATAGCAGGACTGGGATATATTAGACGGCAAATGAACAGTCAGTTCTTGAATCCAATGTGTTAGAAGCAGAAAAATGAACCAGCACAGCGATTTGAGTGACTTTGACAAAGGCCAAACTACTGTGGTGAGTACCTATCAAAAGTGGTCCAAAGAAGGACAACCATTGAACCAGTGACAGGGTCAAGGGTGCCTTATGCTCACTGATGCACGTAGAGAATGGCAGCTAATGCAGAGCCACTGTAGCACAAAAGGTTAATGCTGACTATGATAAAAAGGTGTCAGACCACACCGTTAACCACAGTTAGAGCTGTTTTGGCAGCATGAGGGGGACCTACTCAATACAGGGTAAGTGTTTTTAATGTTATAGGTGATCGATTAAGCTCATAAATGCTTGATCATCTGCTTTTAAAGTATTTGGAGAATGTTTTCACATACTTATTCCAAAGGAGAATTGAAAGAAAGAGAGAGAGAAGTCTAAACATTTTCAGAGTACTAGCGTTTGGGTGTTGTTACCACATCCTTGTTTTGCTCGACAGAGAAAAAGCCCTAGTATGGCACTGAATGTTTCTGTCATTGAAATATCATTGTCAAAGGAATATCCAGGAACTGAATTTTTGCTTTTATTCAGTATTAACAACATGATCTTTTGATAAGTGTAGTTCAGGGCCATACAGTAGTGGTGGAGTCCTAAGAAAAAAGCAGGTATAATGTTCATCTGTGCCTGCCCAGTTACAGATCCCTATCATGCTGCTGAAACAGCTCTGACTGTGGTGCACTATGTGTTTGGATACCTTTCTATCAAAATCAGCATTCACTTTTTTAAACCACAGTAGCCTTTCTATGTATTCTGACCAGACGGGCTAGCTGTCACTCCCTATTTGTATCAGTGAGCCTTGGGTGCCCATGGCCCTGTTGCCAATTTATCGTTTGTCCTTCTTTGTATCACTTTGTATCACAAGTACTGCATACCTGCAACACTCCACAAGACCTGCTGTTTTGGAGATGCTCTGTCTCACTCGTCTAGCCATCTCAGAAAGGCCCTCATCAAAGTGGCTCAGATCATTACGCTCACCCATTTTTCCTGCTTCCAGCACATCAACTTCACATCAACTGACTGTTCACTTGCTGACTACACCCCACCCCCTTGACAGGTGCCACTGTAATAAAATAACTAGATAGTCAATGTTTTTCACATTACATGTCAGTGGTGTTAATGTTATGGCTAATCGGTGCATATAGGCATATATGCATACTGCTCAGTTTGCATTAATGTGACTGTGAGTCAATGTCTTTGGTCAGAAACTCTGTTAGGAGTCCACTTAAGTAACTTCTGTTTACAAACCTACTTAGGGCTGATTTTGAAATTCTAGCTTGCTTAATGATACTAGTTTCACAGCGCTGGTATTAGCCAACTTTGCCAAAGCTTAGACAATGTGTCATGCTAGTATACTACACTTCCATAACATGCTAATATAAAAAAAAAGTAGGAAAACATTTGTTGGCATTAATGTCCCTTACTGATGCCATTTGCAGCTTTCTACTACTCTTAACTGATCAAATTCAATACTGACATTAGTTTTCCTTCACAACCTGTCTATTCTTACCTGAAATCATATGACCATGTCTGTGACTGAATGTAACTATGAAACAAAAGCTTTCTTAATAATTACTTTATTATGTATTAATTAAATAATTATTAATTACATTTTTAATAATTAAATCAATAATTAGGTGATTTTATGTTTCTCCCTGACCACACTCCTGCTTCTTATATACTGACACCAGCATATAGCCATCACAATAAAGCCCTTATCAAAGTGGCTCAGATCCTTACGCTCACCATTTTTCCTGCTTACAACACAGTAACTTCAAGAACTGAGTGTTCAGTTGCTGCCTAATATATCCCACCCCCCTGACAGGTGCCATTATAGTAAAATAACTAGAATGTTAATGGTAATCAATTTACCTGTCATCAGTGTTAATGCTATGGGAGGTCAGTGTAACGTCTTTAGTTTCACTTGACTGTTGTACCATTTTTCTGGTACAATGGCTTCTTCCGCAAACATCCTTAATACAAATTACAAATAATAGTAGAATGAATGGAAAAAATGCAAATGCTGGATTTCATATCACATTCACTTACTGGATAATTAGATTATATGGGAATTAAAAGTAATGTAAACATGTTAGTGTCCAGATTGTTTTTGATGTAGCCCTAATGTTATTAGCACAGTTTGGAAATCCCTGGTGTGGTTAATTATTTATAGACAGTATTAACCAACATCATCTGTCGTCTGTCATAACCAAATGCTAAGCACTTTCTGTTCTGCCATAAACATGCTGAAATCAGGTGGTTTGAGGTGATTATGTTCCCTTTTTTCTAACTCTGTATTTAACATTAGGGTTATTTATTTATTAGATGTTTTTATTTTGTCTTTTTGCCGCAGGGTGAAAAGGGCGATGTGGGCGGACCTGGAACAGATGGACATACTGGTATTCCAGTAAGTTGAGAGTTGTTTTCTTTCGTCAAAAATCCAAGTCAGACATGGTACTTGCCACCATCACCAATCACCATCCAGCAGAAATCTGTTGCTTTCTTTTCACCCTTTTTCTCCGTGCCTTCCCTATTTCCATTTTAGAGCAACACACATTAGAACCATTCTTGGTTTCTGAAGCCACCTCAGCATCATTAAAGTCTTTTAAGTTGCTCTAGTCACTCTGTTTGACATGGTTTTACTCCAAATATGGAGACGGTAGCTGGTGCGGCCACAGTGTTTACAGTCTCCTAGGATGGACTGCGTGGTTGCAGAGCAGGTCCTGTTTAGACACATGGAGAAACCAAGCGCCTATAGACCTCATGACAAACCACTGCATGTGACCAATCAGCTTGCAGCCTCTACGGTTACCACATAAACGCTTAAGACGAGCCACAAAATGTCAAACAGACTATGGCTTTGCTAATGACATTAGCAACACAGCTGGTTGAGGGAACCCAAGCCAAAACCAGCTACAATCAGAGAGCGAGACTTAACCTCTCTCATTCATCATAAAGCCTATCCCCTTTTAATACAAGATGAGAGGAAATGTGAAATGATATCTGCAAGATTGCATATGGCAGCAATATTTGTGTCTTCCTATAGAGCAGAGTTGGGTATGGCCCATAGCCTAAAATTGGACAGTGGGGGCGTTTGATTAGCCCAACCAAAAAGTCACCCTTACTCCAGAAAACCAACTAAGATTTTTGTACAGTATTACTGTACAATACACATATATGTATTTATCTACTATCCATAAAGACCAGTGTACTGACACATATCTTTTAAGTTGTTTTATATGGAATTATAATGGAGAAATAGTGGAATATTTTAATAGCTTACTTTTTTACCTAGTGGTTTGGACATTGCCCTTGTGAACTGAAGGTCCCAGGCTCAGGTCCTGACCCAGGTACCATTAAGGTACCCTTGAGCAAGGTACCATCCCAGCTCCCTGGGCGCTGTTGATAGCTGCCCCCTGCTCCACGTGTGCACGTGTGATGGGTTAAATCCAGGAATGTGCTTTGTGTGACTGATTGTGTTCACAATGACAGTCACTTTCATTTTAAAAGCTTTATCTCAAAACTACACTCAAAAAAAACATTTCTTAACTTGAAGTCATTTGAATAATTCCACATAATGTCAAAGGTTGCTTGATTGATCTAACAAAATTCTCTAAAACTGGCTTAATTTTACTGTCATTACTTAACTAAGCACTTAAGGTCCTCACCCGTGCTTATTTAACATATTTTATTGGAGCTGATATGAAAGTGGTCACTGTAATGCCCACTCAGATTGGAGCCACCCTCAGTAAAGGATAGGGCAACTCCATGTTATGCATGTCTCAAGGGATGGTAGCATAGGGGGAAAGATAACACAGAGATGGTAAGTAAAATGAAGCAATGAAAGTATACAAATAGATGGGAACAGGAGTCAATGGGAAAGGTTAAAGGTTTTAGTTGAAGAAGTTTCCTAACTTACTTAGTTGGGTAAATTCTGTTTAATGTACCACAGACTTCATCTGTCTGGGTATGGGTTTCATGTTTCCAGGTGGAAATCCCTCACTTGGAAAAACACAATTCATTTTCTTTAATTTGGCTGATTTATTGTTAGGGACAATTATGTTCTTTCGACAGTAATGCTTTAAGTACATTTTAAAAGTTGATTTATTCAATTAACATCAACATGATTTGCTTTCCTAGGATTTATTGGAGATATTTCAAGCTTTCTGAGAGGCAGCTTGTTTCATTATCATGAAAAAGTATGTCACCATATGCTTTTCTGAATGTATTGTGGATATCAATACTTTTAGAATACTGACCAACTGCATGTTTCTTTATAAAGAGAGCATAAATAGTCCTATTTCACTAAATGTAGTGCAGCATGTGAATTGCTAAATAAAAATGACTGTAGTCATTGCTTCTGCTAGTGTCTGATTTTTAATCAGGCCACTTGGTTGATTTTTGTGAATTCCACCTTCATAATAATAATTACTGTGACCTGATACTTCATGTATCATGATATGTTTACCATATTGTGGCCCACCCCACCACCCCTCTTTCATCTCTCCCACCCCGGTTAGTTTTTCTAACAGCACATTTTCACTCTAAGTAACTTCATCACGTCCTAGTGATATTACTATTATAAAAACTAAAAACACATGCTTCTTTTTCTTGTTACATATTTTGAGCTTAATTATTCAATATGTATTAGAAATTATTTGCTAACTACTACTAATGCAAGTAACAGAGTTTTGGGAGTAAGGAACTGAAGTGGACTTGCAGTTTAATGGGTTAAGTTCTCTCAGATGTGTTTGACATTTATTCTTTCTGGCAGTGAGCTCTTGTGGAGAACTTTTGGCTGGAGAGGCATTTTTGTTTCTTGTGGGCTGACTGTTGAAAGCAGCTATCCTGGGCTATATGGAATCTTTTAGGTCAATGCCTAGATGCCTGCTTCATGTCGTGCACTGGAGCACTATTTTGAGTCTTTGTGATTAATCTGGTGGTTAATACAGACCCTGCTGTGGTGAACCTCTGGACGTTCTCTTCCTTTTGCCTCTGGAATACTTTTACTAGGCCAAAAATATCTCAGCAGGTGGAGACAGAGATATTTCTAGAAGCTCATTCCATAACATCAACAAACGTGTGGTACCTCACCCACCAAGTTCAACTGTAAGCCCACTTCTCCTGCACCACTCTTCTTCAGCTTAGCAAGAATACTTTTTAACATACATCAATCAGCCACAACATTAAGACCACAGACACAGACTGCACCCAAGGATCACTGATGAACATGGGAAGCCTGTCTGTTTCCACAGAAGTGCTACTTTAGCACTGAAAAAGCTGGTTATGATAAAAAGGTGTCTGAGCACTCAGCTTGCTGCTTATGCAGCTGTGTAGCCACAGATCTGTCAGAGTACCCATGCTGACCCCTTTCCACCACCAATAGCTCTTGCAATAAGCATCAAAGCATCAAAACTTTACCTCTTTGTGTAAAAATGCCCTAGTAATAAATCAAGTTTTCCTTTACATCATGAGGATATCTAGGTGCTTGTGCATCATTTACATGGGGAGGTGAAGGCATGAGGATGCAGGTAGAAGGCTGGCATAGGCAGTGTGGTGCTCTGGATAATATTCTGCTGGGAAACCTTGGGTACTGGTATTCATCTGGATGCTATCTTAACATATACCGCCTACCTAGGAATTGTTGTAGATCAAGTACACACGTGGACAAAATTGTTGGTACCCTTCAGTCAATGAAAGAAAAACTCACAATGGTCACAGAAATAACTT
>JBBPDA010000041.1:31791247-31802024 GCA_037974385.1 Arnoldichthys spilopterus | reverse complement strand
AGGGGAAAAATTAGTTTAAATGATTTTAGCAAATGGCTGCAATATGACAAAGAGTGAAAAATTGAAGGGGGTCTGAAGACTTTTCGTACCCACTGTATACATAACTGAAGTATTGCCACATAATCTTAATTACCAAATGTCTCACTTACAATCATAGTCCATATTTTCCAAATGCCATCCAAGGTTTCCCATCTCAAGCCTCCTCAAGTGTCTCTCCTTCTCTGCTAATTCAATGACTTTGTCCCTAGTTAGGTGTGGAGACCTTTTGTTGCCAAGACATGAAAAGCTATGTACATTGAGAGTGAGAATGAGAGTGAGCTGTTATGGAAAGAAGGTGTTAAAGTATTGTTTTGCTAGTGGTATCAGTTTCAGGTTATTTGTATTAGTACTTGTACTGAAAACAACGTTCTGCAACATTGAGAACACAAGTGATAAATTTGTAGCACTTGATGTGTTTTTCAGGGAAAGCCGCCTTCAGAGGAACACTTGATGAAGATTTGTGCTTTGGTGCTGCAGAGTATGTTTTCTTATTTCATTCCCCTTACCTATTTAAACAGATACCTTCCTTTGTCCAAGTATTGTGTAATATCAAATCTTTTTGTATGTTTTCAAAACCTGACTAGGCCTCTCTATGGCATTTACGTCTGAAATCGCTGTTACTAATTGATTGTGTTCATTTGATTCTCCATGACATGCATGATTGATTACACAGAGCTTGAGAATAAGCCACTCCTAAGTGCATTAAACTGCCTCTATGTGTGGTCATTTGGCTGTGAGTTATGTGTGATTGTGCATGTTAGCACAATGTCTAAAGTTGCATTAAAAAACTTGCATTACACTTCACACTGTGCTGTCAGTTAGCTGACCACTGGAAACATCTGGAGACGTTGGAGAAGCAGTAAAACTTTCAGTTCTTCATTTTAGAGAAAAGGCCAAATGTGTTTAATGGGCATAATTGCGAAATCCATCTGTCTCAGCATAGTGGGCTATTCTTTAAATCTGTGATGTTTTAGTTGGGATTGTATTATTTCAACCAAAATTCTTAATTCCCAAACAGTGTTAACCTTTAAAATATGACAGCACAATGGAGTACTTTGCTTGGACTTCAGAACACTTTTTTACTAACATATTTGTCAATACTTTATTCACCCTTATCAGATCAACTGCCACAGCTTCTTCAGGTGATGTCCCCTAATAGTTGCCAACACTGTGAAATGGTTCGGGGACCCCCAGGTGAACTAGGTCCCCCTGGACCACAGGGCCCATCAGGACCTCCAGGCTATCCTGGCAGGCCTGGGACTCAGGGATACCCTGGGCCACCTGGAGGTAGAGGGCCGGAAGGCATGAAAGGTAAGACTGAAAAAGTAAAATATTTTGTATGAATTGTTTTAGTCTATAGGGTGATAATGCGATTAAGTAAAACCAACGGACAAAAAACACTCAACAGGAATGAGCATAGCACTGCAGGAGTGTATGCAACAGTGTTATCATTTTGAAAAGCATATTACATTGTCTTGTAAACACCGTGAGCACTTACAGTGAAATTAAAATGCAAAATCACCCTTTTATTACAGGTGATATTGGGCCAGTGGGCATGAAGGGTGCCAAAGGACAGAGTGACATTGGACTGCCAGGACCACCTGGTCCACCAGGTATATGTTTCCATTTCAGATGCAACTGTGATTCAGATAAAGCAGCTGTAATAGTATGACTGTAAAAGGAAAATGTTCTTTTTACTTTTGCATACCTTGATGTAAAAGAGTTTTGCCTTTGGAGCATTTTTATTTGTCTATTCACCATGAAGTGTTAATACAATATAATGGACAGCTGACATTTTCAGTGACATCATGAACTGTTCACCTGACCATTGGTTATTAGTTTAACCCCTAAAGAATCCACAGCAACCACACAACAAGTTCAAGAGGGCATAAATTGTGCTCATTCTCACTTGGTGGGTTTGGTTAGTGTATAGTAGCATAGTGTAACGGATAACACCACTGCCCTCCATGAAGCAAACACCAATAATAGTCCTTGGGCAAACCTCCTATCATCTTCAACTTCATTTGTAACATACTAAAATTGTAAATTGCTCTGGATAATAGTGCCTGACATTTGCTTAAATTTGAATGTAAATGGTTATGGTACAAATGACTGCTAGGAATGTCTCCCAAGCATGTTGAGCTGCCCAATGTTGTGACCTCATGTGTCCTAGAGGAAGCATGTACTAGTCTTCATCCTCCCAGGAAGTCTAGCAGATGTGATTTGACTATAGCTAAATTAGGGGGTGGGGAGGACCTATTAGGACTTAATATGACTATGAATAGTAAAGATCCCCTTTCATTAGAGGTCTAAATACCAAAGGTGCTAGAACACAACTGAAATTGTTAGGATTCTTATTTTTCTTGCTTTCTTGATATGGTCAAATTGTAAACTAGGGTCTGATTCCTGGCTCCAGCAGGAGTGTAATCACTCTGACCAAGAATCTGAATGTCAATAATTATTTAAAGACCTATTTATGTGAAGTGAAAGTTACTATTTGTCATTGTGAACACAATCAAGCCCCACAACGAAATGCAGCCTCTGCATTTAACCCATCACACTTGCACATGTGGAGCAGCTACTGCAGTAAAGAAAGTCTGTTTCAGTGTTGATAGTGAAAATGGGTTTTTGGCTCGTACCACCATTATATTCTCTGTTTATCATCAGACTGTGCTAATGACTTAGGCTGCTTCTCAACAATGAAATGAACATTGCTTTTCTCTCTGCTTGCTGTGATCTCACCTGATCTATAGTCCATGGCCTTGTTAAATATACTGATACAACTTACAAGCATGAGGAAGAGACTCTTGTTAGTCTGTCAATTGGCCTAGTGGTAAGAACATTTCCCTTGGGATCTGAAGGTTGCAGGTTCAAGTCCCGGGCCCGGGCACTACTGAGGTACCTTTGAGCAAGGTACTGTCCCGCTACACTGCTGTTCATAGCTGCCTGCTGCTCCACGTGTGCAGATGTCACATTTCGTTGTGGCGCTTAAGTGTGTTCACAATGACAAAAAGTCAGTCTGGGGTTAAGTGGTAGAGTGCTTGTCTGCGAACTACAAGGTTTTGAATCTAAATCTAAACTGCTTTAAAAACTTGGCTTTGTGGGCTGTGTCTTTCTCGGACCCTGATGATTTCCACAAGCTATATCATTAGTATATCTTTTCTCTGAGCAAACATTTTTGTTCTGCACAGGTATGCAAGGTCCTCGTGGAGACGATGGAGAGGGATACCCAGGACCCCCAGGGCCCTCTGGGAAGCCCGGCTCACCCGGTATACCAGGCAAACGAGGCCCTCCAGGAGCCACAGGAGTTTGTGACCCGTCCTCCTGTTACCCGGCATATGGGAACCACTTTGGCAAAGGTCCAAACTTTTAACAAAACACCTCTTTGGCCTACCTTGCTCCATACCATCACATTGAGGAGGATGTAAGAAGCCTACAACCACTTATGGTGCTCCATTATTGACTCTGTTTTGACTCCTGGCCTCAACCACCATGTTCTTGGTCATTGAGGGAAAACTTTGAAAAGACCAGTATATTTGTTTCTTTTACCCTTGAAATGTTTTTTTTCCCCATTACATTAACCTGAAACGATTTCTGTGTATTAGTTTTTACTTGAGTTACATGTACTACTTCTTGTTCTTATCTAGCATGATAAGTATTATTTACTGTAGCAGATATGTTTGCTTTTGGCAGCCTTTAACATCCCATTAGTATGTGCAGTGTGCAGTTTGGTGAATGAAGGCGTGCTTGACATATAGTTCAGACAATTTAGCAGAGAAACTAAATATTTTGCTGAGTAAAGATGGTGTGTTTCATTTTGAGTGACTTGGCAGTGATCCACCATATGCTTGCCCACAACTGTAATGTAACCTTTTGAAAGGTGAAAAAAAGTCTTCACACATTGCATTTCATTGTAAATATACATTTGCACTGCCTTTAAAAAGCTACCTCTGTAATAGTATTAAAATAGTCTTTTAGCTAGATTGTAATACTGTAATAAGTATTGGGTGACTTCTGAGACTGCTTGGGCTCAAGTAACTATTCAGATCCTCATATTCTGTGTAAGATATATAAGATTAACTGTGCTTGTGTGTTCGTGGACTACTAAGTATGTATATTTTTTGTTTGAACACTTCTTTGGAAGCCAGCTCAACCCAACCTCCCCCTTGTTGTGTGGTTTTGGTAGTTCTTTTGGTCACCGATGTGTTCAAAAATAGAAAAATAGATCTGCTTGTGCTTATTTATTGTCTCATTTTTTACTTTTGTTTTCATTTATTGACTCTTGTGATAGTTATGAATGTTTTTTTAAAAGAATTTCTTTGTTGGTTGACCTTTTCCTCTATATTTGCATTTACAGCCATTGTGTTGTTTACAATTGAACCAAAGCCATTAGGTAACAAAGATGAAATAAACTTTTTATAATACTTAACATTTTTGCTTGCATTTCTTTTTATCTATTGATAATGTAACATTTGCCCTCAATGTTGTAATCATACAGTCTTATGCAAAACTCTATACTTAAACTTCAGCCTCTACAGAGAACACATTTAAACATCCCCTTTTACTGCAAGAATTAGTGCCCAATATGTATATTCAACCAAGTTATTTAATAAGTTATTAAAATTTGCAAAAGTGTGTTCTCAATAAAGGATATGCACTTCTTTTCACTTGGAAAATTAATGTCACTGCCGAAACAATTGTAGCATATCCTAGTCTTTTTTAGTATATGAGCAGGATAAATCTACTCAATCTCTATGGCTGACAGATAGAAAAAGAAAGCTGATTTAAGGGTTTCCAGTAAAGCTGCTCACAGTTCCTCTTTCGGGCGGCGCTCAGGCAGTAGTATTAGTCAAAGTGTCAAGTCTTTGTGTCATTCTGATGAAAGCCACTGATAGTTTCACATCTTGGCGCACCAGGTCCCTCTACGCTGCATCTCAAGAGCCTTCTCTGTGCTCAGTGTAGTCTTCAGATCTTAGGTTTTGCCAAAATGAAGGTGATGAAATTTTCTCTGCTCATCAACAGCTTCGCCATCCTCCTTTTTTTTGTTACAGCTGGACATTTCCAACTTTATGGAGCCTCAGAATCATATGAGGAATATCTGGAAGATTTTTTCAATGACTCCAATGACACAAACAATGATTCCGAATATGTCACGGACAAGGAAGTGTCTCTGTGCGAGAAGATAAATGTAAATCGCTTTGGTGCTGCATTCCTCCCGGCTTTCTACTACATGAACTTCTTGCTGAGCCTGCTGGGCAATGGACTGGTGCTGTGCATCATCTACAAGTTTGAAAAGCTTAGCACGGTCACCAACATTTTCCTGCTTAATCTGGTCATATCAGATCTCCTTTTTGCATTCAGCTTGCCTTTCTGGGGCTTTTACCACAGCTCCGAGTGGATATTCGGCCAGGCTCTCTGCAAAATAGTGGGCAGCTTGTATTCGGTGGGCTTCTACAGCTCCATCTTGTTCCTCACCCTCATGACCTTTGACCGCTACCTGGCTGTGGTCCATGCAATCACAGCAGCGCAGAGCCGCCGGAGAGTGTACGCTTTCTCCTCATCAGGAGTCGTCTGGTTGCTCAGCATCCTGGCAAGCATCAAAGACATGGTCTTTTACAATGTGCGGGACAGCAAACCGTATGGTCTTCTGTGTGAGGAGACTGGCTATGCTTACAGCACCATGATGAAATGGCAGCTGGTGGGGTACTACCAGCAGTTTGGCTTGTTCTTCCTGTTGCCCCTGATGATGGTTTTCTACTGCTATGGCCGCATCACCATCCGCATCATCTCCACACGCATGAGGGAAAAGCGCAGGGCTGTCAAGCTCATCTTCATCATCATCCTCACCTTTTTTGTGTGCTGGACACCCTACAATGTGGTCATCCTCCTGTCAGCTCTACGGCTGTCCTCCAATGATAACTCATGTTCGGACGGCCTGGACTACGCCTTGTATGTTACACGGAACATTGCTTACCTGTACTGCTGCATCAGCCCCATGTTCTACACCTTTGTGGGGAAAAAGTTCCAGAGCCACTTCCGGAAACTTCTGGCAAGGCACATACCATGCCTGAAGATAACCATTCTGTCATCTCAAAGCAGCAGGACCACGTCATACAAGAGCCCAAATACTGACTACTAATGGCTGAGGAGACCCTTTTGGTGTACCACACACTGACACTGAACTGGTGCTGGGTTTTAAATTGTTGGACATCCCAGCTCTTTTAGGACAAGAACGAGGTGACAGATACAAGGATTATTTTTTGTTTTTTTTTCCTTTAAACATAATGCCTTATCATATGTTTCTTGCAGGCTACAAACCCGGCCATGTCATTTATATGTTTGTTTCATAAATTTGATCCAACTACTTCAGTTGAAGTTGAAAAAAGGAAGTGGCTGGCAAAAGGTGATAATCGCATTGTAAAAAAGTATGCTTTGTTTCTGTGGTTCAGGTAATAGTAATGGCATGTTAAATCAGCAGCTTCAGATTATATACCAAGCAGATATTTGTAGTGCCACGTTAAATATGCAAATGATAATAGTATATAATATGCATAGATCCATTTTTTATTTTGAGTTTTGCAATTTTAACCTATTTTACTTTGTTGTAAAATAAGAAAATAAATGAAAACCATAAACTGTCTCTGTGCCTTTTCAGTTGTACACACTGAAATGCTACATATTTAAATGTGAGTATGTTTAAAACCATGTCAGAGAGAACAGGATGTCCTTTAGTTCACATGCATGATTCATCAAAGATCTGTGGCCTTACTAACCTAAGTTAGCTGTACAAAATATCTCAAATCTAATTAAAATATGAGGTTAGTTCATATTTGAGGATTTAAGTTTCTGACAGTTAAATTTCTATGTAAAGCTTCAAAACTTTCCCTTTAGCATTAACTTATAATAAATAATAAAATAAATACTTAAGATTTTTTATACAAGTGGATGTAAAGTCCTATATTGTGCTGTCTCCAGAGCTTTTGATTT
Organism: Arnoldichthys spilopterus; assembly: GCA_037974385.1. NCBI lineage: Eukaryota > Metazoa > Chordata > Actinopteri > Characiformes > Lepidarchidae > Arnoldichthys > Arnoldichthys spilopterus. The sequence goes on along the minus strand of JBBPDA010000041.1, from coordinate 31,794,998 downwards.
TATGGTTCACTGCAGGATTGTAGATTTACTGCACGTAATGGACAATAAGGGGGTTATATCAACCCGTTCTTCAGACCCTATATCTATATCTGCTGATTATTTTTTAAAACAGAAAGTAAGTGTGATTTAGCTTAGAGCAGTCACAAAAGCAGGGTCTGAAATCTGTTAACCACAGTATCCTGAGGAAAAAGCCAGAGCCTTCAGCAGACTGCTCAGTATTTTACTGTACATCTTCATGCAGTTTGGTTGTCACACTCACAGGTAAACACAGTTTGAAGATGAAGGGGGGGTGCGTGGGTGGCGGGTGTTGGGGTTGGGGCCGAAGTAGTGCCGAATTAGTCCAGAATTTAGTGCCGAGTGAGTCCAAAAATGCGTGCGCAGTAGCCGATAGATGTCGCTGATGAACAACCTTTCCTTTCCTTCCCTCGTCAAGCAGATTCGCTACAAACAGATTTACTGACCGGCGTTTTACATCTGAATATAAGCTAACTTAATGTGTGCCTTAAAAGTGCAAAGCTACAGATAAACATATCTTCACATTGTGCTGTTTCCAGCTGATTTGAATGGTTTTTATATTGCATTTTTAACGTACACTGTTACAGAGCCACGGCTCTGCACTGTTGTTTTGTTGACTGCTAGCGTCACCAGGCAACCGACCAATCATCAGCGAGCTTCCGCGGTCAGTTTAAGATTTATTTTATTCAATACATATTTATATTTATTTATTTATTTTCTTTCTAAAATATCTATTTTATAGTAATTAAATATGTTTTGTTTTTAAATTATATGTGTTAAAGCATTATCAAAACAGTAATATTATGAATAAACTGTTTAATTAATAATATTTGCAAAACATAGCATAATTACAAAATACTGTAGTCAGTAAATGGTAAACTAACAAACATGCAAATATGAGTAAAAACAAACGGAAAATACATAGCAATGCTGATTTGAGACCACGAGTCGTCACAATTATAACCTTCATTGTGAATAAAATATGGAGACTTTGCAAATATATTGCAAATCTCCAGTATTTGAGAATCATATATATTTTTTTATTATTGCCAATTTTAAGGGATGCAATTAAATTCCCCAACTCAAAAATACATAATTTTAATTCATGTGATTTTGCCATAACAAAAATGCACCGACGCATCTCTTATTCTCTCCATACACAACCTGCAAGTTTTAATTTATACTATTTTTGTTGCGTATAATGTGCATTGTGTTTTTTTCTGCGTGAACACCCGTGTTCATGTTCATATTTGCCAAATTATAAAAAAATTCGACCGTGCGTGTAGCGAGCGCGGGCCTGCGTGATGACGCAGTACGCTTTCATGCCATTGGTTGCAGATCGCTGGTGGTAGTCTGGGAAAATAGAGGGAGAGAAGGATGCAGCGTCCCTCCATCAGCGACCGAGCGAACAGGGCGATGCTGAGGAGGAGGAGTGTGTGTGTGATGCTGAGGAGGAGGAGGAGTGTGTGTGCAGGGTGTGTGTGAGTGCTGTCACGGAGCGTGGGAGCGCGCATTTGAGGGGCTTTGCGTTTGGAGCATGATTCACAGCCAGGTGATACTAACCCAGGTAAGTGTGTGTGCGCGTGTGTTTTGTGTTGGCTCACCTTGCTTGAATGCAGCAGTGGATTCGATTCGGTGTACTGGTCGTTTGGCGTGTGTGTGCGCGTGCGCGCGCTCGCTCGCTCGCGCGTGTGTAAGAGCATCCCAGCCACGGGTAGAAAGGCCTCAATTGTCCTTTTGTGTGTATGTGTGTATGTGCCGGAGGTGGTGGTGGATTTGGGGGGTGCACGTGTGTGGTTGTGCGTCTGTGGAGTGGGGGTTGCGTGTGTTTGGTTTGTGGACGTGTAGATAGGTGATTGTGTATATGTATGTGTGTGTGTGTGTGTGTGTGTGTGTGTGTTGCTCAGATGACTGGTGTCTCATCATTTTTGCTGTATATATATATATATATACATTATTATTATGTCTTGTTATTCTATGCAGAGTGGATAAATATTTAGGGCCATTTTTGGATATTTGGGGGCCCTAAATATTCTCTTAACTAAGCCACCCCCACCCCCCCACCCCCAACACACACACACACACACACACACACACACTCCACTCACCCCAGTCATTTTGTAGACAAAAATAGAACAAGAATAAAACCTTAATTTTGACCAATAAACCACATAACAATGCCTTTTAGGACAAAAGATATAAATAAATGTAATGAAAGAAACATTCTTGGCCCCTGATGTCCCTGATTTATCGATTATACGTAGCGATTGCCTGATCAGTAATACACTAATTACTAATGGTGTTTAATACAGTATTAATACATCATGCTTATAAAATGACATACTGAAAAACCTACCCCTTGTAAAATGTCAGGACAACCCAAATCAAAAATATTTCATCAGCACAATATCATCTTTTAGTTCACTTACTTTTGACAGTAATTGTGTTTATGACATGTTATTCAAGTGGAAATCAGGGCACATTAATCAGATCAGTTCTGTATGTTGTGTAGGAGTTATGGGCTAACACTTTGTTGTAGGCCAGTGCTCATAAGCCCCCGTGACACCTCTGTGAACATTTCATCACCACTGACACCTGCATAAACTTAAATAAGGGCTGATTCTAACAATAATTTGTCATAAAGGCAGAAAATGTTGGAATTTTTGCTACTTTAGGCAGTGAGTAATGTAGTTACTGTTTCAATTGAAGTAATGCAGTCACAATTACTGAAACTGAAATGGGCTCATTGCTCCTTACTTGTGAAAATATTCATGGACAATACTATTGCACTTTTAAAATTTGCCAAAAATGTGTTTGTTCTAAAGAAACACATGGTTTACAACCATTCTAATATCAATTTTAGTGCCTTATGTCTATAAAAGGAATGATCCAAGCTTCTTTACAGCTTTATCTTGAGCTTCCATCATTTTGATGTCTGCCAATATCTGGAAAATTTACAGTTGTTGAATTATCCACTCATTTCAGCTTGAACTAAATAACGTCTAGCAACCCAGTTCCACCTGAGAACTCACAAGGCGCACAGCTGTGGTAGTGCTGCCTTTTTATTGTCAGCATCATCAGTTAAATATTTTTTTTAAATTAATACATTATTTTGGAAAAAAAGTAACTATTAATTGTAACTAAATACTGATTGTCATTACTGATGTTTATGTAGGTTTATGTCAGTTGTGATTAAAGGGTTATATACATGTTATGAAGCCTTTTGACAGCTGACCTAAAGTGAAGTCTTACCCAAGTGAGGTTTTGTAGCATTGTATGAGGTTACACGTGCATATGTTTTCATTTTTAGGTAGATGCAAATGTGTTCTCGTCTTCTGGAGTAAAATAAATGTTTCATCAAATATATTTGTAGGCAAAAGTTTACCTGGTAAAACAGCATTTTTATTGATTTTTTTTTATGTGACAGTAAGTGCACATCTGCAGAGAACACACTTCTGCATATTTTATAGCACAGTTGCTGTTCATGTGCTAAAATGTACATTTTGGGAAAAAATATAGTTATACATATGATGTGGATAAAGCATGCTATAACAACAAAAAAATAAACAAATGAATAAAAACTTCAGTAAATAAATAGGAATTGTTCATTAAATTCATTATTATTATGAAATTCAATATTCAGACAAAACTAACAAGATTATTTTTAGAGGATGTGTTAACTTATTTTTACTTTAAATTGTTAACAACTATCTGCACTATAGTTATAAAGACATAC
>JBBPDA010000041.1:31776134-31786589 GCA_037974385.1 Arnoldichthys spilopterus | reverse complement strand
CCTCCCACCACCACCACCATCACATTTATCAATAACCACTGGACAAACATAGAACATTTGATGTTGTTATGAGTGGTGGCTTTGTAGTGTTTGTGGTGTTGATTTGAGTGTAGCCACAGTGGTGGGACTGTACACATGTTAGTTTCACTACTAGGTTGAAAATATCATAAAAATCATATTTTGCCCTAGTCAGGGCAACTGTGTTCAGAAACTAACCACTGATGGTAGGGCTACAGGATGGATAACCCAGACTGTGCATGAACAGGTGAACAGAGTGTCCTAGAAATGTCTCCTGAATTGGCTTACCCCAGGCATGTCAAACTGGGCTCATTCTGGGCCACAGCACTGCAGAGATTAGCATTTTCACTCTGAATTCAACCCATGAAGGTCTTGCTAATTAGCTGATGGTTTGAATCCGGTGTGTTTTTATGAGACAGAGCTCTGAAGTCTGCAGTTCCCTGGCCCATGAGGACTGCAGTCTGACACATGTAGCTTATCCAAAGGTGGCCCAAATACATTGTGGCTATCAGTCTAAAGGAAGGCCTCACCCTGCTTGTTCATTTTTTTTTGCATTTTTTTGCAATCTGCTGGCTCAGATGCAGGTTAGCTTTCACCCAATAAATATGTAGATGGGTAAAATTGCATTTTCCAGATATTGTCAATTAGCCAGGAAGTATTTTGTGTAGTATCATATTTTGTTTTTTATTTTTGTACAGGAGCTACAAGTGTAGCTAACAAACAAACATTTTAATTTACAGTATCTTACAGTATAGTTTACAGTTTAGTATACAGTATACTGTGTCCTAAACCAGAGTGGATGAACAGCTGAATGCAGATAAGCGTACTATGGTCATAAGAACCAGACATTTGAAGAGTTTCTAAATGCTGCCTCACAGGATATTATCACAGAATGGTCTGAATACCATGCTAAATGCCAAAATATTATAGTTATTACAGTAACTCTGAAATAAGATTTTGGCCTTAAAAAGTCAAACGATTCTGACTTTTCCTAAATCTAAATAAATTAAGCAGGCATTATACACATGTCAGCTATATAACTAAAAGAGCCAAGATGGTGTCTTTTGAAGTCTTGACAGTAACTCAGTATGACCCATCTTTTAAGTCAGGCTGCAGGTTGCAGAATTGCATTAATGCAAAATTTTGCAAGAGTGCAGCTGGTGACAATAAAAGTGAAACAGAGGGAAGGAGGAAATTAACAGCACTGAACTGGTCTTAAGTATGTGAAGAGCTAGTGGTTTTGTGTCTTTTGTTTGAGTGTTTTTCAAGGACAGCTTAAGAGCTTTTGGAGGGTCTTCATCAAAGCAGGTTACTGGCTTTAATAGAAATGCTATTTATGGAGGCCTTTTGTGTAGAAGAGTTGGAGATGGGGAAAGACGTCTTCATAATGAGTCATCACTGTACACCCTACGCACACTCATGCAAATACCTGTGTTTACTGCAAAGTGGAAAGACACATCTTCTTCTTCTTCTTTGTGCCAGACACACAGACAGGAAATCTGGCCCTGATGAGATGTCAGATAACATGTAGGATCACATCAAACTAAAATATGCTGTAGTTGTTGGGGATAACATGGTACAAAGTAGCACAAGGTTTCTTGTGCATATAAGGTATATATCATGTATTTAATCATTGCAGTTAATTTTTTGTAATCACATTACAATTAAGAGCGGCATGCTGGTGCAGTCATTAGTGCTATCGCCTCACAGCAAGAAGGTCCTGGGTTTAATCTCCGGGTCGGCCACAGGTACCTTTATGTGTGGAGTTAAAGCTCTCCCACGTAGGTTTCGTCCCACTGTCCAAAGGCTTGCAGTAGGTTGATTGGATACTTTAAACTGCCTGTAGGTGTGAGTGTGTGTGTGAATGCTTGTCTGTCTATATGTTGCCCTGCAATGGGTTGCCCTCCTGTCCTGAGTGAACCCTGTCTTGGGCCTGTAGTCAACTGTGATTGGCTCAAGCTTCCCTGCAACCCAAAATGGAAGAAGTATGTTGTTCACAACAGTAGGTGGTGGAGTTCAGCTAGGTGGTTGGTTTGATATTCTGGGTTGTTGCTCGAGTTCTGCTAGGTGGCTTTTTTACACATTTGTAAGCCATTCAGTGAAAATCTCCAGCTGAGAGTAATATTTGAAAACGCACAGATAGATGTAGACAAGTGAAGACAGGCCAAATAAATATCTGACAGGTAAAGTCAAAGAAAGAAAGCTGGAGCCCTGGACAATGAGCAGGTGGTCCACATGATACAAAGACAGTAGAAAGACAGTACAAAGGCAGGCTGTGGCACACACACACACACACACACACACACACACACACACACACACACACACAAACAAAAGTAAGCAGTTCTATTCCAGGGAGGACTGACATGCTTACCTTTGCCCCATCCACCTATTTCAGTGTGTATATTTTCCTTTGACCGAATTAACACAAACACAACCTATGTAGTGCTGAGATGCTTTTATTTATATCAACATTGTACTTACATTCATTCATTCACTTTGCACTATGTAGATTTTCAGTAGTTTTACAAGTTTACTGGCTTAAGCCCATATCTGTAACAGCAATTTAACATTCCCTGCTCCTTGCCCAGTGATGAAAAAGGACAATAGAGCTACCTCTGACTAGACATTTTTATGGTCTATACACTTGCTGGCCACTTTATTAGAAACCTACCTTCTATTCCCAGTCAACTCATGTTTTTTTTATACAGAGTACTGTGGTTTCAGTCTCAGCTGAACAGATGAGTAGGCCATCAGCTCCTTTGGGAAAAGGGTTTAAAGTTTGGAATGACAGGCAAGGTTAAGAGGAATATTAAGCATGTCAACGTAACAGTGGACAGTAATGAAGGTCTAAGTTCTGTGTGGTCTCATATAGATGATGAAGGCCAATCTTTCCAGGGGTCCCAGTGGGCAGTATAGCACAAACATAACAATATGTGAATGTACAATAATTGTTTATTCAGAATTGTATGTACTGTGCTATGATTGGTCATACTTTTGTTCAGTATTCTGGCAAAACCCTAAGTACGCTTTACACTTTTAGGCATTATTCGTAATACTATGTAACACCTACAAAAGCCTTTCATGTCAACTGCCATGAACCTACATAAATGTTTATAAAGTCTTACTGCAACAGGTGTAAACTAAATTTTGATGTTTTTTTTTTCAATTTGGCAAGTGGTAAAACAGTATTTATATATGTCCATACAGGTAAATGTCATTTGTCCTGTTAAAATGTATTGTGATTATAATGTATATCATTATATTACCTGCCCCTAGTCAGTGCATACCTGCAGACCTGATGCCATCTGTAGCACTTAATTTCACTCATATGGTAGTAATCAGTCCCTTTTTAAGCTAAACAAGGGGCAGAAATACAAAGTATATGAACCACTCAATTAGGTCTAGTCTAAACAGTTTCTTTACAAAAATCCCATTTGAAAGGTAAGCCTAGCCTAATTATCAGGCTTAGTTGTCCTCAAAGGAAACAATGCATTTCCTCCTTAAGCTCAGCTGCGGTTTCTTATCCGTTTCTCAACACTGTCCTTGAGGGCCCACTATACTGTTTCCTGTTTCAGTCTCACTGACCCTGGTGTCTTGCAATAACATTGGCACTCCAGGACATGACTGTGCTTTGGCTTGCTAGCATGGTTTATTTTCTCTCAGTGTAGTATAACAACGTCTTCATATTCATCGACATGTTGTTATTACCAGTGGATTTAAATCCCAGTGTTGTGGAACCTTTCTAATTGGGTTCAGTATTAAGGACTTGAAAATGATTAATAACTCATTATAAAAAATCATTTGATACATCATAATTTATCTTGGTATTGCAATTGAACTTCAATGGCTAATGTTTATAACTAATTCTGGAAAATATATTAGTAGAATATATAAATATTTCAATATTTTCAACATTTAGTTCATATCCCCTTAATACCAATACCACTTAACCGTAAAGATTATTAATAAAATCAAAGTAATTTAAAAAGCCTTTAAAATTGCAGGACTTTCACAGCTTCTGATATAAGCAGTATATATATTACATTAGAACAGTGTTGCTTTTCTCTTTACTTCCTTTTGGCAGCAACTGTATTAATCTAATATCTTTTATTCATTTGGAAATGATTTTTTAAAATTAAAATAGGTTTCATATTTAGTATACAGTATTATATTGGAATACCCAAGTAAATAAATAAAAATCAATGCAATGGTTGTCAACTTTTTTGAAGCTGGCTGTTGGTCAGGTTTTGTTTAGAAGCCTTACATGCAGACTCAGAATAGGCAAATAATCTGGTAGCTCATGTATCAATTTTGCTTACAGAGTTAAAAAATAATTAACAGAAATTTGAGAAATCTGGGAACTGAGAAAATATCTTCTGGACCATAGACATTACTTTATGGATTTAATTTGTATGTTTTAGTGCCTGATTAGAAGAAAGCCCCTTCCTATAAGCTAAAGAGTGATTTGGTACACGTTTAAATGTTAAGCAGAACTCATCTTCTACACAAGGCTTTTTAATCAAACCTCAGTGATAGCACTATAATGGGCGGCACACAAACACATTCATTAATATTTAATTTGGTATGGACATGTTTTTTTGAAAAAGCAAGCACTGTGTATTCCTGTTTAATCGCGAATGCAGTCAATTGCTTAAAATAGTTTTTTATGATTACACATTGTTGAAATTAGGGTTATTAGAGTTTTTCCTTTCTTTTGTTGATTCAGTAATTTCTTTCCAAATGCTCAGTTTGCTTAACATTGTTAAAAATAGTTTATTGGACAATACACTGTTAAAATCTTATGACTGTGACTAAGAAAGATGACTGAATTTGCCTATATCCCGCTGATACCCGATCTGTACAATTAGGTCAGTATTAGTTTCAGTGCAGCTCAGTGCATGGAGCATTGTGAGCCTGGCACTAGGGTTCGCAGTCCACTCTGTCATACTCAGTCCTTACCTATCCTCTCACTTTTGTTCCATCAGAACTTGTACCAGAACCGGTTTCTCGGGCTGGCGGCCATGGCCTCACCGTCTCGCTCGTCGCAAGGCCGGCGCCGGAGCAAGGACCCCATCCGGCACAGCTTCAACCCAGAGCACTTCCCCAACGTGGACTTCCAGAATGGCGTGGTCGAGGAACTGGCGGCTACTCTGCCCCGCTCCACCAGTGACACAGACCTGGTGACCTCACACTGCCGCTCCACATTGACTGCCAGCACCTCGCAATACGCCATCGGCCAGTCACCGGACATCACGCTCAACTGGGACATCAAGGAGGAGGTGGATGCTGGTGACTGGATCGGCATGTACCTTATTGGTGAGCGGAAAAAAGGAATCAAAAGTACTTAAAAACATATCCTAGAAACTTCATCTCAAGTTTGGTGTACTATTTAAACAACATTCATTTTGCTAAATACGTTTCCAATCTGCTTTTCTTAGTCCATACAGTATGGAAACTAAGCTGCAGAAACAACCTTTTTGAATTGATCATGAGTCTGCTGTTCATAACAAAAGCATTTCCATATCACCACCTATTCTACTACCTGGGCACTTTTCATAACTGCGTGCTGCTCCACGTGTGCATGTCTGATGGGCTAAATGCAGACATCACATGTAGTTGTGGTGCACTTTGTGTGTGATCACAGTGACAGATAAATCACTTTGACTTTTCATTTTCATTTGGCCTAAAGTGATTTAGCTCCCCCATTCACACTGAAGTGATGTGGTGTGTTGTTCCCGTGTCCAATGGTAGAGTTATTGCAGTGAAAATGTGATTGAAGTTTATTTTGTGTCCCAGGACACCTAAAAAAACTTTCCTCCAAGAAAGGAACTTCTAGGAGAAGGAAAAACATTAAAAACTCTCTGTACAAGTTAATTTAACCCAATTTGTTAATTTTGCTTTTATTGGTCTGTTTGCTATAAAATATTTATACAGTGTAAATAACAGCTAGCATTTTAAAAGTTTTTAAAACACAAAAAAATGGAGATGAAAGTTTGTTTTGATGTTATTAGTCATAAATGACACATAATAAACACAGAATGGAGACAGGTCAGGTAGATGGATTATATTCAGGAAGTAATTGTTTTAATTTCTGCTCTGCCATGAGCACAGCAGGAGAAAGGCAGCCTAGGAAGATTCTAACAGCATGAAGATGCAAACAGCTTCTGTGTGTCTCTCCTTACCTCAGCACTGATTGGCATTTAAATATTATGTTCATTGCCAAGAGAACAGGCTGTCATCGTAAATAAGAATCTGTTCTTAAAGCATTGCCTGATAAAATAAATGTTAAATCAAAATAAATAAAAGAGAAGACATAAATCGTGTTTCCTGGTTTAAGTTTACCACGGTGTGTTAGAGAACCTGACCATTACTATCAGTCAAACCTGATCAACTGACCTAACAAAGGCACAGGACACATTTCCTTCTCCTATCTAGTATAAACATTAAAATTCCTAACCTTGTGCTTTATGTTTAAGAGACTCTTTAAGAACATCATGCTAAATCTGGATATGAATGTGGCAGTTTATCATGAAATAAACTTCACATGTTGGTCACTTGGCACTGTATCAGACATTTAGTAAAATTGTGAAACATGAAGCTTCTGCTTTTTGTGGCACATTTCCCTTTAAAAGAAGGCATGTGAGTCTATAGGCTGATTTGCCCTTTGATGCTGCTCTAGGAGTGTTTGATTCCATAAATGTTCTCAGTGAACTCTGAATCCAAGTGATGGGAAATGGCGATCCTTCCCCATGATTTATGTGATTCCTTAGAAAGGCAATTTGCAGAGCTAAGGCTAGCTTAAAAACTTTAAACTCTGAACTGGTGTCTCATGATTTCAGGTTGAATTTGATTATAAGCTTTTAATTATAATTTTCTTTTAGAAAAATATTAGAGATTTTCATGTGAACATTTCTTTACGTTCAAATGCTTGGAACAGTTGGATCGACTTCTAACCCTATCTGTTTCTCATTGAGCAAACGGTCTACCTCTCAGCATAAGCCAACCACACCCCTTGCTTTGCCCCTTCTATTAGTACAGCCAATGAAGGCAGTGGTGGTTGGAGGCACACAAACCCAGAAATTAAATAATAAAACACATTTTAAGTAAAAAATAATTAAGTTGTGATTTTATTTAATGTGAAACCATACAGACCAGTTAAGTTCTGTCATTAAAGAGCCATTATTATGTATTCATCCTGTATAATAAAATAATAAACAATGTACAATGTAGGTCATTTAATGGCAATATTTATGCTTTAAATTGCATACATAATTGAACTTCTTGCTAAAATGAGGTGGAAAGTAATATTGAAACCTGAATGCTCCCTCTTGACTGCTTAGGCTGATGACTATGTTATTTGTTGCTGCCTGCCTCCCTTTATCATCTTCTACAGGTATTTATTTATTCATGCAATTTACTTTGTACTCGTCTTTGTGTGAATTCCGACTCAGTTGTTTTTATTTGGTGCTGTGTGCGACATCCTGACTAAGACATGCACTCATGCATACCGTGATGAGTCACCGTACAGTATGTAAGAGTCCTTAAAAAGGATTTGAAAGAGATTTAATGCGAGACCAATATGGTACAATGAAGACAGAGAGAGAGAGAGAGAGAGAGAGAGAGAGAGAGAGAGATAGAGAGAGAGAGAGAGGCCAGCTTTACAAGAAGCACATACGTTTTTGTAACAACTGATACACAGAAGATTTACAAAATCCAATTCAACCTAAAGATAAACTGTCGTTGTCACTGTTCTCCTAAACATGTTCTGCCTTTTTCTCTGTCTGTCCCTGTCCTTTGTTGTGAGTTTTTAGAGTGTATTAGAGCGAAAGGTCACACTTTTGAAACGGAAAATGTTGTTCTGTTGTTGGGCACTGCTATGAGTAATGAAAGATTAAGGTTTTGAAATGGCCTTCACCATCCCCAGACCAGAATATTACTTAAAATGTATTACTCTTATTACATTTATTATTGTTTATATCTTAAACATGCTGTGCACGCAAGGCGAACTATGAATATTTATGAACTAGAAGTGTTCTGCCATGAAAAATTGGGAAAACATGAAGAAGACATAAAAAGAAATGCTGGAGGCTGTGGTTGCAGGTGCTCCAAATGTATACACATATCACATCTTATGTTTTATTGTTTTCTAATATGTTAAGTTTAGCAAGTGAATAAGAACGGAGCATTAAAGTTTGCAGAAATATGTTATATTTAAGGTTCAAGAAGAGGTGGTGTTAACCAAAATTGGTGTGCAAACTGAATGCATGAGTGTAATGTAACTGCTTTATTTTTGCCATGAAGGTGATGCACAAAAACGTACATTTTAAGTAATACATAGTAATTAATACGTAATTTCATACATACATTTTTAGCAGAAAATCATTTTATTTTGCAAAAGCGTCAGGTCCAAAGGCTTAATGCATATGGCCCAGTGTCATATGTAGGCTGTAAAGATGTGCTAGAAGGACACTGAGGGGTGAGAAAAGCCTTAAATCCCCATTTGCTCATGAGTTCAGACTCATTGGCCTAATCATTTACCCTTCAATCAATGTCTGTCTTTTTATGTGTGTGTGTGTGTGTGTGTGCATTAATTGTTTGTCACATTTTAACTGACACTGACTGCGCCCAACCCATTTATGAATGACAGTTTAATTACAGGCCACAAAATTGCACAAATTAGGGATCCACCAGTTCCTCAAAAAGCCATTGTATTCCCCTCAGAAAGGTACAGGAACAAAAAAAAAACTGGAAAAAAACTCTCTCTCATTTTGATGCATTGTTCTTTCTTTTACAGATGAGGTGCTGTCAGAGAACTTTCTAGACTATAAGAACCGTGGTGTGAACGGCTCACACAAAGGCCAGATCGTGTGGAAGATTGAGGTTAACTCCTACTTCGTAGAGCGTAAGTGTTTTTTAATGTATATTTTTACCTTTATTTAACTGGGCAAAACCTCTTGCATAAGTCACCTGGATGTCACACATGTCCACATGCAGCACCTGTATTACTACACTTTTGAGGACCTAATTATAAAACACAATACCTAAGTCTGACATGATGTCTATACACATATCCTGCTCTGTAGCCCACCTTTAAAGAAATAGTTCAGCAAAACAAATCTAATTTACATAACTTTCCACCCAACCAAGAGGTAGTTTGGTGTCATGTTTTGTTTCCTTTGTTTAGCACTGAAGTTATGAGGCTGATGTTGCTTTCAAAAACTAGTATTTAATAGTCACCAGTTTTCATAATTATCCCCTCAAAACTTCTCTCCACCTACTCAAACTGACTGTATTCTAGTTCTTCATTAAGGTGGCACAGCTTTTGTAGATGTGGTTTATGGTGTTAGGAAGCTTTTATTCTGAATAAAACTGTTTTTGGTTCAGTTTATTCAGTTAATTTGGGCAGGTGTTAACACAGTAATCTCACTGAGGTTCAGACCAAAACAACCACACTGAGACCCTGTAGAGGAGGTGGTCTCAGTCTGGTTCCATGAAAAACTCTGGAGTGGTTTGTTTGGGGTTTGAACGTAATGTGACCTCAATCTGGTGAGAAAAAGAGGACGTTTTAGAGATGTATTTACAGATGAAGTGTAAGTGGGGGACTTTTGACTGTTCATGGTAATTAGCAGCATAAGACACGTAGCTCCAGTACAGTATAGGAAGCAACTTTTGGCAGTTGAACATGTTTTGGCTGATTGAGCGCATCTCTAGTATATGATAAATGGTGTGAATGAGTTTTTTTGTGAAAACTATTCTCATATTCTTAACCAATACCTTAAACATATGCCTCATTCTAGTCTTTATTCAAGCCAAAACCTAAAACCCCAAATAGGCATTGTTTTGGTAGTCTTAGTGTTGAAACAAGTCTCGACGAAGTCTTGGTGCTTTGCTGTACTATTTACATTCACAAATTCTTCCAATATGACATTACGCACACAACAATTTTAAATGATGATGCATTTCCTGATTTCCATGATGTTGTTGCAAAAAAAAACATGTCTGCAAAAGTTTGGGTGCACCTAGTCAAATTGTTTTTGTTGATGTTTTCTAATTGAAAATATCACACACATCTTTTACAGAGAGCCCTTTTAATGCAAAATTGATTTTTATTTTGTGAATTTATCATACTTAAATAGATCATTAAATGCGGCAGGGGCAAAATTTAGGGCACGTATAACCTGTTTTTTCTAATACTGTAAACTGCTAATAAACAGAAATTGTGCAGTGATACATTTTTGTAGAATGTGCACTTTCTGGTGTAGTGTAAGACCACACGCACTAACACACACACACACACACACACACTATGACCTGTATCGAGGTCTATTAGGCGTCACATTACCTAATGCACAACCAAGATTTCACACACACACACACACACACACACACACACACACACACACACACACACACACACACACACACACACACACA
>JBBPDA010000041.1:31762418-31776034 GCA_037974385.1 Arnoldichthys spilopterus | reverse complement strand
CACACACACACACACACACACACACACACACACACACACACACACACACACACACATACACACATACACACACACACATACACACACACACTATCACTGAACATTTAGTCTTTTCCAGTTGAGCTTCAGTGTGAGCTGCAGAGCTGCAGAAGGTTGATAATGGTGGTGTGTTTAGCGTGCTGGGTTTGATCTCAGCAGGCTGTTACTCCAGGATGAGTGGATGTGGACATTTAATGCTGCAGGACATCACTACACTCCACGAAGCTGCCATGGAAACTGTGTCCAATCTGCTAAATAGCATGTCAGCCAGGGCCCTTAAAACCAAGTACTGTTACAAACTTAATGGTGGCTGGCTTCTGTCATGTACTGTGATGTGAGGGTTTCACTGCATGCAGATGTGGCTCAAAAGGACTGAACCGATTCTTATAGGACAGATGTTTGTGTGTTGAACGTATTACTTCTCAAAAGTTAAGAATCAGCAGTTATGTTTGTTCAAAAGCACAGTTGGCTCTGACTCACATATCACTGTCAAGAGATGTCGGTCCGATTTAGCATCAATAAATATGTAAAAGAATGTATCCCCAAACTGGTCTAGACTAGAGATTCCTCAATTCTATTATTTAAGGATTAAAAACTGTATGCTGTGGTAAGATGAATGCACATTTCAGCTTTTTTCTTCAGATAAAATGGATTTTGAAATCTCTGGGTGAAAGACTAAAAGAGACTGTCCTGACCATTGTCAGTTAAAGTTGCAAACACCAACATCTGTCATGGTATAAATGGGCAAAAAAGTTATTTTCCTAACTACAGCAGGACGTATCCTCAGTTCCTAAATGGTTAAAAGTGCAATTAAAAGTAAAGATGATGTAATACAGTGGTCAGCATGCCTCTGTCCAAACTGTTTTGAGTGTAATGCAGCCATAAAATTTCTAATTTTTATATTTACAAAAAAAGAGAGAACTTGAAGAGAAATAACACATTATAGATTTTTGTTTTTATTGCACTTCACAAAATGTCCCAAATCATCTGGAAATGAGTTTTGTGCAGTAATTAATAAATGTGCTATATTGAGAGATATGAATTGGCTCAGGTGTGTGGATGAAATTTTTAATTAGCTTTTAAAACAATATGGATGGAAAGATTTATTGACCATCTGCAAAGAAATTTAGTGCTAATAAACAACCAGTGCTGTTGCTAGGTTACAGGTGAACTATGGTGGATTTGTATGTAGAGAGTATTTTAAAGCTATAATCATACAGTGTCTTTCAGTCAGTCACATGAGGTGCGAACAAGTGCTTTTATCTCATTAAAATCTCTGATTCCACACTTAGGCCTCTGTCTAATTGGAAATAAAAGGCATAAAGTTGCAGTTCTTAGTCCTTTTCTTCTCATTAATGCATAATGCATGTGCATTCTATCCTAATAAAGGATGTTTTTATTACATTGGTGGTTTGTATTCGTCCCTTCTAGCTGTAGTGCATCAGGACCAGAATGACAGTGCAGAAAAGCAAGCTGCTGCTGTTTTGACAGTGATTTTTCATCTTCCTATGACACACTATGGAGGCAATACAGCTCGATTTGTAGCCTTGCTACTGTAGCACAATGCTGTATTACTGCTAACTGTAAACAGGGCCCTGGATCTACTGAGGCTGTGCTAATGGTGGTACATCTGTAGTTGCAGCAGTATTAACTGGGCTGTTTGAGCTCAATATGACACGGTGAGATGGTGGAGGGCTTTAGAGTAGGAGTGTGTTCAGAGCTTTAGGGTAGTTCTGGGTGGCATTAATAAAAATGAATATCACAGTATTTTATTTGTGTGGCTATCTGCAGAAACCTCTCAGATACTGCTGACATCTATTTTGCAGAAAAGGCAAAATGAAAAAAAAAAATCAGATGTTGCCAAAAAATAGGATTTACAGTGTTTTGATTGTGTCATTTCTGTAGTTATTTAAAACATGATTTAAAAAAAAATGAAAAATTGTTGTAGGTAGGCAAGGTGAAATGCAAAATGACATTTTCACCATAAAACAGGAAGGCAATTCCATAATAAGGAATTTAATAAGGCAATTAAAATAAGGACATGTGCAAGTAAGTCTAGCTGTGTTTGAGTAGGTGACCAGAGTGCGTGTGTCTGTGGGTGGAATGTGAATATTATGATACAGAACAACTGGTGTGATAACAATAACTAATAATTAACATCCTTTCTTAAACTGTGTGTAATATATAAACTGATAAGCCATAACATTAAAGCCCTCAGCCTAATATGATGTGGATCTATTCTTTCATTGATTGGACTAGTTTGTCTAGCACTTCCCATAGATCAGATGAGACTTAAATTGGAGGCCAATCCACCATCTTGAACTTTTGCTCATGGTCCTAAAACCATTCCTGCACATTCTTTTTGCATTTGGACTGAGTGCATTATCCTGCTGAAAGATGCCTCTTCCCCAGGTATGCAACACAGGCACCTGGCCAGCCACATAGTGTTAAAGAATATTTGATTTATCAGACCACCTTCCATTGCTGCATCGTCCAGTTCTGATGCTCACCTGCCTGTTGTAGGCACTTGTGGCAGGGGTCAGCATGGGCACTGTGCCGGATCTTGCTGCTGCACACCCCTGTATACAGCAAGCTATGATACAGTGTGTTCTGACACTTTTCTGTCATAACCAATGGACTTTTTTCAATCATTTGTGCAACAGCAGCTCTTCTGTGGGATCCAACCATGTGGGCTAACCTTCTCTCCTCATGCCCATTAGTGAGCCTTTGGTGCCCATGACCCTGTCGTAGGTTCATGAGTTTCCTTCCTTGGATCACTTTTATTGGGAACTAACCGAGAACACCACAAGAGTGGCTCAGATCCTTAGGCTTGGCCATTTTTTCTTCTTTCACTACATCAACTTCAAGGGCCGACTGTTTTGTCTGATTTATGCCTCTTCTTGACAGGTGGATCTGTAATAAAAGAATCAATGTTATTCACTTCACCTCTCATTGGTTGTAATGTTGTGGAATGTGATGTTATTAATGATGGTTCATCTTCTGATGATGCCCAGTTTGTGTTGGTCATCTTCAACCCATTCATGCTTCAGTGGACAGTTTCTGATCACAGGACACTGATGCTCATTGATATTTTTGGTTAGTGGACTTTTCTCTCCACAGCAGTGACAGTGAAGTGTCCTTAAACATCGTACACTCATACAATAACATGGCACTACCATGTCAGTGTTCACAGTGGTCCCCCACCCCAATAATACCTGCACAATTGAGTCCTGACCTTTGATGAATGGGGTAAAGGATGCTGACATATGGTACAGGGAAACAAATGGACTACAGTTTATATTTACATTTACAGCATTTAGCAGACACTCTTATCCAGAGTGATGAACATCTGTTAACTACACAGTGCACCTGTTTGGTAAGTGGAGTTGGTAAGATGGATAGTGAGAGTAAATACAGAATATCTGCACAGAGCTTAGAATATGTGCCATGGCTCAGTTCCCTTCAGGTTGAGGGTAGTCTGGCTGAATTAATAGTGGTAGCAATGGGGTTATCAGTGGGAGGATTGCTCCTGTAGTCTTCCACCTCCAGGATAGAGAGAGAGAGAGTGTGTGTGTGTGAGAGAGAGAGAGAGAGAGAGAAAAAGAAGGGATGAGAATTCTGGCCAGAGACAGCCTGTCTCGGCCCCGCCTCTTTCCCATCTATCAGCTGTATTGCTAACAGGAAGTGCTTCTGCTGGCAGCCTTCAGCCTTGTAGAATTAATGAAGCTGTAAACTAATCCATTTAAAGGTGGGTGTGGGGGCTGGGGGCTATTCCTAGCTGGGTTGTGAAACCAATAGACATTCAGCACTTTAGGCTGTAATGAACGGGAGCTCTTTGTATGGACTCATGTCAGTGTTTGGCTGATTGTATATAAAAAGAACACTGTTGGAAGTTTTTTTTTGGCCCCAGTCTTATGTATCTGCTGGTACAGAATTCAACATTAAACAGCCACACATTATTACACTAAACTGCTTCATTTTTGGATGTGCCTTGTCTAACACACTCTATTAAAATTTGTCTTTTTGGGCCAACCATAGTTACCATTAAGTTTGTAATAACTGCACACTCAAAACACTGCTGTGTCAAGTGCGACTGCAGTTCATTTTCCTCTTTAAAAAAATTGTACACTGCAGATATTTAGACAATTTGTTAACTTCTAGAAATGTGTCGCTGTAAGTTGTGTCCGTTTGTCACAACTTGTAACAACAACAGAGGTGTAAATGGAGTGCAATGGGGTATAATAGCCATATGAAGACATACACATTTCTACTTATGCTGATACCGACCCATTCAAACAATTAAATGCTCAAAAACAGACCTTTCAGACCAGACTGAGACATCCTCAGTTGTCTTACTCATTTTCCCACAGAACCGGGTCAGGTAACAGGAATGCACAAAGGATGATCCACTTACAATGAACACCAGAGGCTTTGATTTAAAAAGTCAAATCCCAAAGTAATAATACTGCCTTAACAATGGGGCTGTTACAGACTTCCAGACATGACCGACAGCCTACCTGTTTTCTTTACCAGTGGGCATCACTGACTGATTGATGGAAAAATGTACTTATTTAATTTTTTTTCATCACTGTCATATTAAAACCTCATAATCCTTTTTTTCTGTTTTGTTTAAAAAAACATTTTAAAATGCCAGCAGCCTCTTTTATCTGCTCCTTGGTTAGCCCCCTTTACCCTGTTCCGCAATGAACAGGACCACAGGAAGATATTATTATTTGGGTGGTTGATCATTCTCAACACAGCAGCGACACTGACATGGTGTGTGTGTATGTGTGTGCGTGTGCTTGTGTGTGCTTGTGTGTGCTTGTGTGTGTGTGTGTGTGTGTGTGTGTGTGTGTGCGTGTGTGTGTCAACAGCGTCCTGTGGTCAGAAACTGACCACTGATAAAGGACTAGAGGATGACTAACACAAATTAGGCAGCATCAGTTAAACTAACATGACCTTAAAAAAGAGTGGACCGTAAGTGGACACTTGTGAAAAAACACCAGCACCACCAAACATATGTCAGTGTCATTGCTAAGCTGAGAATGATCCACCACACAAATAATATATGCTCACTGACAATTAATAAATGGGCTAAAGGGAGAATCAGATGTACTACAGTCCGTAATTGTAAACCACTAAGTGAAGTGGAGCTGACAGAATGGACAGTGAATGGATAGATGCAAAGTTTGTATACCTAATGAAGTGGCACATCAGTGTGTACGTATTAATTGGTGAGCTACACACAGGTGGCCTTGACTGACCTTTACTCCTCTTTCTCCAGCGGAGACGAAGATCTGCTTTAAGTACTACCATGGAGTGAGCGGTGCGCTGAGGGCCACCACGCCCAGTGTGACTGTGAGGAACCCTTCAGCACCGGTGAGTAAATGTGTGTACAGTGCATCTGCATTGTTTATTAAAGCAATAAGCTAGAAGAGATCATGCATTTAAATGACTCTACACACTGTAATAACATTACCCTTTGGGCACAACACAATAAAACTGCCATAAAGTGGTTAAAAGAATATATTAAAAAAATAAATGAATGATAACGCACAGCCTTGAGGGTCTTGGCTTTCATAAAAGGCAATGTGTGTGTGTGTGTGTGTGTGTCACACGTTTGTATTGGTCCTTTTAGCAGAAATAGGAGGATGGTTTCCATAATTGTTCACTAGTCTCTGACATCAGCTTACTTACATTTCTGAATACTCTTCCATGCAAAATTGCAGAAAAGTTCAACTTTTGAACAGATGGTCTTAAATGATCTCTTTAAGCATTCTTTGATATGATGCAGAATTCCTAGTTGAATCAATGACTGCAAGCTGCATGGTCCCCTACACAGCAAAACAACCCCAAACCATAACATTTTATCCACCATGCTTCACAGTTGATGTGATTTTTTTTTCTGTTCAGCTGTCTTTGGTCTATGCCACACATGTGTACTGTTATTTTGGTCAAAAGACTTTATCTGTATTGTAACAGATGTCCTGGTCTTTACCTGTATGTCCTGGTCTTTACCTGCAAGCTGTAGTCTTGCTCTAATTTTTTTTGGTAAGCAAAAGTTTTTACTGACCTCTCTCTCTCTTTCTGATTATAGACATGTACACTTTACACTAAGTTCTAAGAGCTACTTGCCAGTCATGTGATAAATGTTTCTGGTGTTTGGAGACCAGTCTGCCCTGGAGCTAAATTTGCTGGGGCATCCAGTCCTGGACAAATTGGCAGTTGTTTGAGATCTATATTTCTTGTAGATAATTTTACTTACAGTGGAATGATTTGTTTTAAATAATTTAGAGACCCTTTTAATCCCTTACCAGATGCATAGACGTCCACAGACATTTTTCTAAAGGCCTTTCTTCAGATCTTGGTGTAATGACATCACACACTTCAGAAGCAAATAAAACTTCAGACCCTAGATGTCAGGCTTAAATAAGAAAAGTTCCTGTTGCAGGAGGTTTTGACCAGTATCACCTAATCTGGAACACATGATTCAAATGTATGAACTTGAAGTGTGTACTTTCTGTTTCCGTGTGACTGATGTGTACATGTAACTGTTTTTGGTACAATATACCATGTTGGTACAGTTTTATGTAGCGTATAGGCCTTTATACATATGTGCTTAGATATATACAGTACACAATAAATAGTATACAATATACAGTATATATACATTATACACATGTAAGTATGTATTTTACATTACATAATAAGCAATAGTCTATACAGTGAGCTGTACAGTGTACAGTCCAGATACTATACAATATTATACAATATACACTGAAACTAATGCTATACTATACCAATGCTATACAAAGGGCATTGGTGGCCTAGTGGTTAGGACACTGCATTTGGGACCTGAAAGTCGCAGGTTCGAGTCCCGGCCCAGGCACTATTGAGGTACCCTTGAGCAAAGTACCATCCCACTACATTGCTCCCCAGGCGCTGTTGGTAGCTGCCCGCTGCTCTACGTGTGCATGCGTGATGGGTTAAATGCAGAGGTTGAATTTCGTTGTGGTGCTTGAGTGTGTTCACAATGACAAAGTTTCACTTTCACTTCACTTTCAATATACACTGATATTCTTAACTTATGGGACATTTTACCCTCCAGCCCACATATGTTGTATGGGTATACATTATATGTTTTATTAGGTACACCAGCCTTGCATCTACAGATGTATGATTTCACATCAGCTGCACCTAACTTTAAAATTAAGTGTCTTCATGTTTGTGTGTGTGTGGGTGTGTGTGTTTGTATTTTTATCATTTTGTCCTTTTTCTTATCTTGTGTCCACCATACTCCTCTGCTTAAAATCAGCTTGCCTTCCCTCACTGTTCTGTGCCTCACATCCCAGCTTCTGATCTCACATGTGATGGCATGACACTGCAGACTGAGATTTTTTGCTCTGAGATTACTGTGCAGATAGCAAATGTCACTGAGAGGAGAATACAGCATTTTTAACGTCCATCACGTTTCATGCTGTTTGTTTTTTGTTTCTCTAAGGGCCATCTGTCTCCTTTTGGAGTGGAGGATTAGGCCTGCCTGGCATAGAGACAGATAATCTTGAGTTTATTAATATCGGCTTAACCTTACACAGCCTTTGGTTATAATTTCTGATGGCTTAAGACTAGCTTACCTCTGATCTTCCTCCTCCTCTCTCTCTCTCTCTCTCTCTCTCTCTCTCTCTCTCTCTCTCTCTCTCTCATTCTCTCTCTCTCTCGTATGTGCAAGCGTGCTTTTACTCTCTCTGCCCAACTTTGTCATTTTCATGTTACATTCTGCAGTATTTGGTCAAAGTCCTACCTAAACATAACTGAGAATTTCTACAAACATATGTTTACATGTGCCTCATTACAAGTAGAAAAGGGCATTTAACCGTTTTTGATATTGAAATTAATGATGGGAGATATGGCTTAAATATAACGTCACCTATAACTGGTCTTTTTATGCAGTGTTATACATACTGTTGATGTACAAGCCCCATTTCCAGAAAAGTTTGGATCTTTCATAAAATAAAAAGAAGAATGTGTGATTTATTATCTCTCTTGAACTTTTATTTAAGTAATATTTTCAAGCAAAAGTTAATGCTACACACTCAAAAGTGTTTGAAACATTCCACAATAAGCAGGTGAGCTGGTAACAGGTGAGGGGATCATGATTGGGTATAAAAGAAGCAACAAATTTATGAGCTTTGACCAAATCCATTTTACAAAAAAATCATACTTCCCACCAGCACAAGGCACAAAAAGGTTGTCATCTCTTAATTATTCAGAGATTTGTTTTGGGCTTAACATGCAATAAACCAATCAGAATGGAATGTCACCTCACCATTAAAAGGCAAGGACACATTTATAGTGCATTGTTATTCTATCAACATGTTATCCAGTCCAAAAAAAAAATGTTTTTTTGGGCGAGAAAACAGACCTGCTTGCGTGCAAAAAGAGCAGCACTATATTCCACCTAAGCCTTTCGAGGAAACGTGCACATATGGCATGAAGTAGATGAATGCACCGGTAGTAAACTAACAAGTCTCTTTGCGTCACACTTTGATGCAAAATAGGTCCCAGAGTGTGTGTGGTTGGCTGGCCTGCCAGCAGTCCAGATCTTCTATTGAAAATGTATGGAGCTTCTTGAAGAGAAGAATCAGACAGCGGCCAATTGTTTTGGTTACAGGGTTAGCCTATCTGGTCAGCTCCTGTAGTTTAAAAAGTGAACGCTGACTGATAGAAAGGGGTCAAAACCAACAGTGCACCATAGTCAGAGCAGTTTCATTGGCGTGAGGGACCTAATACGACTATTATGTTATGACTGATTTTGTATCGTGCGGCCCGAGTGTGATCCAAAAACAAATCATTCAACATCCGTGCCTGGCCTCATGCTCTTGTGGATGAATGCAAACAAATCTTCACAGCCATGTTTAACATATAGTGTAAAATCTTCCCAGAAAAGTGAAGTGAAAGTAACTATTTGTCACTGTGAACACATTCAAGCAGCACAACAAAATGTGACCTTTGCATTTAACCCATCACACGTGCACACATGGAGTAGCGGGCAGCGATCGACAGCGCAGTGTAGCAGGATGGTACCTTGCTCAAGGGAACCTCAGTAGTGCCCGAGCTGGGACTTTAACCTGCGACCTTCGTGTCCCAAGGGCTATGTTCTAACCACTAGGCCTCCACTGCCCACTAACAGAGTTACTGCAAAGGAAGGATGAACTCCCTATTAATACCCTTGACTGGATGTTCAAATAACTACTGTGAATACAGTGTATGTGTGGAGTATTTGCTGGTATTGAAACATGGAGATGTGAGCAGGGCTGTGAGCATGTAAACACATCTTTATTTACTCTAGTGTGGGACGTGTATAGGGGGGGTACAGATGTGGGTGAATTCTAAAGGTTTTTTTTCTCTCCACATTGAGATCACTTGCAGATGCTGTCGCTCTCCATGTGTATGAGTGTGTGTCTGGCTTTTTTGTTGGTGAGTTCGGTCTGTGTGAGTACATGTAACTAAGGCTACAGAGTGAGCAACAACAAACAATGAGATAAACACTAAGGTTATGTGCAAAGCAGGAAGGAAGGCATTAGAAGCAGCCACTTTCAGGCTGAAGGTCTAAAAGACGAACATAACTCTTCTCTCACCCCACCCCCCCCACCCCCTTAGGTGTTTAAGCCGGTTGCTGTGGACGACGCGCCTCAGAGTCAGGGCAGCAGAAGACTCATCAGCTTCTCTCTGTCAGGTGTGTGTGTGCATGCATGCATGTGCATCTGCTGCCATAGCAACTGCCATGACCACAATCTTCAATTAGCAGATAATAAATAAGCTTGATAAGTTTTCAGTTAGTGTCTATTTTTAGCATCTCCTGGGCCTTTGCCACTATTGATCACAATGTACATACTTCAAACGAGCCAATGCTTACAAGCTCTAACACGTTGCACTGCAGTCAATTCCCTACAGTAAAGAGCAGTGTAAACACACTCACACAAACAACTCACATAAACACTTTTTGGCAGCCCCATGCCATCGCTGGCAGAAACAAGACAATGGCCGGGGTCAACAGTGAAGTGCTTTTAACACATTTTAGCTTTCTTTACCTCAGGCAATTCATTTGCCTGTCTCAAGCTCTTTGCTCCAGCTTACATTGTGTGTGTGTGTGTGTGTGTGTGTGTGTGGTCAGACTTTCAGGCCACAGGGCTCAAGAAGGGTATGTTTTTTAACCCTGATCCCTACCTGAAGATTGCCATCCACCCTGGTAAACACAGCATCTTCCCTGCATTACCCCACCATGGCCAGGAGAAACGGTCCGGCATTGTCTGTAACACCATCAACCCAGTGTGGCAGAGAGAGGTAGGACTAATACACACATTTACACAGTACCAGTCAAGTAGTAATAAAAAAAGTGTAAAAGGGCCTTTTTAATTTTTTTCCTGAGGTCCACTTATAAGATTTAGATTATATTATAGGACCATTTTCCCCTCGGTGTAACTCTAAGAATTACAGGCTGTTTTTGTTGCTGTGCCTGTACTGATAAATGTAGCCTCTGTTCTGTTTTGTTCTGATACTCAGTCTAAGTTCTGACTGAAATCCTGACTGAAAATGATGGACAAAATAAAATTCAACCACTCCTTTCAGATGTAATAAAGTCAAAGCAGACTGACTTTGCAGCTGTATGGAATATGTAACTATGACTGTCTATGTAGTACATCTCAAAAAGCAAAGAGATTTTTTATTTTTATGAGTAGTCCTTTTAAACAAAGTGTTATTTTGAGTTAAAGTGGCCCTGCTTTTCTAACACACCTGAAGAGCATGCTGAGACCCTGTGGGCTGTTCAAATGACTCAAAACTCATTTACTGTTACTATTATGATCATTATTATTATTATTATTATTACTACTACTGCTATTGAAATAAATGTCATGCACAGACATCAGCATAATTTCTATTTGTTGTTAAAACAAAATTAATGCACTTAAGTATGAATCTTTAATATATTTTTAAGGTAAAAAAATACATACATTATCTTAGTTGTGCTCGAATTTTTGATCAGTACTGTAGAGTCAAAACACTCAAGCAGACAAATGCATATAAATAACCAACACACTATACAGTGCATGAACAGTAGCACATTTTTTTAATCATCATTCATATTTGCTGTGTGCATATATTAACCCGCACCCCCAATTTTCTCTTGTTCATATCATGCTCACTAGTTTGTGCATTATTCAACAACAGTACACTCCTTATGTTTTGATATAAAGTGCTGTTTCCCCTGTGGGTAAAAATTTGGGTCTACTTCAAAAGACCCTGTATGAAAATAGGATGCATTCATGTCATCATAGCATGCATATCAATGCAAATACAGCACACTTTTAGAACTGCTCTAGCAACATAAATGTGTTTCTATTCACAAATCGTATTACATTAGCTTTTATTTAACCACTTGAACTGTACACTTAATTCAGTTTTTACACTTAAGACTATTCAGTAACTACAAATGGAAAATAGGATAAAGATAATGTATAAATCATTGATGGTCCATTATTTGCCATGTATGTATCTGCCCAAGCCTGTTACCAATGGCGTAACAAAAGCCCTTTCAAAAAATGAAGAAGATGGGACCCCATCTACCTGAATAAGAAACATTTAACCTGCATTTAACATATTTATTCCTATGAGCTTAAAAATTTGGTAAAATGAGAAAAATGAAGGGATTTTTGAACAGTATTCCACTGTAATACATGCTTTATTAAATGTCAGTTTGTCATGTTTAGAACTATATTATGCTGATATTTAACAATATTTAACTAAAAGTTTAATCTAATGCAGTTTTCAACAGTGTATGAATAAATATAAAAAATAAGAACAGGGATATATGATTATCTGACTACGGCTAACAAACACCTCAAGATCAAAGAATCATGTATCCCTATAGCTAAAAGCTTCTTTAAAAGAACTTTTAAAGTCTCTCTATAAAAAATCAATACAGTAAATGTGTTTATACTATGGACATAGTTCTCTCCAAAGCTCTTGCTTTGCTCTGGTTTTGACATTCAAGTGAGAAGCATCACTAGACAAGACAGCTGAAACCAACCTGGACATGGAGGTAAAGGCTAATCTTACTTTGATATGTGTAGGGAATGTGTATGGAATGTTATCTCTATAAATCCATATGAAACATAGGCATTTTAAATGCTGAAATACCGTGTTAATCCATCAGTCCACAACAAGATTTCTGTTAGCCTTTAATGTCAGCATCAGCATTATTTCACTCATGAGTTACTTGAGTTAACACTGGAACTCAGCTTGGTATTTTACAAAAAAGCTAAATTAATATGGAAACTCATCACTATGCATAGATATAAAAATAATTGTCATCACTGTTATCTAGATCAACAGAAATCTGGTAATCTGTGTTCATACATGAAATGCGCTACTGTAACTAGACCTAAAAATTGCCCTTTGGACCACTCATCTTAAAAGAGGGCTATTTAAATGTTTAGCACTGAAATATTTTCATTAAAAAACAAAATATCATAACTAAAATGTAGTTTGCGGTGAGTGTTTCTACAGGTATGTTTTCTGTAACTATTGACCTCAGTAAATCACAGCTGTCCACACCTGTTAGATGGAAAGGCAGAGCAGCTGGTACAGACTACTGGAATATAGCAGTTGTAATAATGAGCCTTAATTTAAATATCAGGCCTATAATAGTAGTTACATTTTTCATTTGTTAGCAAATAATTGATCAGGCATCCCTGATAAATGCATTTATTCATACCTTGCTATGCTATTTGTGTTATTTAAAAAAAAAAGTTATTGTGTGATGCTGATCCAGCCGTAAACAAGCATGCAATGTTCTACTAACCTCAAAACACTAAGCAGTGGTGTTCTACTAACCTCAAAACCATCTACATTGCCTGCACTGATTCCCCACCCCCATTGCTCCCCTCATTCTGCACCCCATATATCTCACAGACACGGTGTGTAAACATGCATTCATGTACCTTAATGCATTAGTGTGACTGTGGTGATTCAGCTGCATTGGGTTTGCAATGTAACAATTAATGAAGGATCAAAATATCATTCAAAGTATATTTTTCTGTTTTATTACCTATTTTCCTCTACTTCCTCTAAATATGTTGAATACAGAATGGCTCACAGTCTATTCAGTGGTTTAAATTCTCTCAATCGTTAAAACAAAAATCAAATCATGAGGTCAATTATAATAATAATCTATGAATTATGACATTCATTTTTGTTGACCAAAAGGCTATATTGCAAAATTGTACATGTATTTGAAGTAATTGAATCAGATTCAGTTGTGGCTGATGCATCAATCCATTTTCTAAAGAATCCAACTATCCTTCTTGTGGTAAGAGACCTGGTGAAGGGGGTATTTTGTAAAAGCGTACCATTGTACTATACAAAGTGTGTCTTTTCCATCAGGAGAATTGACGGGCGGCCTTCGCTCAGCCTCGCGCATAGTATTAGATCAGAGGGAGTAGTCACGTGACCGAGCGAACCCCCCATGGCTGGAAATCACCCTGCGGGGGGGGGGGGGGGGGGGGAAAGGAGGTAAA
>JBBPDA010000041.1:31740632-31754117 GCA_037974385.1 Arnoldichthys spilopterus | reverse complement strand
TGAACAATATTTGAGAGTAATGGGTCTTTTGTGTATGTAGAAAATGTTTCAGATCTTTGAGTTCAGCTCATGAAAAAGTGTTGTGTTTATATTTTTGTTCAGTGTATGTTTGTTCTCAGTAGGGTTTGTTTTATTGGGGTGTTTACATTTTTATATATGACTGTATGATTTTAGCATGATATTTTGATCAAAATAATGCAAACCAATAATGTTGCATTGTAAATTTACCAGACATGTCACGTACAGTCTTTACCAGTGTAATAGCAATCATTGAATGGTGCTACTATTTTACAGGAGGTGTGTCTCTGTGTTTCACTTCTCTTATATAATTTATATATACTCTCCACAGTGACAGAGTGGTGAGCTACACTTTGGGTCGAAGGCTACCAACAGAGCATGTTAGTGGTCAGCTGCAGTTTCGATTTGAGATCACTTCTTCCATCCACCCAGGTACGTCTTGTTAGAATCATCTCTAGCTCCATCCATCATGGTGGAAACATCTCATATTTACAGACTCTAAAGTTTTACTGATTATTTGCACCCTGTGGAGTTTCACAGGACCAGCATGTTAATCATTTAATTCACAGAACTGATTATATTTATGATCAACCTTATGGTTGTATATCATCAAAAACATTGAGTTCAAACTTGTAAATGGTGTTTTTGCGGTGCCTCTGTGAATGTAGCTTACTATCACTCTTCTCCCTGTCCCACAGATGATGAGGACATGTCCCAAAGCACAGAGCCAGAGTGTTCCACAGTGCCAGAGGAGCCCGAGCGGGAGGCCCTGGAAGCAGGGGAACAGCCTGGTCCAGCACGTGCTGAGGACACTATAAGCCTGGATCAGTGTACTCCTGAACTGCCTCTGGATGGAGATGTGGGTAATATGGCAGTGCCCATGGATATCGAGCCTTGTCCAGTACTCCTGGAGGTGGAGGAAAGTACGATAGAGATCCAAGAGGAGGAGGGAGAGTTGGTCCAGGAGATAGAGCATGTCGCTGGGGAGAGCATTGAACAGGATCAGGGGAATGAGCTGAGTCCCCAACAGGATGGAGGAGGTGAACAGACTGATTATTAATCTTTTTAATAGATGCGGTTTACTCTGGGGATGCTGGGGGCTTTTCCTTATCACATTTTGAATGGAGTGATCCTACAAGCACATTCTATAATTACATAATATATTTAAATGTTGCTGCTCTCCAAAATTGTCAAGTCAAGTCACGTTTATTTCAATAGCACATTTTACAACTGACATTGTCACAAAGCAGCTTTACAGAATTTGGGTCAGAGCCCCAATGAGCAAGCCAAAGGCAACAGAAAAGGAAAAATTTAGAAAGAAACCTCGGGAGGAGCCAAGGTTCAGAAGGGGGAAACCATCCTCCTCTGGTTGACACTGAGCAGCAACAACAAACGGGGAAAAAAAGAAGAAGAATATACATCTCCAAATCAGAAAAAGTTCGGATGGTATGGAAAATGCAAATAAAATATAAGTAGTAATTTCTAAATTTACTTTGACTTGTATTTCATTGCAGACAATATGAACACAAAATATTTCATGTTTTGTCTGGTCAACTGGTGATGTCAAGAGGTGTCTGGTCAACAGGTGATTGTAATTATGATTTGGTACAAAAGCAGCGTTCAAGAAAGGTCTAGTCCTTTAGAAGCAAAGATGGGCCGAGGATCACCCGTTTACCAACAAATATGTGAGAAAATTATTGAAATGTTTAAAAACTGTTCCTCAAAGAAAGATGGGAAAAGATTTGGATATTTTACCTTCAACAGTGCATAAAATAATTAAAAGATTCAGGGAATCTGGAGGAATTTCAGCGTGTGAAGGACAACCCTAAGCTGAACAGCCATGATCTCCGATCCCTCAGGCAGCACTGCATCAAGAATCGTCATTCATCTATAACCACCACATGGGCTCGGGACAACTTTGGCAAACCTTTGTCAAGTACCACAATACATAGTTACATCCACAATGCCAGTTAAAACTGTACTATGCCAAAAGGAAGCCCTATGTTAACAGTGTCCAGAAGCGCCGTCGACTTCTTTGGGCTCAGAGGCATCTGGAATGGACCATCACACAGTGGAAATGTGTACTGTAGTCAGATGAATCAGTATTTCAGGTATTTTTTGGGAGAAATGCACGCTGTGTACTCCGGACCAAGAAGAAAATTATCCTGATTGTTACCAGCAGCAAGTCCAAAAGCCAGGGTCTGTCATGGTTTGGGGTTGTGTCAGTGCCCTTGGCAAAGGTAACTTGCCCTTCTGTGATGGCACCATTAATGCTGAAAAGTACATAGAGATTTTGGAGCACAATATGCTACCTTTAAGAAGACATCTTTTCCAGGGACGCCCATGCATATTTCAACAAGACAATGCAAAACCACATTCTGCACACATTACAAAGTCCTGGCTGCGGAGGAAGAGGGTATGGGTACTTGACTGGCCTGCTTGCAGTCCCGACCTGTCTCCAATGGAGAATATGTGTTTTGCGTTTCAAAATGCGATAACGAAGACCCCGTACTGTTGCCGACCTTAAGACTTGTTTGCAGGAAGAATGGGAAAAAATTACACCTGAAACACTTCATCACTTGGTGTCTTCAGTCCCTAAATGTCTTTTAAGTGTTGTGTAAAAGTAAAAGCAACATTACAAAGTGGTAAATGCTGTACTGTCTGAATGACAGGAAAGGATGAATATTTACAAATGAAATGAAGTTGACCAGACAAAACATGAAATATTTTGTGTTCATATTGTCTGCAATGAAAAACATTCAAAGTAAATTTAGAAATCACTACTTTCTTTTTTATTTATGTCCCAACTTATTATATTTATTTAATATAATATAATAATATACATAATAACATACATATATAATAATATACATATATAATAATATACATATATAATAATATATGTGTGTTAATTTTTATTGGTCCATTCATGACAAATGTGTTGAGATTGTGGTTGTTTTTGCTATACAGCGAAACTTTAATATGTATTTGATTTTTAGCATCTGTCCGCTTAAAGGTGAGTAATTATGTAAGTGAAGTATTATCAGAAAGACATAACAGGGTCAAACATATGATTAAGTATTTGCCCTCCTGATGTACTTTATGTTTGAATATTTTTTCAAAAAAACATGAGCAAGGCCATTTAATGATTGAAAACAAATTTCCATTGATTTGAAAGCCAGTGGGCACTAGGGCAATGAAAATCATGAGTGTGACTACTTTTTACTGAAGACTTTTGTAAATGTGGAGTTTATGTGCATTTATAAATAAAAAAAATCAAGTTTGGTAAACAGAACCTATGAGCAGGAAAGTGAAAGCCTGGAGCAGGGTGGGAATGGTGTGAATTAGGAATGTTTTTCATTTCAAACAGAAATTGTTGCCACTCAGTTCCACTTCAAGTCAAGTCAAGTAGGCTTTTATTGTCATTTCAACCATATACAGTTCCCACAGTACACTGTGAAATGAAACAACGTTCATTCAGGACTATGGTGCTACATGAAACACAGTAACACAAACACTACACAACTAGCAACATAAAGTGCATTGTGTGCAAATATGTGCAAACATTGCAGGACAGTGCAAAGACAGTCACACACTACACACTACACACACATTCTCTGTCAGTTCACAAAACATCAATAATTTGATTCAATATGATACAGTGGTGTCTTGGTTCAATAAAATTTGTGTTCCCAATACAAATCAATACTTTTTTCTCTCCACAGTGACTGAGATGGAGTTAGGAGAGGTAGCCGCAGAGAGAGAATGCATATCTCAGGGTGAGGATGATGGGGAAGCGGCCTGTGATTCTGCTGAAGGCACTCTGGCACCCCCTACCATGGACATGGAACATGAAACCGAAGAACCTGAGCCTCAACCTGCCTCCTCTGTAGATGGAATTCAGGCTGAGGGAGAGGGGGAGGGGGAGGGGGAGGAGGCAGAGCTTGATGATGGCTGCCCGCTTCGGGTAAGAACAACACCACGGAGGAAAAACCGGCCGTGTTCACTTCCTGTTTCCGAACTGGAGACAGTCATAGCCTCGGCTTGCGGAGAACCAGAAACGCCTCGTTCACACTATATCCGCATCCACCACCTCCTGCACAGTTTGCCCTCTAACCAGCAGGAGGGAGAGCCAACTGAGAATGCAGTAGATCCTGAACCTGAGAACCCAAGGGTTGAAGAAGAGGATGATGATGATGATGATGATGATGATGATGATGATGATGACGACGAAGAAGGGGCCATAATATTGGAGCCCCACGCCCTAACACCCGATGGAATGCCCCACCCTCGACGGACCCTCCCCCGCAGCCGCTCTCACCAGCGTCTTTCCGACCTTATACAGATGCTGGATGGAGAGGGGAGGCCGCCAGGGCCAGAGAATCAGGCTGGAGGTCAGAGGTCACCGGGTGAGAGCGAAGGAGACCTCAGCCCAGTGCCCTGCTGCAGTCACATGGTGCAGAGGGCTATGGGGCCTTTGAGGGCAGCATCACTGGACAGTGCTCGACGCTCTGAAAGCACAGTGTTTTCTTCACAAGAGGATGAGGATGAAATAGAAGCAGTGAATGGCATGCTGGGATTGGAGGCGGAGCTGGGGCAGGGGGCGGAGAGTCGGGAGATGGAGGGCGGTGACGCTGAGTGGGAGGAGGTGCCTGCTGCTCATGTCCAGAGTCCACACAACATCATGGGTAATGGCGAGTCTCCTATAGCTGGGACGAGTAGCAGAAGTGAGTATAAGCAATTTTATTTTATGAGGGTTTTTTTTGTTTTTTCTAATATTATTTGTTTAAAAACAATACTTAATAATGTGTCCTCATTGGCTTACAGAATGGGAGCTCCAAGATATTCTTCACTTCATTAATGAGACATGTCTTTATTTCACATAATGTTCTGTTGGTCCACTTACATGAAATGCTAGCACTGCACAAAGGGCAATTGGCATTTATAAATGATAAGGGGTTTTGATAGGCCAGCTACATATTTATTTCATGCTTGGTGACATCCATTCTTTATAAAGATCAGTTCTACATAAATGCTGAAGGCTCCCTACAGGAGCAGTGTTGAATTTTAATAGGAGAGCTGAATTCTGCTGGTGTTGCAACTGTTGTAAGTCCTGTATGTGTATGTGTGAGCATATGTCTCACCAGACGTCATCCATGTTTTTGGCAGTGGTCTCTTTGTTGTCCAAAGAACAGGGCTGTATAATATCCACTATATGGCCAAAAGTGTTTTGACCATCACACATATATGAACTTGTTGGACTTCCCAGTCCAAAATCATGGGTATTAATAAAAAGGGCTGGCCACACTTTTGTGACCTCAGACATCACACATGTCATGTCAGATACTGGTGTTGGACCAGAAGGCCTAGCTCGCAATTGATGTTTCAGTTCATCCCAAAGGTGTTAACTTAAGGTCAAGGCTCTGTACAGACCATACAACCCATTCTGCTGCCAGTATTAGTTAAATGAAACTAATCTTGACTATTCACCTCTTAACTATAGGTTTGACTAAAACACCTGAATTCAGTAACTAGGATGTGTCTACATATTTTTGGCAATATACTGTGTAATCTACACATCATATCTACAACATATATTGCTTGGGAGGTTGCTAGGCTAGTACAAGAACAATTGAGGTACTTGTGAGCAAAGTACTGCCTCATACATGGAGGGGTTAAATGCAGAGGTCACATATCATTGTGGTCCCTATTGTGCTGTGGTGTGTTCACAAGGGCAAATAATAACTCATGATGTAATATTGACAGATCATATGATACGTAAAGGTATTAGTTACATTAAGAATGTGCTCTTTAATGGTGATTCTGATCTTTAGCACTTACACATCATATCACTAAAATTATTGTTTAGTAAACATGCTAAACATCCAATCTTTCACTCACCATTCACAGTCACTATTATCTTTATTAAAATTAGTTTTATATGAAACTGTTCATCAGGTGCAACACTGAGAAAATGTCATTCCACACACTTCAGTATCACTGTTTTTATTAAAGCAATTTTAACCAACAAGCTTTTCCCTTTATTTGCACTGAAATGTTCTAATATCTGGCTTCCTTTTCTTCACAGTCATTTCCACACACATCTCTGATGTAACACAGATCAGTGTAGCAATTAGACACAGGGTTGAGTGAGCAAAGCACAGTGACAGGTCTAGAACAGCACTTTTTCTACCTTAAAAGTCATTAGGATTAACCAGATACTGGACAATGGACAACAAACCTTCAGTCAAAGTACTTTAATTAGATGTAGGTGGACATCATGATAAAGAAGGTGTAGAATGCCCAGCTATATTGTTAAGCTCTGCTTTATTGTGGCGTATTTGTGACGTTTGTGTGTATCTGCAAATGTACAGGAGAGTGTCCTCTTCCATGTAGCCATCCTTCAGTGAGCCAGCTTCCAGCTCTGAGGCCTGACCCTCATCACTACCCCACCATTGATGAGCCCCTGCCGCCCAGTGAGTGCCCCCTGCTGGGCTGGAGCTGCACTCCACATTAAGCAAAACAACTTATCTGTTCAACAGAGTGGCTAGGGGTGTAACTTTCTGACCTCGATTACGGTTGTTAATGACACAATAGAGTGCATCACGACACCTCGGATTTTGCTCAGATTTCAATATATTGGAATAATTCACAAGTGTACAGTCATGTGAACAAAGAAATATATCCTATGGAAATTGTTGATTATTTTAAGCATATTTGAACACATTCTTTGATACAGTGCCTACAGATAAAAGTGATTATATTTCAACAATTTGCACATACAATTCATATTTTGTAGTCAATTTCATCGTTTAAATGAACAAAAAACAAATGTTGATGTAAGTACACACACCTTTTAGTCCATACAGTTAGATTCAAGTGTTCTAGATTAGATCTAATTGATTAGAAACTCCTGCTAAAATTCATAGCAACACTGTCTTTTTTTTTTAGCTTTTTTTAGCTATTGTTTATCTTCTTAATAGCTGCATTTTGTTGGATTTGTTTTGATTATAGTGTTTCTGTTTCTTTCTTTGTTGCACTGAGCATGTACTGAGGCACCGGAATTTCCCTTGTGGTTAATACATTTCTTATCTTATGATCATTACCTCAGCTCATCATTCTCTCACTTTACCTCTGTCCCTGGGTGTCTGTCTGTAGACTGGGAGGCACGTATAGACAGCCATGGCCGTGTGTTCTACGTGGACCACATCAACCGCACCACAACCTGGCAGAGGCCCACTGCAGCAGCCACACCCGATGGTCTGCGTAGGTCCAGCTCCATCCAGCAGATGGAGCAGCTCAACAGGAGGTGAGTTAGGCTGGAGGCAGTGTAGGTCGCCATCGGTTTTTGCTATATGGCCACCAGTGATGCACCATAGTTTCAACCCGCTGGCAATTTACATATGAAAATACCCAAAAATTACACATTTGGCTTTATTTGGCAATATGTAACATAAAAAATGCTAACATATGGACTGCTCTGGTCAAACTATGATTTGTTTGCTGATTTTGTTTTAGTAAAAATAAGTACACATCCTCTACAGAAAACATGCTTAAAGGGGCACATTTTAATGGGGACCCCTCAATGGGCACCCTTCAAGGTCAAAAGGCATAAAATGCATTATATTTTAGTAAGAGACAATAGAGTTAAAGCTCTGTTGATATAATTAGCAGCCTGGTGAATTTATGGTCACGCATCCATTCTACCACTCTCTTGGTCCTGTCCTACCTATTGCATTACCCTTTTAGGAAGAATTAGTCACTGTATGCAACAGACGTCTTCTGAATGACCCAGCTATGGTGGACGACTGTGCTGTTAGTAAAAGCAGATCATATTAGCACAGTCGAGAGGAAGTGAAAGCAGGCCTGTTGCCTGTTGCCTCAGCTGCTCTATGATTCAGTCCCACACAGCATGGACACACGTGCTGCTTCCCTTCACCTCCCCATTACTCATCAAGAAGAAATCACATCCTGTGTTTTGCTGCAAGGTATTTAAAAAGGCTCTTTTGCACCACCTGGTGGACAGCAGGGTTATAACAAGGAATGGAATATCAAAATAAACAATTACAGTTTTCAGTGCTAGCATTAAAAACAGCCCAGCACTCATACCAGCACCACTGACTACCATGTCCCTGCTGTACTGACAGAGGTCCACCACACTAATAATATCAGTGGCCTGTTTCCACTGACAGACGAGTGGAAGAGAACTGGTAAATTGTGTAGCAACAGAGGCTGCTGTCACTCAGGTTGAGTCCATAGTACAAAAAGCAGCAGCACGGGCTTACACAACAGCCTAAAGCTTCTAACAGGATCTGTGCATGAGAGGGTGAGGGCAGTTGATTTGGTAGGGACTTATTTGGATTTGAAAGATTGTTTTTGTTTGGGTTTGTCAGTCTCTGCTGAAAATTGTCTTTTCTGTTGTATCGTTGTGTAGTCAGAATGTTCTTTTAAGGGTTTTGGTATTAAGCCTGTTCTTGCTTGATTTTTCATGAAGGTTAAATGTTTGTGATTGACAAAATGGGTCATATTAAAGAAAACCCACCAAATAAGCTCAAAGAGGCATTGATTAGAAAGTAGACTTTAATAACTTTAGTAAATTTAATACAAAATAAAGACTGATTAAATTGGTTTTTAGAAAATAAAATGTGCTTTTTATACCACAATGATTTAATATTGGCTAAAGTGGCTATGCTTTTATTGTTCATTTAAGTTTATTTTTGTAATTTAGTTTTTTAATGTATAACTCAGGTTAATTATCAAAATAATCAGCTGGTTATGCAATTAATAATATAATTAATAACAGTATTGAAAAGATGTGATGGATTGATTTTTCTTCCAGTTCTTTTTTGTGTCTGATGTGATAGATGTGTATGTTGATGAACTGTGTACAATGTCCTTTTCAGGTATCAGACCATCCAGAGGACTAGAGAGGCCCCAGAGCGCAGAGAAGAGGACGGGGGCAGCCCTCGAGCTGAGAGAACGGCCAATACAGAGACTGACTCACCACCGCAGGCAAACGGTGAGTGTTTATATACACACATTCATGCACCTCATACTGTAATGTACTGTTATGGGTATAGCTGTAAACCTCATAACCCTCTTAATTTGTATGAATGTATGAATTTTTTCACCATTAAAAAATAGAAGCCATTTAGTAAGTCATAGTAATGAAAAAGTTTACTATAGTACTGATGCATTATCTTATAAGGATGCCTTAGTATTTCACAGATATTACTTATAATCTAATAATAATCAGATACTATGGCATTATAAATTGTCATATTACTTATCTCATAACAATGAAAAGTGTCTTTTATTTATGGAATTATTATGAGATGTTAAGCTGTAATTATTATATAAAGTTATATGATAATTATGAGAAACTTTTTTAAATGGTGGAAATGGCCTTTTATAAATAATGTGTTCAGTTCCTTGTGTAATTGAACTTGAATGTCAACACTGATGAAACCTCATATACAATTTTATTTAATTTTATTTGTTTTCAATCATTTGGGTACGGTTCAAAAGTTTTTTGAAAATGTAAACATCGTTCAAATTTCAAAATTGTACATGAATTCCCCAGTTTATACAGTCAAAATACTAAGAAATAGCTTATTTAAAAAAATATTTTTTAAGAATGTTTAAAAGAAATAATGGAGCCTGGGTAACAAATTATCCTGAGTTTTTTATTTTTTGCATTTACTTTATGAGATATTTTTCAATCAGTTATTAACAGACAATTATAATCAACTCTTAGCATACCACAATTGATGCAGTTGAAGTACTGCTTTCAAATAATTGGATTTTTTGCATAACAGTCCCTTTCACTATGCTAATAAACTTCTAAACCTTCCCTCAGACACTGTCTTGTTAAAGCAATTGACTTTAAGCTAAAATTATTTCAATAAATGAAAGCCAATATTTTTGCTCATTTTGAGCTCTCACTTTCCATTCACTTTCCATTTGTGATTACTAATGTTAGCTCTTTTTCACTCAGAATTGAGGAGAGATGGTCCCTGCTCCCCAGGACACTGTCAGAAGATCACTCAGCTACTGCAGAGTCCTGCTGTAAAGTTCATCACACATCCCGAGTTCTTCACTGTCCTTCATGCTAATTATGTAAGCTCCATCTCCACCACACATACAGCATGCAGACACAAGCCGACAGACCTAAGCTGACTCCAGGAGGTTGAGAATAATGGAGTAGTTTGGAACTCTGGTGTTGGTGAAATGACTCTTGGGAAGTTTTAGCTTTAGCAAATTATGTTATTTTACTGGTAGGTAATCATGTTACTTGCCACAATAACTCACAACACATGTAGTTAACCAGTTTAAGTAGAACATGCTTTTTTTTGTCTTATATTCTCATGGCAGTTCTCATTTTCTGTTCAGGTTAACAGCAACTGGACAGATATTTTTTTAAAATTCACCCAAGAATCTATCTTCGTACTAGGTATCGACTGATCAGCATTTACATGCACAAAATATCTGTTAAGTGTAGAATATATGAATCTGCATATCAAATCTTACTAATCTTCTGCAAAATGGTCATGAGAAAACATGTGGTCTATGAGAGTCACTCATCAAATTTTTAAATACACTATATTTGTTCAGTTTGCACAATTTGAAGCTATGCAGATCAGAATATTAGATTATTTTATTTATTTATTAGATTCTCATGGCAAGTGAGCCTTGTGGGCAGTGGTAGCCTAGCGGTTAGGAACCTCCACTTGTGATTGCAGGGTTGGTAGCACGGAGGTACCTTTGAACAAGGTACCGTTCCACTACACTGCTCCTGGGGCTCTGGTGATAGCTGCCTGCTGCTCCACGTGTGGATGTGTTAAATGTAGAGACTTTGGTGCACTTTGTGTAAAGTGTTGACAATGACAAATAGTCACTTTTTCTTTACTTTAATATTGATAATATTTATTTGGGGGTCTCTATCTTATATTCAGTCTGTGTAAACTGTCGTCATTCGTCAAATTTTTTACATTTCCGCATGTGCAGATGTAGAAAATTGATGAATGGTTTCTTTTGCTTGTAAAAATACCTCATTCTCCTCTATATATGAAAATATGGGTTTTATTTCTAATTATATGTCTTTTCATTATGTACACAATATGAATTATTTTTTCTAATGCAAAAAACAATTTTGTCTGTCCACCTGTCTATTTTGCTAACTAGCTTTATTCATTTATGTTCACTATTCTGTGGATAACAATGTTCCAAATGCATCAGATTTGCACTACAGTGGTAATATAATGTCTTTCTCTCTCATTCTATCAGGGTGCATATCGTATGTTTACGAACAG
Source organism: Arnoldichthys spilopterus (assembly GCA_037974385.1). NCBI lineage: Eukaryota > Metazoa > Chordata > Actinopteri > Characiformes > Lepidarchidae > Arnoldichthys > Arnoldichthys spilopterus. Next base: position 31,742,787 of record JBBPDA010000041.1, on the reverse strand, counting down.
CTCGTGTCTGAAGCACATGATCCTCAAGATCAGGAGGGATGCACGTAACTTTGAGCGCTATCAGCACAACCGTGACCTGGTCACCTTCCTCAACCGCTTTGCAGATGCACACATGGAGCTGCCTAGAGGCTGGGAAATCAAAGCTGACCCTCAGGGAAAGGTAAGGATGTGGACGGCTGGACCTCTCAGGTGGATCCTAGATCCTGTCAAGCACTGGATGAAGCTGCATGTATATGATACTTTTACCAGCATAACATGCTTATATACTGAGTATAATCCATCACCCAAATGGTGTGAAGTCATCGGTGGGCCTGCGATACGAGGGAATAATAAGTTCTGCAGCAATAAATGGGCTTCAGTCTGTAACTGTACACTTATAAAGTGCTTCTACACTAGCATTCAGAGATTGGATATCATGTTTTTTTCCAACTTTGTTTATTTGAGTGTAAACAATTGTACAATGCGATTAATACAAACATTTCTTTACTTATTAATGACCCCCATCCTGACTCAAAGCAAATTATCAACTGACACAAACAAGGATACCAGTAGACCAACAACACATAAAAAACAACAATAAAAATAACAATAGTAATAGTAGTAAATAAACAAATAAAAGAAATTTGAACTGATCTCTGTAATTAACATGTAATTATGATTGTGGGTGTTGGTTGTAACATGTTAATAGTCTGATATGTGGGTGAGCAGATCTGAGATTATCAGTGTTCAGTCATTGATCACACTAGATGTCTTATTTGTGAACTCACTCAGGGGGAAAGGTTTTCGTTTACAAAAGGGGAAATCATAGCTCCCCAGTTTTTAATAAACTTTATATATGATCATCTAATGAACATTTTTATTTTCTCTAATTTTAAAAAGGATATTAGATAACAAAGCCACATTGACACAAGTTGCAGTCACTGTGATTTTCATTCTAATATTCTTTTTGTGCAAGAAGAGAGGTGAAAAATGAAAAATCTGAGCAATACTCTTCAACATTATTCCATCTCCTGGTATTCCAGTCAAAGCTATTTCAGTGTTAGGTTTTATGTCCAGCTCAAATGCTTTATTTAGAAATCTCTTAGTTTGCAATAAGACCAGAACATGTGGAGAACTTCATCTCTAGCTGAGTGACACCTGTGGCAATTTTCATCTACATTGAGGCATATGTTGTGAAGTCTGGCTTTAGTATAGTAGACACGGTGAACAACTTTAACAACTTTAAACTGAATTAGACCCAGGTGGCTACAGTACATGATGTAGTTCCATTTACTTTCTAAGAGCCTTGTCCCAGTTTTTATTAAACAGTTCAATCTTCAGTTCTTTAGCCCATTCTGGTTTAATTTTGTCCGTGAATGTTTTTTGGTTCATTGATATAATTACATTCTATATTTTAGAAACTTGTCCTTTAGAATGTAACGGAATTTGCTAAATTTGCTCTATTCCAGAATGTAGCTGGTTGAGATGGAAAACATGGATGTGAAATTGAATAAAAGTTCTAATCTGGAAAAAATGAAATAAGTGAGATTGTATTAGAATTTTTCAGAGAGAGCAACAAAACTAGCAAATGTATTATTAATATAAAGATCATTTCATTTAACAAGACCCAGTTTCTGCCATTTCACAAAAGTGCAGTCTAGCAAAACCTCTGAGAAAAGGTAAATTGCAGATGGGACTTTGCGTAGAAAAATGATTAAGCTTATACTTTTAGCAAAATTTGGACCATGTTTTAAATGCAGAGGCCACAATGCGAGATGTCGTATATTGTGAGGCAGAAAAGGGTAGTTTTGTTGCTAAAGCTGGGATTGATAAAGATTTAGTAATATGTGCCTCCATCTAACACCATTCTGTATCTGAGGACTGAAACCAAGAAATATTTTTTGTGCATTTTCTGCCCAGTAGTAGACGATTAAATTGGGCAGAGCCAGACCTCCTTCTGCTTTTGGTCTTTCAAGGAGCTTTTTACATATTCTTGGATTTCTTGGCTACACAACCCCATGCACAGCAAGCTGCAATGAACTTTGTGTTTGGACACATTTCACACAGTTCTGCCATTTTTTTGTATAAGCCTTGCAGATTCTCTCTCTCTCTCTCTCTCTCTCTCTCTCTCTCTCTCTTTTTTTTTCTCTCTCTCTCTCTCTCTCTCTCTCTCTCT
>JBBPDA010000041.1:31730493-31740532 GCA_037974385.1 Arnoldichthys spilopterus | reverse complement strand
CTCTCTCTCTCTCTCTCTCTCTCTCTCTCTCTCTCTCTCTCTCTCTCTCTCTCTCTCTCTCTCTCTCTGCAGTCATTCTTTGTGGATCACAACAGTCGTGCCACCACTTTCATTGATCCCCGAATCCCTCTCCAGAATGGCCGGTTGCCCAACCACCTTACACACCGGCAGCATCTGCAGAGACTGCGCAGCTACAGTGCAGGCGAGGTTAGTAGGGTGTGATTACTCCTGCTTGGTAATAAAATGGATGCCTTGTGGGACATTTTGCACATATTCGAACTATGCCTCAAAATATCAATATCATGGATAATCTATTAATTATTGCTTTTTTGACTTTGGTGTAATTTATAAACATTAGTGCAGATTTTTTTTTTATGTATTTTATAAAATGCCCCAACTTTTCCAGAAATGGGGGTTGTATATTGTAATTTATTTTCATGTTACTTCTTCTAATACTATTTGATATTTGATAGTAGTGGCATTCGGCTTGGGGTGCTCACAAGTTTATCTTTGCACAGGACCTTCCTATGGTGCAGTTGGATGGTGTGGAACAAATACCTGTAGCGACCAGCTACAAAAACAAACAAACAAACAAAAAAAACTTGAATACCAATAAGCTATTTTGTTTGTTTTACTGCAGGCGTCTGAGGTATCCCGCACCCGTGGAGTGTCTCTGTTAGCACGGCCTGGTAACAGCTTAGTAGCAGCCATCCGAAACCAAAGCCAACAGGAGCCTGTGCCATTAGGTATGAGGACTACTAGAGGGTGCTGTTGCTTTGGTTACTCTCCTTAATAAAAGCTTCATAATTATAAGGCTTTATAATATTTAGTAGATGTGCTATGGATGTTGATTTTTGAACTCTTTTGAAAAAAGGTACACATTATAAAAGGGATGCATGATCAGAATTGGCCATGTGATTGACAGGTTGTTTAAGGCAAAGCTTGTTTGAAACCAAACTCTTGCTGATATGGAGAGTTTAATATATTTGAAATATTTTATATTGTAGTTTATTATATTTTAGCCAGTCTGTGTTGCAATTTTATCTTGTGAATAATGTGATCTGAGTAAGGGCACATGTGTTGCATTTGAATGCTGCTGCTACACCTGTATTAAAATTGTAATATATTGTAAATATAATTATGTATGACCAATCGTGCTAAATAGCCATTTGCCTCTTATTTTCAATGTAGCACTTCATTTGATTCATGTTGTTTAAATGTCACTGTTTTTTTCATTTGTGAATTTTGTTTTCTGGCCCCTTAAAGAGCCAGTGACATTATTTATGTTGTAACTTTGGATGATGGAAAGTACTGGTACAATGTACCAATGTGATTTATATATTCATTACGAATGAAACAAATCAGTATTGACCATAAAATTCTATGATGCATCTCTATTATCCAGTCATTAGTCACTGGTAGACTTCTCTTTGCTGATCTTTCAGCCTATGAAGCTAGCTCATTAAATTTGGGGTAAACTTGTCACTTGTTATGAGGATTAAAGTGTGCCCTGCTCATCTCCACAACAGCGTATAATGATAAGATCGTGGCATTTCTACGGCAGCCCAATATATTTGAGGTTCTGCAGGAGAGGCAGCCCAGCCTGGCCAGAAACCACTCACTCAAGTACTGAACTTTCATTGTACTCTACTAAAAACCTACACTGTATTACTGGTTATACCAGGCAGTTATACTAGGCAGTGCCTAAAGAATCTGTGTGTTTTCTAAGGGAGAAAGTTCACCACATCCGCACAGAGGGCACACCCAGACTGGAGAAGCTGTCATGTGATGCTGACTTGGTCATGCTCTTAAGGTAGGGCATCTTCTAGATAAAGACATAACAGCATAACATCCTTCACACAGAAACTGTGGAAAAATGTAGGTAAAGTTATTTAGTGAAAGATAATAAGCAGGATTAGATAGATTATTTTAAACAGGAAACTAAATTTTGGCATAATTCTCTCCTCAAGATATAAATATTCATTCATAGTGGTTTGTTGTAAAATAGTTCTTTGTAAGAAAATTTTGCCCATTAATTTTTATATTTTTACAATGTTGGATATAGGAACCAGGGGTCACAATGTCCAAAAAGTAAATATAGTCATTTTATTTACTACCCAAGACCATGAGAGAACCATTATGTCTTATAATGTAATGTTTATGTAAAGTCAGGGGCTCATTGAATATAGATAATTAAATAAGGAATAAATTAAATTCAAGTCAACATGGCAAACCGGACAATTGCAATGTTTTATGAAACAAGTATAATAGGTCATATTATAAATAATGGTGTATCACATAAATGATATGCTGAAGGGGCAGTGGTGGTGTAACCATTTAGGAGTGACCCCTGTGACCTCAAGGTCACCGGTTTAAATACCACACTATACCACAGAGAAAGGTACACTGTCACCAAGTGCTGGTCCCCGGTCAATGCCCACATACGGTGCCCACTGCTCCAACACAGATGGGTTAAATGCAGAGGCCTCATTTCGTTGTGTTCACAAAAAATCATTCACTTTCAGAATGTCAAATCTGATGTGACCTGATACTGTTTTACTGAAATTGCTCTTTGCTGGACTCATTATTTCAATTAAATAACACTTTTTATTATCACTTTTTTATAACAACGGTATTTTGAAATGAGTACACAACTCTACACACAATTGTGATCAGTAATGGAATCAGTTATGAAAAGTAATGGGCTGAAATGGTTTATATGAGTTTATGCTTGTTTTTTTCAGTTTGTTCGAGGAGGACATCATGTCTTATGTTCCTCTCTCTGCGTTTCACTCCGGCTTCAACTTTTCCCCCCGCTGTTCCCCCGGCTCCTCCCCACAGAATTCTCCAGGTGGGTTCCAAGCTTTGGTCATGGACTTTCAGGAATTTACACATTAGCCTGCGGAGGACTACGCCATACATCCTCTGTTCTTTACTGTAACCTCACTTACTGAAATTTTCCTTAGCCAGCGGGGCTCAGTTTTAGATGATTCATAATATTTTTAAACAAGGATTTCCAAAAAAAGGTTCTTAGCTGTAAAATTTGATATGAAATGTTTAACACATTTAATGGTCCTTAACCCCAGAATGCATCAGCCCATCATTCTGCAGCAGTCTAAACTAATTATATTAACTAATTAATTATAAATCTATTATTAAACTAATTTCTCCATTAAAAAAAAAGTTTGTTTTGTGGAGCAGCAGAGGAGCAACCGTGACAAAGTCTAAAACTACGGTTTACTAGAATATACTTGATGTTAATTGGATACTGGTTTCCCTATTGTGACAACTTCTGCCATATTGAATACAGAAGTGAAAACGTGGGCATGCCTTGTCCTAAAAATATGCTCAAAAAACTATATGTTTAGTGTATGTTTCAAAGATTCAGAAAATGAACTGAGTAGGCAAATGGGTGTAAAGATGTGCAAAAGAAGGGACACTGATATAGTAAGAGACACCAGCCCAACCTCAGCATTAGTGAGTGCTGGGTTGATGCTCTTACTTTAAAAAAAGCTTTCACATTGTTGTGTTTAAAGTCATTGAATCTTATTCCCATTCTGAGCATCTGCTGAATAATCTGCTCTGTACTGTGCTGTGCCTCGGGCCTGCCTAAGGCATCGTTGAGAGAGCTCCACTGGTTCCAGTGTGCTGTCTCTCTGGTGACAGCTCTCCAGGTCAGAGGCTCTCTCACTCTCGTGTACCCCACCGAACCTGCAGCATCTCCAGATGCTCTCCACCTGCTATTACCCATCTGCATTTTCCACCCTCTTTGATCCGTTCTGATCCAACTGATACTTTTTTATATGTTGACCTTATCTGACCTGTTACAACACAAGAAGTCCCTCTCCACCTGTGGGATACATTGTGTGATTGTATTTGGACACTTTTCCAGCAACAACTCCCAACACTTGCCATCAAAATAAAGGATGAGATAGCAAGGCAGGCAGAAATGTTGTGATTGGCTGTTGGTTTTGGATAAAACTGGGTCCTTAAGGTTGCACCAGTTTGACTTTTCAGTCCCAATTCTGATACTGATACTGATGGGCTTTGGGTATCAACTGATACTGAGCTGCTGATCTGATTCCAGTTGTATGTCTCACAAAATTTTTTTATGTTTAAAGCAACATCAAAGTTAACTTAAACATTGCTTTCCTAACTTAATAAAAAATGTAACTAATATATAAACCTATTAACTGAATGATTTATTCTTAAAACAATAATCGTGCAGCAACTTAAAAAAAAACCTTATGAACAAGAATTACAGTCGGTGTGTTCATGTATACCAAAGGTTTCCAACAGGTTGCTCATGAGCCAGCTTCTCTTTAAAAGTAGACTGATTTATGATGAAGTGTTACATTTATTTAATAGATGTGAATAATATAATACATAAGTAGCTCTCTGACACTTTCATTTGTTTAAAGTAGCTCTCAGAAGAAAAAAGGTTGGAGACCCCTGATGTACACAAACATAGAATAACAGAATTGAGTTATAGAATAGATCACCTCATGGATCAGCCCATTGTTACCAATATGTGATCCAGGTATTTGACCTAGTGTCAGACCTATATTTGATTTCAGTATCAAATCGGTGCACCCCTATTATTAGAAGTTGACTGTTCTGCATCCCAGAGTGGTGCTGTTGTCAAACCTTTGGTACTATTCAAACCCCAGGGAGCCCACAGCCACCCCTGGCTATGAGAGTCTAAGACAGCACAACTGGCCTCGCTCTCTCCTGCTAGGATGGCAAACCACCCCCAACCCACCCCACCCCACTTAGTGTGACACTAGTCAGCGGAGGTTTGTTAGCAGGCATAACATAATTGGCAGTTAGTTTAGTTCTCCTTCAAGCTTGTTGAGCTGTCCATATCTCAGAGGAAGCACATGCAAAACAACACCATCCCAGCTTGGTAGCATCATGTGATGTGAGGGAGGTCTAGTTAGTGGGCAGAATTGACTTTGACTAGACTTAAGGAGAAAATTTGGATTAAAGGACATGAGAGTTATTGCTTTCTGTTTTTAGAGCTTTAAATGATGTATGCCAAACAACATGTTTATCAAACACATAAACTCTATTCAACTTATAAACCTTAACATGATATCAAGTGAAGGTTTAGAATAATATTTAGAAGGATGTGCAGCTTTCTTTTATTACCGGTGATATGAAATCAACATTTAACCTCTCACCATATGGCCACTGATCAGTCTGACAGCTTATGCATCCTTTTGCTCCTTCATTGTTCCTACTTTTAGGCAGAATGTTTTTATGTTTGTTGTATGCTTGTGCTTTTATTGTATGCTAGAAAGTTCATGTTTTTACTATAGTTAGTGCTGATGTGTTGCTGTATGTGACTGATGGCTTAGGAACCCAGAGAGCCCGAGCTCCAGCCCCCTACCGCAGAGATTTTGAGGCCAAACTTCGGAACTTCTACAGGAAACTAGAGGCCAAGGGTTATGGACAAGGTCCTGGTAAAATTAAGTGAGTGATCTGAAAAAAGATACATTTAGTGGTCATGTTCATTCAAGCAAATATACACAACAATGTACCAGATCAATAAGTAATATCTTCATTCCTAATTGGCAGATATTGAAAGGATTTTGATCTTATAATTAAAAGCCCATTGCTTGCTAGTGTGTGAACTGACTGTATTTTTTTCTGTGCTTCAGGTTGATAGTGCGAAGAGATCACCTGTTGGAAGGCACATTTAACCAGGTCATGGCCTACTCACGCAAAGAGCTCCAAAGAAATAAACTCTACATCACGTTTGTCGGAGAGGAAGGGTATGTCCTGTTACTTTTCACCTTTTGTTACTAATCACCTCAACTTAAACTGTGTATGGAATATTTACTCTGCCATGAATCAATTGGCTGGAATCGACTCTAAACAAATAAAAAAAGTCTACAAATATTTATCTCATGAGGTTCTTGTGATATTCTTACAAAAAATTCATCACAAAAAAAATATTAAATACTTTTACTTGAGATTTAAGAAGTTTTCCTTTGTCTTCCCTTTGCTTATTTATTGGATGTACTGTTTATTAATGCTAAATAATTTTGTGTATCTCATTTCCCATTTTTTCTGTTCTTTTGTGGACATTGCAGGCACCTCGTAGTTTAGGTTCTGTAACTACTTCCATGTAACCACTGACTGCAGAGTTATGTTTATGGTCATTCAAAAATGGCAATCATGATGCCATAGCTGTTTTTAGTTCTTCAAAGAATTTTTAATTGAACAATTCTTTAACACTACATTTCCTATAGGCAGCGATTATTTTCATGGCTAGCTCCCCTCTTCATGCTTGCATAAATTACTTGCCCCCACCATCAACACCCATTGTCAAGCACACTAGTTTGTGCTCTGCCCCAGCCGTGAGTGCGTGTGAGGGTGTGAGAGAGTTTAGTATGTGGTGTTTAGCTTCCACAGGGCACACTGTACACAAGCTTGAAAAAAACGAAAGAAAGAAAGGAAGTGTTAACATTTGTAGCATCTGTAGGGATACTAAAGGAGGCTGTAGTACACTTCATCCAAATGACATTCTTGGCATGATCATAAGTTTCTAACAAAAATCTTAAATTTGAACAGAACATTTACACTACATGGAGGATCTTCAAACCTTAAAAAGGCCCTTCACACTCACATCTTGTTTAGAGAAATGATGCATTAATAAACTCTTGAATCTCCAGTGATCCTCTACATTTTAAGGGTCAGGATTTAGACCAGGGTGAAAGTTCAGTTTAGATTCGGGTTGAGATTAAGGTGAGGTTTATACCAGACTGTCTGAGGTATACAGGCAGCAGTCAAGGCCAGGTTGGGGAAGATTAAGTGGAATTTTTCTTCGCTTTCCTTATCCACAGTCTGGAAATGCCAGCTGTCATTTATACTGTTTTCTGATGAACAGACCAGTAAAAATGTTTACAAATGACTTATTTACTTGCATCGAACTTTATGAATTTTGTTCTAAGTTAGTTAAAGGTGAGTTCAACAAAATGCACCATCAAAGTGCACCATCCACATTAAGTATTACTGTGGAACTATAGAGAAAATTATATTTATGACAGTGTAAATACTATCATATAGTCATATATGGGATGTCAAACTAATGTTGTCTTATTATATTAATGTTTCCCATGATTCTCATCTTTCTTGTCCAGCCTGGATTACAGTGGACCTTCTCGAGAGTTCTTCTTTCTGCTCTCTCAGGAGTTATTTAATCCATATTATGGCTTGTTTGAGTACTCTGCTAACGACACCTACACAGTCCAGATCAGTCCCATGTCTGCCTTTGTGGAGAACCATTTGGAATGGTGAGATTCTCTGCACTTCCTGTAAAACTAATGTGTATTTGGTGTAAATACGTTACTTACAAAATTAAGAGAATAATTGATTTGTAGCTTGACTTTAAAGATGAAAAGCCAAATGAGTCTGACTTGCATGTGGATGTTGGTTTATTTAGGTTCCGTTTTAGTGGGCGTATACTAGGCCTGGCGTTGATTCATCAGTATCTATTGGATGCCTTCTTCACACGGCCCTTTTATAAGGCTCTCCTCAGACTGTAAGTGCGCTTTGGTGTTGATTCCTTTATGTCCTGTGCAACAATGGTGACCTGGGTATATTGTTCTCCCTTTAAACTAATAATGTTGTGTATTTTTATCTGGAATCTTTTAGTGCTGATTCACCTGTTTTTTTGTTTGTTTGTTTGTTTTTTCCAGAGCAACTGACCTCAGTGATCTGGAGTATTTAGATGAGGAGTTCCATCAGAGTTTACAGTGGATGAAGGACAATGACATCACTGATGTTCTGGATCTCACCTTCACTGTCAATGAGGAAGTTTTTGGACAGGTGCTTTGCTAAAAGCTAGTTGGTGGGAAAAAAATGTGTAGAATGTGTTAAGCCGAGGCATGAAAGAATTTGAGCTTATGCACTATTAAGCAACATTGCGTGTCATCCTACATTTAGTTCAATACATTCAAATCCTACATCCAATTCAAAAACACATTGTTGCCTCCAGGCTTGTCCCTCAGCAACAATAATGACAAAACCTCTAAACAAAGTAGCGTTAATCTAAAAATAACAGAACACAATTCAACAAACATGATGGGCTGCAAAATGCTTTGCAGACTGACTGGAACTAAGTGACATTCAGGTTAATCTGGTAAAAAAAATGCTGAGCTGAATCTGATCATGTGTCTGTTTCATGGGTCTACCTAGACTACTATTTCTGGTGGAAGGAATTACTGATAACGCACATTTGATGTAATGATCAGGGCTTCTTTGCTTTTCTTGTTTCTTTATTTTGAGGGACTGTTGAATAAAAGCAAAAGAATACAGAAGGTCAGCTGTTATTGTGAAAAACATGGCTGATTCATGATTCTCCCTGTTCTGTTGCTTAATCAACAAGCATTGTGCAAACTACTTGCCTTTATGTTCGTGCTTCTCAAATAGGTTCTTAGGACATGTTTGCTACAACTAGCATGTATGGAAAGAGCAAAAATATGAACCCTCTGTGGGTCCCTGATGAACCAGCATTTTAAGTCATTTAATCTAGTGAAACTGTCTTGTTGCATTAACAAATAATTTTATTTGTTATTGTTGTTGGCAGAATAGCACACTTTCACTAGATAATATTACTTTAAATAAGTAAACAAAATATGCTTTAAACAATCTCATAATGAGAAATATAATATATTATGTTAATTTGTATAGACAACAGCATGGGGCATGTTTCAATGCATTGTTTATAAATGTTAAGTCTATAGAACTGACCATGTTTTGGCTCATAAACTGTGTGTTGTTAGGTAACGGAGAGAGAGCTGAAATCAGGAGGGACAAATGTTCAAGTAACAGAGAAGAATAAGAAAGAATATATAGAGCGGATGGTAAAGTGGAGGGTGGAGCGGGGGGTGGTCCAGCAGACGCAGGCTCTGGTCCGGGGCTTTTATGAGGTAAGATGTCACCTTTTGTCTTTCACCCTATACATTAGCTGTCCAGCTGCATACTTCCCATCTACATGGATTATTTGCCAGGTCTTGCAATAAATGATTTCAACAAATTTGATGGAATAATTTGGGTGCAGCGTAAACAGAAGCTGTGTTCTCGGATCATAGACAATGGCTTATAAAAGTTTGTTGGCTGTAATTTTATATCCCCCTTTCATCACACAAAAAATAATTTCCATGTTTGTTCTAGGTTAAAAATTGAAAGATTGCTAGACAGCTTCTTTTGAATTATCTGTTTTTGCGCTGTCATATAAACCTATGCTAACTACAGCAGTTAAGCCCTGCTCATCTGTACTGGAGATATTTCAGCCCAGAATTCTTTTTGAACAAGACGCAATACAGTGCAGCCAATTAGAACAGAGGTTATTTACATATATCACATATTGACATATTCAAATATATGCAAAATAGATACAGTAAAAAATTAATTGTGTTTTTGGTGCATAAGGACATGGCCCTTGTAAAAGTGTGTATATCCTCCCCACGAAATCTAGGGACATACCAACTCTCTCACGGTCACCAAGGTTTGTTTAGATATCCTTAAAGCACCAGCTTCCCGAGCTAAGATTGACATTTTTAGAGTTTGCTAGTTTGTGCTTGGGGGCTGTTGGTGACAATTATCTGCCCTAATATCCGAGAGGGAGGCTGGCTACAAAGTAGAGGCTAAAACATTCCTATATTCCTTGTGTGTCTATGTGCAGGTGGTGGATTCTCGGTTAGTTTCTGTGTTTGATGCCAGAGAGCTAGAGCTGGTCATTGCTGGCACAGCTGAGATTGATCTGAATGACTGGAGAACCAACACAGAATACAGAGGAGGTGGGGCCCGTTACACTACCCTAATGCCTGGTGTCATTTCTTAAGGGCTGTTTATTATTCTTCATGGTCATGATGAATCTTCATGATTTTTTGTTGAAAATATTTATTAAAATATATAGACATTTTATTGAATATTTTAAACATGAGCAATATAGCATATATATACACACGTGGACAAAATTGTTGGTACCCTTCAGTCAATGAAAGAAAAACTCACAATGGTCACAGAA
>JBBPDA010000041.1:31700061-31716360 GCA_037974385.1 Arnoldichthys spilopterus | reverse complement strand
GTTCACCTGTTAGCTCAGCTGTTCACCTGTTAGCTCACCTGTTAAACTGTTAGCTCAGCTGTTCACCTGTTAGCTCAGCTGTTCACCTGTTAGCTCACCTGTTCACCTGTTAGCTCAGCTGTTCACCTGTTAGTGAACCTCTTTACCTGTTAGCTCACCTGTTCACCTGTTAGTGAACCTGTTCACCTGTTAGGGAACCCGTTGTGTTAGCTAAGGTTATTTGTTGCCCTATTCATGCCAATCTTCATGTTGTAGACTTTTTGTGAATGCAATACAGCATGAAGCTTCTGCTAGTATACCGTACCCTGAGCAACACTAATCCTCTGACACAAAGAATATCTGCTCTGGAGAGAAAAACAGGTCAGCCCTGTTGTTAGTGTGTACAAATAATGCACAGCAAAGGTTCTCTCTGTCCTCTCCCTCCCTCCCTCCCTCTCTCTCTCTCTCTCTCTCTCTCTCTCTCTCTCAGCCCATTCATAGCTTACAACCTGTACTTTAAAAGGCTCCTTTGTTAAACAGAACAAAGGCCATTTTGCCATTTTCTCTCGGCCTGTATTACAGCAGGAGGGACCCTCAGTGTAATGTTAGCCTTGGTTAAGGTGAAGCTATGTCATTTAAATGCCTGTGCTGTGGTTTTATCCTGAGGTGTGTTTAAAACTCATCCTCAGAAAGTCTTTTAAGGCCTCAGCGTACTTCATGCCTGGGGCAGGATGACCTTTGTGCATGCTCACGCAGCTGTAGAGTTGCTTTGCTCAGAGTTGAAGATTGTTTTCCAGTGCTGCAGGTGGCAGTACTGAGCATTGTCCATACTGGCATAGAGCAGTGGCAGCCTAGTTGCCCATGTCATCAGAGGGTCACAGGTTCAAGTCCTATCCCAGGTAACACTGAGGTACCCTTGAGGAAGGTACTGTCCTGCTACGCTGCTCCACAAGGCACTGTTGCCTGCTGCTCCATGTGTGGATGAGTTGTAGAAGTCACATTTTGTTGTGGTGCACATTGTGTGATAGGGTGTGTTCACAATGACAAATAGTCACTTTCTTCATGTACTTGAACAGTTTCTTGACGAATGCGGTTGTTTAAAAATGTGCTTGAGGAAGAGGAGGATGTGAAGGTCATATTGTGTTTCCTCAGACTCGTCCATGTTTGCACTCTCTATGTTTAGTTTGGCTACAACCAATCACAGGCTGTCAAATCCCAACCAATCACAGACAGTCAGGCAATAACCAGTTGATGGCACTGGCATGTGCGTGACATGGAAAACGAAGCTCCTGGGTGACGTCAGCCAGGACAAGTCACTACCACATAAAGCAAGCGGAGGCCTTTACAGAGATTTTGGGACGCACACTGATCAGCCACAATCATTGGAACCACTGTCAGCAAAGCAACGAGACTAGAACAAAAACAAACTACTGGGTCATTCACGCAGAACATCCGTAAGGGTCTTACATATTTATCCCACAAGGTCTGGATTTCTTTTCTGCCCAGTTTATTCATCTCAGGTTCCACCCACTAGCTAGGACGCTCCAGTGGTGGAGCTCTAGCTAGTGGGTCTGTCCAGGCCAGACCGGAAATACATGGTCTAGGGATTAGGGTTCCAACATGAAGCGACAAACAGCACTGTGTCCAAATCTAACCTGAATCCGACAAGGTTCTGTCCCAAACCAACCAGATCTGGCTCATCTTCACCCAAAAATCAGATGCTTTCTGACCAGGAGTAGTTTTCATAGTTCCGTGAACCGATGCAGAAGTGTGTTCTTAAAACGTCGATTTGAGAAACTGTTTTAGCCCCTGCGCCAGGGTCGGTGTCACATCGTGAGTGATGTAACTGTACAATGTTTATTCCAGATGAAAGTGTACAGGGATTGGCCCAGACGAACATATATGTTGATTGGTTCAAATAAAAGTGTACAGTGATTGGTTCAGAAGAAAGTGTACAGTGATTGGTTCAGAAGAAAGTGTACAGTGATTGGTTTAGATGAAACTGTACAGTGATTGGTTCAAATAAAAGTGTACAGTGATTGGTCCAGGTGAAAGTATATGTTGATTGGTTCAAATGAAAGTGTACACTGATTGGTTCAAATAAACGTGTACACTGATTGGTTCAGATGAAAGTGTACAATGATTGGTTTAGATGAAAGTGTACACTGATTGGTCCAAATGAAATTGTACAGTAATTAGTTCAGTGGAAGTGTATGTTGATTGGTTCAAATAAAAGTGTATGCTGATTTGTCCAGATGAAAGTGTAGACATACCAAAATAAAAGTTTATTCAGTTCATTTTGCTACAGTTTCATTTCAATATTGTGCTAAAAAATATTGTGATTGTTCATTTCTCCCACCTGTAGTACATTCTTTTCATGGGAAATAGTGTAAAAAGAATATATTAATAGTAAATATATATATATATATAATAGTACTTTTGGGAGCTATGTTTTTAAAGCCTTTGCAGTTTATTTTTCTAACAATTTGGAGTCCTTGTGAAGCTCTGCATGTCTGTTTGGCCTGGAATTTCTTAATTAATTGGGAAATTAATCAATAAGTTACTCGAGTGCTGATATACTGACGACCGTGACAGATGGATACTCATTGGCCTGTTTATTTAGCACTATATTGTTTGAGTGCAGAACTTGTTTTCAACATCTGACCGAGCTCCACGTGTTGCCTAGCTCAGCATGACTCTGCATGTCCACAAACCTCTGCTTCCAATAGAGCCGCCCGCTCCCAGGCTGAACATGACTGGAACTCAGGCTGGCCACAGGGGTGTTTCTCGCATCACCTCTCCTGATTGGCCGGGACGGACAGGCATCTTTGCTCCTCAGCCAATAGGAGGAGAGGGGGTCCCCGACGGTGTGGGCTGTTTATTCAGCAAGTGGGACGTTCCCATGGTCGGACTTGGCAGCCGCTTCTATTGGATGGAGCGCAAACTCCCCACAGAAGAACATCTGTGGCCGTACGCTCTCATTAGCCCATCCCCGCACACACCATCTGCTGAGTGGAGCTGCTGCTGTGTTCCTCCTGCTAGAACAGCTGGAGCTGATGATCACAGAGACGACTTCGTTCCGGAAGTTCCGAAGCGTCTAAAGCACTGAAACAGATGTGTCAGTCGATCTGTTGAGTTCATGAAACTGAAGAGGTGATAATAAACAAAAACAGATCAGTTTTACAGCTTTTGCACGGTTTATCTTTGACTTTACCCCTTCAGCGGAGTTTTTAACAGTTAACCCTGTTATTGGTGGAGGTTTAGAACCGGCCTGTGAGACTGCAGAGCCCCAAAGCCGTTTGGCAGTGGTGGCCTAGTGGTTAGGACACTGCCATTGAGACCTGAAGGTTCGAGTCCCAGCCCGGGCACTACTGAGGCACCCTTGAGCAAGGTATCAGGTCATCAGAAAAGTAGTAAATATAATTTTTTCTTCTATTTTCCATGAAACTGGCCCTTTAATTAGTGAAAAGTCTTTTAAAGGAAAATCCCTGCAGTTTAAACTTTTGTACATACCTGTATGTCACATTCTGTGCGAGAGTTTTCCAGCCTCTCATCAGCCCTGAATCAGAGCAGATGACCTTCTGCCCTCAGGCTCCCAACACACTCATCTTCAGAGCACGGAAGGTCATCGTCCTCCATAGCCTGCATTCTTCCAAAAACCTTTTTGACCCTTAACTCTCACCAGACACACAATGTCAGACCCCCACACCCTCATTATGATGTGCTTTATACTTAAAAAGGGTCTTTGAAGTGTTGCCATAGAAGAACCACTCTTGGTTCTCTAAAGAACCTCTAAATGAAAGGTCCTTTAAAGGGGATTTTTGAAAATTCCTGCATAATTAGGACGTGAACAGTCATTGAGAGTGGGTTTTGTGTGAGTCAGAATAGTTCACAGTGGATGTGAAAGTTCACTCTAAAAGCTCCGACACAGAAATGGTGACGGAGATGCTGCCTGATGCCTGAGACAACGTTCTACCAGAGTTTGGAGAAGATTTTATGCCTATAACTAACCCCATTCTTGGTGGAGGGATACATGCAGGGCGTTGTGAGGGAAAATAGTCCCACAAAGTGATTTAGTTCAGATTTGCTATTTTACCATCAAGAATATTCCGTAGAAACACTGAGAGACACGTGGAGCTTCACTGGGGGTGGAGAGAACATGGCTCTATTTGTGTTGGAGACGTGACGTCTGGTTCCATTCACCACCACTTTAAAGAAACCCCAGTCCGAACCATGTCCCGTCAAACCTAGGAGAAGTCTGTTTGCACTGAATTTTGGGGAGAATTATGAAAAATTGGAAAAATATTTTAGTTTAAAGTCAGCAAGAAGTGTTTATATTCATAATTACAAGTCTATAATTTTACATTAGATTTTACTTTGTCTATGTTAAAGTGCAAATAACTTATTTTTAAAAAATTTGTCATTGTGAACACTCACAACGAAACGTGACCTCTGCATTTAACCCATCACCCTTGCACACATGGAGCAGCGGGCAGCTACCAACAGCCCCCGGAGAGCAGTGTAGTGGGACAGTACTTTGCTCAAGGGAACCTCAGTGATGCCTGGGTTGGGACTTGAACCTGCAACCTTCTGTTCACAAGGGCAATGTCTTAACCGCTAGGCCTCCACTGCCCCCAATTAACTGTCTGAGGTAGGTTTAGCTCCCCAGCACATACTGATGTCACAAAAAACAAGGCATTTACACATATCTGCTCATACAGCAGTTTAGCTCCGCCTAGTCATGCTGATCTTAAAATGCACATATATAATATATGATATAATAGGCACAATAAAATGCAGCCAATCAGAAAGAAGATCATTTGCATAGATCAGTCTTAAGGGCACAGTAACAAAAAGTCTTTAGAGGGTAAGACATTTCTGGTCGCTTTAAACTGAAGTGGAAGGTCCTGGTGCAATTGCTGACGCGTGAGAGAGACGTCAGGAGGTTGTTGAGGACACTTGGACGGCCGGCTCTGTGAAAGTGCTCTGGGAGAAAGCAAACAGTGAGAGACAGAAAGAGCGAGAGTGGAAAAGTGCTGAGATCAGCAGGTGGGAACCCGTGTGTTGTGCTAATCTTTGCTTGGCTGATAAGCCCCGCTCCTTAACTTGTGCCGCAGGCTTCAAAGGCCAAGCACAAGGTCGAAAGGTCGTGAAATCACCAAAAAAACAGTGCACGTATCAGCCTGAGTGTTTCTTTATACCTTAACCTGGAAGATGAACAGGGGGGTGTACGGTAGACAACATGGACACACCATAGGTATCTCTGTGCCTCCCACACTGTGAGGTACCCCCACCCCCCCACCCCCCCGAAGTGAAGTGAAATTGACTATTTGTCATTGTGAACACACTTATACACCACAACGAAATGTGCACACGTGGAGCAGTGGACAGCTACCAACTGCTTAAAACGATAGTTTGGTTTCCTCCTTGATACAAAAGGAGGTGAACTGGCAGGACTGAACCAAGTTTTAGTCTAATAGTGATCAAAACGTGAGGCTCATGACCACTTAACATCTCAAGTTTGAGGCTAAAACTGAAGAAGCGAGCTTCAGACACCAAACATGTCGTGTCTCATTGGCTGCGTTTGGGGTAATAGGAAAAAACTGCGTATATTATCATTTTGGCCAAACTATCCCTTTAATGTGTCATCACAAATCATTGCAAATGTTGACCCTGACTCTTGTTGTTCCACAGGGAGTGAAGAAGCCCTTTAATGAAGTCATCAAAGCCAATATTGGAGATGCCCATGCCATGGGACAGCAGCCCATCACCTTCTTCAGACAGGTACTGTCACGTCCCCAGCTTCTCAGAGATTCTTTTAAATATTTTATTAAAATTAAACATTTCAGAGAATTTTGTTGTTGTTGATGTTTTTGTAATTAGTTTAATAATTTTAATACATTTCTTTTCTAAAAGTCTATACAGCCTGTACTTGGAAACTGGCTGTGATCAAATGTTGATTTCACTGGTTTTGTGATGTCACGAAATTCAACACGTTTGTCTATTTAGCTTACCACAATTTAGCGCCTACATTAACTTTTGAAGTCTTAAGGAGTCAAGTCTGGTGAAGGCTGCGTTTTGGGTGAGGCTCAGTGTAGGGCAGCCAATCAGAGCACAGGTTATTTACATGTTCAAGGAACAGAAGCATAATGCTAATGCTAATAAAGAGCGGTTGGAAAATGTCTATGTAGAAAAGAATTATGGCTGATTTTGATGCATAAAACCACACAAATGTCATAAGTGGAGCTCAGGGAAAGAAATATGTGGCCCATTTCTAGGTTTTGGCGCTGTGCTCTTATCCTGAACTGCTCGATGACAACAAATTCCCAGAGGATGCCAAGCACCGTGCACGCCGCATTCTGAAGGCGTGTGGAGGAAGCAGTATT
This sequence comes from Arnoldichthys spilopterus, assembly GCA_037974385.1. Classification (NCBI taxonomy): domain Eukaryota; kingdom Metazoa; phylum Chordata; class Actinopteri; order Characiformes; family Lepidarchidae; genus Arnoldichthys; species Arnoldichthys spilopterus. The sequence goes on along the minus strand of JBBPDA010000041.1, from coordinate 31,709,995 downwards.
GGTTAGTTTTGCACACTTCATCCCGCCCACTCAAGCTGATTGGTTGAAAATGTGTTGCTATTTCTGATAACAACAAATACCTATACATGCCCAGAACTTCTGTGGAGCTGCTCAGACCTCATCCAGCTCTTCATTAAGGTGGAACAGACTTGTGGGTGTGGTTTAGGACACAATATGGCTTAACTGTGAGACATACATGTGCAACTCCAGTGTGGAGCCGAACGCTGCAGCCACAACAGGGTCTGTTTTCACAAACCTTCTCAGGAGCAGGAGCAGGAGCACTGATCCAGGGTCAGTTTTTGTGACCAAAAATGCAAAAAGCCTGATCCTGCAGCCCTGGTGTTTGTTTGAAACAGCTTTAGCGTATGTTTATGGCTCACAGTAAGTCATTCTCTGTCCTAGACCATACCCACACGTCTGATCCACCTTAATGAAGAGCTGGATGAGGTTTAAGTGGCTCCACAGACGTTTTGGGGATAAAATTGAGGAACATTGAAGCATTGGGGATGTTTGATGTTTGGCCAAAACGTTCCTTAAGCAAACCTGTTGTGCTGGGCATGGGATGGACACTGTGGGGTCTGCAGTAGGTCTGAACAAGGGCTGCAGTTTAAGTTGTATCCTATATTATCGGATATTGACCCAACATATCCAGTGTTTTAGTTCGAGGAGTTCAGCCCGAGTCTGCAGTTTCTTGGCTAGTTTGAAGTCTCTCCTGAGCTGAACTTACTTACTCCTGATCTTATCTTTGACCTTCACCTTTCGCCTATAGGTGCATACACCGCCAGTCAGGGTATAGACTGTGTGAGGCAGGACGTCGCCCGCTACATCGAGCGCCGTGATGGCAGTATACCGTGTGACCCAGACAATATTTACCTGACGACGGGGGCCAGTGACGGCATCGTGGTATGTTCTCATTATCTCAGATCCACATGCTTTCCATCACTCTGGTCCACTAAAGAGAGGGAACCTCCAACCCTGATCCGGTTCTAAGAGGTGGTGATACAATACCATCACGGTATCTGGGCCACGATTTAATATTATTGGGATTCTTCCACTTGAAAGCAGACAGTGTGTTACTTCTACTGTGGTGTTTGAACGTTTGTGAACTCAGATTTTCTATTTTTATACGAATGTGACCTAAACCATCATCTGATTTAAAAAATAAATGAAGAAAACATAGTTAAACACATGAAACAAAAAATACTATATTTGTTTATGTATTTAATGAACAAAATGATCCAATAACAAAACTGCTTGTGGCAAAAGTAAGTGAACCCTTAGGATTATCATATCATTTGAATGAAATTTGAGTTTGGTGTTTTCAGTCAATGGGATGATGATTCGGGTTTGAGTGGAGACCCTGTTTTGTTGAAAGAACAGGAATCCAGCGAAGCCGGATCCACACATACAACACATTAGTGGATGTGTATCTTGGCTTGAACAAAGGAGGGGTCTGAGCACCTCAGGAAAAGAGTTGTTGATGCTCATAAAGCTGGAAAAGGTTACAAGACAACAGTCAGACAGATCATGTATAAATGGAGGAAACTGAAGACCATTGTTATCCAGAAGTGGACGACCATCAAAGTTTACTCCCACTACAGAGACAAAGGAACCCAGGGTAACTTCTAAGCAAGCGAAGGCTTGTCTCACATTGGCCAATGTAGATGTTCATGAGTCCACCATCAGGAGAACACTAAACAACTGATAACTGAGAAGTCATCCCCACAGATGACAGGAGACGTGGAAGACTTGTAAGGACCTAAAATAATAAACTGTTGTTGGTTTGTTAGATCTGGCCTAAACCATTGTAGGGGGGGAACCACTAATACCAATAGAAGAGGAGGCGTGAAAGGATTAAACAGAAACGATCAATTTTGGAAAAATCTTAGGAAATCAATAAAACCTGTTATTTAAATTATTCAAATTTTCCCCCCGAATGTATAATTGAGTCAAATTTGTGTGTTTTCCACCTTCACCTTGTGAAAGTGTTCATGCCAATGCACAGAGAGGGCTGAGAGCGAATGGAGAAATGTTGAGCAAACATGCAGCGTGTTTGTTTAGCGCGTTTGTCCGAGTTAAGGATCTAAGACTCAGTTGGAGAGCAAACACTCTAAACTGGCTCCTTGACTCCCACATCTCTCTCTCCCCTTCCTTTTTCACTCGCCAGACCATCCTGAAGCTGCTGACCGCAGGTGAGGGTCGTAGTCGTACCGGAGTGATGATCTCCATCCCCCAGTATCCTCTGTACTCGGCCGCTCTGGCTGAGCTGGGCGCCGTGCAGATCAACTACTACCTGAACGAGGAGAAGTGCTGGAGTCTGGACATTGACGAGCTGGAGCGCTCCCTACAGGCCGCCAGAGAGCACTGCAACCCCCGCGTCCTCTGCATCATCAACCCCGGCAACCCCACAGGTACCTGTCGTAACAGAACTGAACAGCCATTAGCGGGACAGTTCAGCCAAAAATATGTTTGCTTCTTCACATGACACTAAAGCTACAATGCTTATGTGGCGTACAGGCCTGCAGGATATGAACAAAATATTAGCATTGCTGCATATTGTGATTGTGACTCCTTAGTCAACCGACAGAAGATTAGACCCACCCATTCACAGTCCCAAGAAGAGTTTCAGCCCTTGTTCTGCCTTTAGAGTGAGCTGCAATAATGGGCAGCCAACCAGAAAAGACAGATTTGGGTGACTATTGACTTCAACGTTCAAGATTCTAGTACACTTTTAACATGGGCGTGGTGTTTAAAAATGCTAAAATGTAGTTGGGGGGTGGATCTGTCACTCTCAGCCTGGTAGCAAACTTTGGACTCTGAACAGTGGTGGCCTAGTGGTTAGGATGTTGTGCTGGGGACCTGAAGGTTGCAGGTTCAAGTCCCAGCTCAGGCACTACTGAGATACCCTTGAGCAAGGTACCATCCCACTACTCTGCTCCATGTCTTGGAAGTTGCTTTGGATAAAAGCATCAGCCAAATAAAGAAATGTAAACATGTCAATTAGTTTTTTTTTGCCAAACTGTTCAAGAGAACCAAACAGAACGGAATGGTACAATCAGAACAGCCTGTTAGAGAACTGTGAGATTTTGGCTTCAATCAGCCATGACATTAACACCACCTGCCTGATATCGGGTAGGTCCCTCATGGTGTCCCAAAGGCTCTGGCTGTGGTGCACTGTGTGTCCTGACCCCTTTCTATCAAAGTCATCACTTTTTAAACCACAGTAGCTCTTCTGTGGGATCAGACCAGATACGGTAGCCCTCACTTACCATATGCGTCAGTGAGCTTTGGGTGCCCATGACCCTGTTCACCAGTTGTCCTTCCTTGGATCACTTATGGTAGGTCCTAACCACTGCAGACCTGGACCACTCCACAAGACCTCCTGTTCTGGAGACGCTCTGACTCAATCGTCTAGAACATCACAGTAAAGCCCTTGTCAAAGTGGCTCAGATCCTTACGCTCACCCATTTTTCCTGCTTCCAGCACATCATCTTCACGAACTGACTGTTTGCTTGCTGCCTAAAATATCGCAACATCTGGCAGGTGTCATTGTAATGAAATAATGATATAGTCAACGTTTTTCACTTCACCTGTCAGTGGTGTTAATGTGATTCATGTGGACCCTCTCTTCCTCCTGTAGGTCAGGTACAGAGCAGACAGTGCATTGAGGACGTGATCCGATTCGCTGCCAAGGAGCGTCTCTTCCTCATGGCCGATGAGGTACCGCTGTGTTTTTAAGAGAACTGTGCTTTCTTCTGTCACAAAACCTTTTCTAAGCCTCTCCCTTTCCTCTCCCAACCCTCCCTCTCTCAGGTGTATCAGGATAACGTGTACGCTGAGGGCTGTGCGTTCCACTCTTTCAAGAAGGTGTTATTTGAGATGGGCCCCGAGTTCTCGAACACAGTGGAGCTGGCTTCATTCCACTCCACCTCCAAGTGCTACATGGGAGAGTAAGTGCATGTCTTACCCAAAGATGTTTATCCGAAAAGGTGGCATTCTCTCCTACCTACAGAGCATAAAATACACTGATCAGCCATAACATTAACACCACAGACAGGTAAAGTGAATAACATTGACTCTGTAGTTATTACTAGTTATTTCATTACAATGGCACTTGTCAGAGGGGTGGGATACATTAGGCAGCAAATGAACAGTCAGTTCTTTAAGTTGATATGCTGGAAGCGGTAAAAATGGGAGAGCATATATGGTTGCAAGACAAGGGAGGCAGAGCATCTTCAAAACAGCAGGTCTTGTTGAGTGTTCCAGGTCTGCAGTTGTTAGTACCTACCAAAAGTGATCCAAAGAAGGACAACTGGTGAATTGACGATAGGGCCATGGGCACCCAAGGCTCACTGATGCATGTAGGGAGTGAAGGTTAGCCAGTGTGGTCTGATCCCACAGAAGAGCTACTGTGGTTTAAAAAGTGATGCTGACTCTGATAGAAAGGGGTCAAAACACACAGTGCACCACAGTCAGAGCTGTTCCAGCAGCAGGAGGGACACACTCAGTATTAGGCAAGTGGTGTTAATGTCATGGATGATCCGTGTACACAATAATCCAGAAGCTGTCGTAGGCACAGTTTAAGCCTAGCCCCAAGGCCTTTAGGAGAGTAACTGAATCCTGCACTTGGCTTTACCTGCAGTAAAACCGGCCATAGCAGGAATTTGATACGGGATTCGCTCACAGTTCAGTCGTCAGTGAATCTCATTCTTCACTAAAAAGGCTCCAAACTTTCTGGAGTTCAGGTGACATTAAAGCAATGACCAAAACTCTGAGTCGTACAGACGATCCACCAAGACATGTTTGATGTCTGGACAATTTGCATGAACAGTACTTGTTGTGTAAACAGTAGCTGATGGTGTGTGAACTATTAGAAGACACAGGTTCGGCTCCAGGTTTCTCCTCCATGTCTCCAGTCGCTGCATGGACGTGTGTGAAGCTCCATCGGCACCTGGTTTCATCTAATGAAGGACGGATTGAGCCCAAAGCAGCGATTTGATGGGAATTATAGACATAAACACACACACCTACACACACACAATCACTGTGTTCATGTTTTTCATTGCTTTTATTCTCATATTAGTGTTTTTTTCACCTACATCCCAGAGAAACAGCTTTTAAATATTCTTTTCTCTGGTGCCTCAAACTTTTCCACAGTACTGCATATAAATGAGCTCTGTTCTGATTGGCCTGCCTGTAGTGCGCCTCATTCGGAAAGCATCCTGGGCTGAAACACACTGTAACGATCGTGCCCTCGTGTAGCCACGCCCCCCAGCTGTGTCCCATGTGCTGTTGATTATGTGTTTCAGGTGTCGTCTATTTGCTGTGTCTATTTAGTCTCCGAGGTTTGTCTTAGTGTCGTGGATTGTCTGTTGTATTTCCGTTTACGCCACTCATGTTCTCGTCGTGTTTATGTTCATCTCCGGTTTCTTACGCCTCGGGTTTTGGTTCTCTGTTACGTTCAGTGTTTTGTGTTTTCATTGATTAAATCTCCGTTTATTTCTGCCTTGTTCTCCTGCGCTTGCCGCCAAATCAACCAATACGTGACACACCTAATAACTTCATTGTGAGTGGGCGGGGCTAAACCGTTTAACAGGAATTTAAGGACAAAACTATGTATCGCCAAAACTTTACAGAAGCAGTAAAAACATCCTTAACATCTTGAATGGAGGTCAATGGAACAAGTAATGTTGGAGCATTTCTGCCGGTGTGCTCATCATTTAGTGTTAGCACAATGTTAAAGTCTTTTTAAAATTCTGGACAAATAAACTAATACATTTTAAAAAAAACAGCAAAAATGTGACATATGTTAACATTTGTTTTTGTGACATCACAAAAGCAGTGAATTTAGAACAGGCTGGTTTGCAGGCCAGGAGCAACCTTGAGCAATGTTTGCATACCACCTCAGATTGGTTTCTTAGTGATATGGGCTCTTTGTGGGCTAGTGGTTAAGACACTGCCTTTGGGACCTGAGGTTCGAGTCCCAGCCCAGGCAACACTGAGGTACCCTTGAGCAAGGTACCGTCCCAATACACTGCTCCCCGGGCGCTGTTGGTAGCTGCCCGCTGCTGCACGTGTGATGGGTTAAATGCAGAGGTCACATTTCGTTGGGGTGCTTGAGTGTGTTCACAATGACAAAGAGTCACTTTCACTTTAAGTAATCTCAGTCATCTCAAACAGACTTAATAATGGTTTCTGGGACGTGCCACTGTGACACACCAGGGGTTCCATTTTGACAGAGCGTAAAGTGCAAGATGCGACTAACATTTATGGGCGTGTCCAAATCCATTTTTCCACTATTTTGATGGCAGGAAAAATCAGACTGCACTCGTGAGCTGTGGCACATTGCTATTATAATGCTGCGCTTACCCAAACCACATCGGTCTTCTGTGAGGAAACAGACCTGCTCGTGCACAAAGTGAAAATGCACAAACACATCATTTACAGGAGCAGCTCTGTTCCACTTGAGCCTTTCGAGCGCCATTAGTGCACTTCCAGCATGTACCTGTGTTCACGAGCGTTGTGCACCTGCACGTCACTGAAACAGGCCACTTAGGTATGTGTTAATAACACTCAGCTGACTTTAGATTTGGTTTTCGTCAAACGCACAATGTCATGTCACTGCCTTAATGCGCCCTTACAATGCGCTCTGCCTCGCCTATGAGCGGGAAACACACGCAAAATAGTTCATGTTGAAACTGTGCATGAAATAGAGGAATGCTATCGTATGACACTAGTAAAACCACTTTGCGTTGTGGTTTCCACTGGTGCAGAATAGAGCCAATAACAAAGCAATGTAGCTCCAGTGTCAAGGGTTAGGGAAGCAAACTTTGGACGCCAGACATCCCTTGGCTGATCGGCTGCACGCTATGGCTGATTTTTTTTGCAGAACCTTCTTTTCAGTAGTGTAATTATAACCATATTCTCTTTTCTTCTTGCACACACTCACTCACTCAATCCCAGGTGTGGTATGCGGGGTGGCTATATGGAGGTAATCAACATGGATCCCGAAGTGAAGGCTCAGCTCACTAAGCTGGTGTCCGTGCGTCTGTGCCCTCCTGTGCCTGGCCAAGCACTTATGGCCCTGGTGACCAACTCTCCTCAGCCTGGAGAACCGTCCTACGCCCAGTTCATTACGGTACCATCCTCTTTCTCTGCTCAAGGCTCTGACTTTAGAAGTATAATATTATAATGTAATATAATATAATAATGATTATATAAGCACCACAGTCAGTTTCAGGAGCATGAAGGGCACCTACACAATATTAGGCAGGTGGTGTTAATGTTATGGCTGATTTGTGTTTGTGTACTCATGCGTACACTGTACGGAGGCAATGTAATGGACAATTATTTCTAGTTTGGAGAAGCTTTTGGGCCTAAAACTAAAGTCTTTCATGGAGGAGGGATACATGCAGGGCGTTGTGAGGCAAAATAGTCCCCCAATGTGATTTAGCTCAGATTCACTATTTTACCATCGTCAACATTCCATAGAAACACTCAGAGACACGTGGAGCTTCACTGGGAGTGGGGAGCAAATAAAATCCCAGTCTCAACTGGAGGAATCAGTTTATTGAATTGTGTTGAAATGTAAGAAATCCTCTTTAACGGACAAGCTATAGAGGACATGCTGACGCCTGCTAGGTCAACATCTACGTACCATTCAGTTGCCCTATAGCTCTCAGCCCTACCCCAGTCCCCAAGCCCTAACCCTGACTGTTTTGTGCTCTGCAGGAAAGGACGGCCACGCTAAACGACCTGGCACAGAAGGCCAAGCTGACCGAGGACATCCTGAACACGGTACCAGGGATCAGGTGTAACCCGGTGCAGGGAGCCATGTACTCCTTTCCCCGCATCACGCTGCCCGAGCGCTCCATACAGGAGGCAAAGGTCTCTCTCACCTTCCTCTGCTCTCTGCTCTCTGCTTTAACATGTGTCCTTTAGTGTAACATTGCATTGTGTGTGTGTGTGTGTGTGTGCAGGAGAAGGGCCAGGTTCCAGACATGTTCTACTGTATGAAGCTCCTGGAGGAGACAGGGATCTGTCTGGTCCCCGGTAGTGGGTTTGGCCAAAAAGAGGGAACCTATCACTTCAGGTAAGTTTCTGGCTCAGGTGCAGGACTGGAAAAACATAGATGATTTGTGGCTCCGCCCAGAGCTAACTGACAAATCACAGCTGGTTTAGAAATGCTGCAGCCACGGTATTAATATATACGAAAAAAGAGAACACAAAATGGAGTTGATGATCAGCATCTTCATACATTACCTGACTGAATCTATTCCATATCCAGCCTTAAGATCAGCGAGCGCTGCTTTACTGAAGCAGGCCCGGTCTTGTGGAGTGTTCCTGGTATGCAGTAGTTAGTACCTATCAAAAGAGATCTAAGGACTGGTGAATCAGTGACAAGATCATGGGCACCCAAGGGTCACTGATGCTTGTGGAGAGTGAAGACTAGCCTGTGGTTTAAAAATGTAGCAGCATGAGGGGTACCATACCAGGCAGGTGGTGTTAATGTTATGGCTGATAGCTCTATACAACACTATTTGCCCTTTAGGGAACCAGTCAGATGACAAATAAAGTGCTCCATTCGAGGTTAGGGGTACATTTAGCATGTTTATTGTCCCATTTCTGAATATCATAGCACAATCAGCATCAGTTGTGTTGTGTGGAGTACCGCCCCCTTTCTGACAATTTCAGTCTGGGAGAAAGTGGCCCAGATCACTGATACACTCTGATGTCACGGCCATTTGTTTCCAACTGCAGGCACTTCACTGCAGTCTGTATGGGGTACAGCTGGGCTTGCACTAACATGCTTTTCTCATAAGTAACCTGGTGTAGGGATCACAGGGGCAGCTAGCTATTATACTGCCCTGCCATCTAGTGGTTACTGGTGGTATTGCTACATGAGGCAATGAGAGACAGAAACTTATAATAAGACACCTTCTCCTATTTGTGAGGTCTTCTTTCACAGTTATGATACATGTTGCTCTTCTCTTTGTCTTTTTTGCTCACAGGATGACCATCTTACCACCCATTGATAAACTAAAGATCATGCTCGGCAAACTGAAGGAGTTCCATCAAAGATTCACCCAGCAGTACTCCTAACCCATCACCTTCCTGCACCAGTCGCTTTCCTCCTGTTCGACCAAACCAAAGGAGAAGCTGTTTCTCACCTTCGTGCCTTCTCCAGAATCAATGGACAATAATATGCAGTACTGGCTAGATCCCAGTTTTTGCACTGCTGTTATGGAGCCGTAGGGATTAATCATATGGGTAAAATCAGTAGGTGTAATTAATTAACATTCACTAAAGAGTAGCTGTATAACGGGCGAATATAGGAAATAATGCTGGACAAATGTTAGATATTTGTATGTGTGTGTGTGTGTGTGTGTTAGGGCTGCACAATATGGTCAGAATGTATTGTGATTATACATTTAGTGTGTAAATGTTATGCCCATATAGGGCAACAAAGCTGCAAAAACAGCTGTTTTTAAAACATAGTTTTGTGATGTCACAAACCCAACATATTTAAACCTCCTTGTTCAGCCTGCAGCAGTTTAGCCTCACCCATTCACGCTGAAATTCTAGGGAGTGCTTCAGCCCCTGTGCTGCCTTTGGAATGAGCTGCAGCCAATCAGAGAAGTCTTAAAGTGACAGTGTGTATAATTCTAAGGGGTGAATAGAGGGGCGTGTAAGAATGAATCATGATGAATTATCATGCACAAACCCACACAAACATGATGGAGGGAATGAAACAGGAGGAAAATTAAGGGCATGGGCCCTTTAAAAGGCTCATTTGCATATTCAAGACTTCTGTTATGTCAACAGACACCATTACAGAGACAGATACATGTGCAGCCACACAGTGTGTGTGTGTGTGTGTGTGTGTGTGTGTGTGTGTGTGTGTGTGTGTGTGTGTGTGTGTGTGTGTGTGTGT
>JBBPDA010000041.1:31685650-31699961 GCA_037974385.1 Arnoldichthys spilopterus | reverse complement strand
TGTGTGTGTGTGTGTGTGTGTGTGTGTGTGTGTGTGTGTGTGTGTGTGTGTGTGTGTGTGTGTGTGTGTGTATTTGCTGGTTTAGGGACCAAGTTATCACAATGTAGCCAAGTAATTACCAGTGGGCGCGGCCCATGCAGTGCATACAACATAAGTCTTGCACTTGTACCATTATAAATGACATTAGAGTGTTATAACACTGTTTATACATGTTTTAATGATTTATAATTTATAATAGTCACAATGTAGTAAACGACTATTTCTATACAAAGAACTGAGTCTTTCCTTTGGGTGCAATGTGGGTCTCTAACCACAAGAGGGCAAACTTGCCATGGCAGAGCCATTGCAGGCCTCATGCTCCAATATTTTGGAATGTTTTCATTTTAAAGTGAACGATGCTTTACATTTTAGCTCATATGTACATACACCACTCAGACATAAACTTGTGCAGTATACTGTCAGTAAACCTGGGTGAGTCGGGTGGTCCTCCCTCTCCCATATCAGTCAATAACTGTCCCCCCTCTCTCTAGGTGTGTAGGGTGGTCCTCCCGCTTTACCATCACTTAGTTCTCTCTCGCTCTCTGGCTGGGTATGATGGTCCTCCCTCTCCCCCATCTGGGTGGGTAGGGTGGTCCTCCCTCTTCATGGTATCAGTGTGGTTTTCATTGCCATAATAATTATTTTATCATTACTTTTAACTGCAAACTGATTCTGGTTCAACATCATTTTTTGTGAATATTGACTCAAGATATTTTGTTTTTTCCATAAGTTCTTCTTGCCTTTTATGGTTAATTCTCTTTTCCTTTACTCCTCCTCCTCTCCTTTACCTCACATGCCATTCTCTCAGTGCACCATCTACAATTGCACTACAATTAACGCCTGCGTTTGACGTGCTGCTACCGGAAAACCTGACTACCAATCAGTGACTCTATTGTTCTCCACGTCGCTCATACTGACCTCCAACTTCCACTCTAGAGACGCTGTGCAATTTGGAGAGGGAGCGTTCTGCTGCCTTGATTGCCCTAAATGCTGTATGCATACGTGTGAGCTCAATATAGTAACGAACTTCAAAGTGTCAGACGCTCAGCGTCGTCAGACGGTGGAGGCACTGAAGACCACCAGGGCAATGAATGTGCATTAAACAGCCTGCAGCTGAAAGACCTGGCAGATGCCTCGAGAACGTTCGTACCACTGTATAAAGCAAATTGGATCTAAACTGCACTGGGGTTGCATAGTGTGAAGCGTCTCCCATCTCATTTGAAACTTAGACACAACTTCATGGAACAGCGGAATCGAAAGTCAACAGCGGCGTCGCAGCTGTTCCTCCCTCTCCCCCAGAGCACAGTGATGTTAGCCAGCAAGGACATCTGAAAGGGTGTTGCTCCCCAGCCTTGTGTGGCACCCATGAGAGAAGGATGGGCCTCCTATAGTCCAGATAAGTTAACCCTCCCCTGGTTAAGAGCTATTGTATTGTTACTGTTTGGCAATTTAGAGATTAAGCACTGTGTGCATGTGTCTTACATGTTTTCCCAACTCTCCATCGGCCCATGCAGTATCTTAGTGCCCCCCCCACACACACACACCTCCCGGCATGCTATCTGTGGTAGATTAGTAATGCTTCCCCTCTGTTACGGCCTGGTGCATCAGCAGAAGGGGAGAGACATGGTGTGAGTGTGTGCCAGTCCTCAGGAGTTCACACTCAGTAGGGACTCTGATCATGCGTGCTCATTGCATAAGTCCAAACAACTCTGGTGGGCTTGGAGAAAAATTGGACCACGTGGTGCAGGTCAGCAGTGCTTTGGCCATGTGATCAGACAACAAGGTGCTCAGATGCTGCGCACACAGCTTGGTATAATCTTCATAGAGAAGCACTGACCAAGAGAAGTGATCCTTCAGCATCGGTACCTGACCTCACTAATGCTCTCAGCCTGCAATCAGATCCTCACAGCAAAGTTCCAGCATCAGTACCTGACCTCATTAATGCTCTCATCCTGCAATCAAATCCTTACAGCAAAGTTCCAGCATCAGTACCTGACCTCACTAATGTTCTCCTGCAATCAAAACCTCATAGCAATGTTCCAACTTCAGTACCTGACCTCACTAATACTTTCAGCCTGCAATCAGATCCTCACAGCAATGTTCCAGCATCAGTACCCGACCTCACTAATACTCTCAGCCTGCAATCAGATCCTCACAGCAATGTTCCAGCATCAGTACCCGACCTCACTAATACTCTCAGCCTGCAATCAGATCCTCACAGCAATGTTCTAGCATCAGTATCTGACCTCACTAATGCTCTCCTGCAATCAAACCCTCACAGCAATGTTCCAGCATCAGTACCTGACCTCACTAATGTTCTCCTGCAATCAAACCCTCACACCAATGTTCCAGCATCAGTACCTGACCTTACTTAAGCTCTCAGCCTGCAATCAAATCCTCACAGCAATGTTCCAGCATCAGTACCTGAGTCACATGAAGCTCCACCCACATCTTCTCAAACTAGCGTAACATCATTGGACAGCGTAACACACTTGGAGGAGAACACTAACCACCAATTATGTTATGTCAGCCACCAGGTGCCATCGTTGATTGGGATCATGTTGAGTGATGGGGGAGAGGGAGGACCACTCTAGCGTAATGCTCTCTCATTTTTCAACTTCAAGAACTGACTGTTTGCTTGCTACCTAATATATCCCACCTCACTAACTAGATAGTCAGTGCCATTCACTTTGCCTGTCAGTGGTGTTAATGTTATGGCTGATCAGTGTATATTGTGAACTGGTTTGAAAACTTACCGGCTGTTGGTTATCTGTCCAGAATTTCTATGTCACTGCTTTTGGAAAAGTGCAGTAATTTTGGCATCTACAGCAGATCCCTGATCAGCACTCGATACACTGAGAGCTCAGTGATCTCAGTGACGAGCTCAGTGGTAGACATCTCAACCCACATACACGGCGCCTCTTAGAAGTGTAGGGAGAGCTCCCTAAATGGTGCATAGGTGTTATGACAACCTGATTGTTTGTTTATACAGTTTTCATGCCGTTTCTTTACAGATTTGAGAAGTGACAGACTGGGGGAGGAAGGAAAGCTGCTTTAGAAACAATAATTGCTTCATGTTATGAAGATAACTGGCTTATCCATTTACCGACTCTAATGTCAGAGTAGCCTCGGTTTTCCTTTAAAGCAGTGGTTTCTCAACCTGTGTGACATGTCAGTCCCTGCCGTTGGTGCTTTTTTATTTTTATAATTTATGACATACACCAATCAGCCATAACATTAAAACCGCTTGCCTAATATTGTTTGGTCCCCTCGTGCCAGAAAAACCCATCCAGGCATGGACTTCACAAGATGTCTGAAGGTGTGCTGTGGTATCTGGCACCACGGTGGGGCCTCCATGGGTTGGATTAGTGACCACCACATCCAAAAGATGCTTATATACATATATATTTTTTCTTTTGTTTGTTATTGCTATACAGTGTCGACCAGAGAAGGATGGGTTCTGAGCCTTCTTGAGTCAGTTGTAAAAAGCGCTATAGAAATAAACTTGACTTATTCAGAAGGAAATTTGAAGGCACCTTGAAGTCCATTCTTTCATTTTCTAAACTGCTTCTTCTGTTTCCGGGGGAGCTGGAGCCAATCCCAGCTGACTGCGGCCTAAGGCGGGGTTCACCCAGGACAAGAGGCCAACACATAGACAGACAACCATTCATACACACACTCACACCTACACCTACGGGCAATTTAGAACATCCAGTCAATCTACTGCAGCCTTTGGACAGTGGGAGGAAACCGGAGAACCTGGAAGAAACACACGTGAACAGCTCACAAACTCCGCACAGAAAAGCACCCGGGGATCGAACCCAGGACCTTCTCACTGTGAGGCGACGGCACTAACCACTGCACCACTGTGCCGCCCTACCTTGAACTCATGTCCCTCAAATCGTCCCTGAGCAATGTTTGCAATGAGGCACTGGAAGCTTCCACTAGAGGGTGCGCCAGAAAATGTAAACAATTAACACCCCAACATTCAAAGAGGTCAGTATTTGGTTCATGTTATGGTTAGGGCAGGGAAAGGAGCAGCAGCAGGCCCCTAAATGAATGGTGAGTGTGTTTCTCTTGTTCTGCCAATGCAACACACCCACTGGCAGGACTTTCCAACATCCAACAGAGCGTCTGGTGATCTCCTCCATCAGATTAACCCTTCACGGTGTAGCATCACAGGGCTGTGTCACTGGCCACTTATCCCTGAAGCATACTGTCACACCGGTGTGATATGGAACCACTGAACATCCTAATGCGTTCTAACTCTCCATTCTACAGTAGAAGTTAACGTGAGTACAGTGTTCAGTGGACGCGCCGTTGTCTTTACACTCAGAGCTTTATATTTTCACTGTTTTACATGTGAAAGTGGATCAATGAATAAATCACACAGAACACGCGTCACAGCCAACGCAGTGCAGTTCACTCCAAAGCAGAACACACACAACTGAGAAACACACACTGGCTGTTCGTCCTGCAGCGCTGTACAACACATCTGTCCTTCTGCACAACTATCACACACGACATGACACGCGTCAAAGTAAAACCAACAAAAGAGTTAAATTAATAAATAAACCACTTCACAACAGCGCCCCCTGGTGTTAAGCAGGGTGCCAACTCTTTTTCAGTGGTTTAAGGGGGATTTCTGATAAATCTGTGCTGTAAAACTGTAATAAAACAGCACTGGTCTCAAACACTGCAGACAGGCCCTCACATGACGTTTCATTGGATCACGGAACAGGCCCAAAATCCAGGCTCCAGCCCAGGTGATACATCTTCAAAGGTTTGTAATACAATGAGTTTCCTTGCTGTGTTAGAAGTGCGTTCTGTAATTAATCTAAGACAACGTGCATTGATTTTAATTAAGCGTCTCAAATTTTCCGCTTTGCCTAATTCGCCGAGCTTCATGCTCAAGGCAACTGCACTGGCACGTGATGCTGCAAACGTGACTCCTCATTCTTCCAAATATATTGCATGTACTTTAGTGGGTGACACACACACGGGCGCGCGCATACATGCTTGACCGAACTGCGTGAGGGTTCTGGAGGGTTACATAAGTGTAGTAAGTCATTCCTCGGCGGGAGAGCGTGGCGGCCCAGTAGGAGGACATGATTTGAGGGGGTGATGGTGTGGTCACACCTGCTCTTCCTCCGGTCTCATCTGCGCCGCGTTCTGGCTCGGCACACGCGCCTGGGGCGAGAAACTTCACAAAGACCTCAATAGAAACACACTCATAGAGTGAGCAGCAGGTGATCCGGAGGTGACGAACTGTAATGAACCATCTCCATTGAAAAAGTGGAGGCAGTGAATATCCCAACAACCTGCTGATGGGTTAATTGGCATCTGTGGAGGCCTGGAGAATACGAAGAGCACAGGATTGACAGAGATCCACAGATCTAATCAAAGACATAGACTGTCTAATTACGGCTCTACTGATCTAAAACCGAACGGAAGGGTTCTTACCGGGGGTCTCTTAATCTTTTGAAGGGTCTGTCATGCTAAATAAGAACATGGTGTTTCGTATTAGGGTTCTGTTGTGCTAAAGAAGGACGTATTGTTTCTTACTTGGGTTCTGAAGAACATGGTGTTTCGTATTAGGGTTCTGTTGTGCTAAAGAAGGACGTATTGTTTCTTACTTGGGTTCTGAAGAACATGGTGTTTCTTATTAGGGTTCTGTTGTGCTAAAGAAGGACGTATTGTTTCTTACTTGGGTTCTGAAGAACATGGTGTTTCTTATTAAGGTTCTGTTATTCTACAGTAGTAGATACAGCTTCTTACTGGGGTTCTATTGTGCTATAGAAAAATCTTTTGATGTAAAGAAGAACAAAGGGTTCTTATTGTGGGGTTTGTTAATCTAAAAAATAACATAACACTTATTATTGGGGTTCTTATTGTCACGAACTGAGGGTGATTGGAAGCAGGTGCAGCGACTATTTACAAAAAGAGGACTTATTAAACAAGACGCAAACACAGCAAAACAAACTAGAAAACAAAGAAGGACTAGGATAGCACGACTTGGATAAGGTAAAACCAGATAATCGCCACGGTGTAGACGACATGAATGACCACACGGAAGACTACAATAACCGTCGAAGGCAAAGGCAAACACAGGGGTTTAAATAATTACATGTAACCAGCAACACCTGACATGAGGATTGACAGGAAACGAGACACAGCTGTGAGGCGGGGCTAGGGCGTGGCTAGACACAACAGGAGGACACAAGCACATGGCTAACCAAAACAAAACACGGACATGGACACGTGACTCAGGAAAACAGAACCAGATGAGACAAGATGGAACCTCACACCTATGAAAGAAAGAAGAACCAATGGTTCTTACTGAAGTGTCTATAATATAAAGAACAACCTATGATTACATACAGGGGTTCTATTAATGTAAAGAAGAACATTGTGCTTCTTACTGTGGTTCTCTTGGTCTAAAGAAGAACAGGGGTTTCAGGTAGAAGTTCTGGTAATCTTAAGAAGAACACAGGGGTTTTTGTTTGGGGTTCTATTGGCCTAAAGAAGAACATAGTGCTTCTTATTAGGATCTATTGAACAGTTCAATTTGGGTTCTGTTGGTCTAATGAAGTACATAGGTTTTCTTATTAGCTTCTAATGACCTGACGAAAGTCATAGGGTGTCATCTTGAGGTTCTGTAGATCTAAAGAACAGAGATTCTTATTGACGTTCAGTACATTTACAGAAGAACATTGGGTTGTTTTACTGCAGTGGCCTTGATCTTGAGAAGAACACCTTGTTTCCCAATGGGGTTCTATTGATCTAAAGAGGAACTTGATTTTTTTAAAAGGGGTGGGGGGGTCAGTGTTCAAGAGCAAATAGCGTGTTCAGTCTTATCTTGTCGGAGAACTGGTTGATCTGTCAGCAGCTGGCAGCTCTTTCTGATGTGTGCTCTGTTGATGAATACCGTCATGCATATTTCATGACAGAACCCTTAAAACTGACAAAAGATCGGCTGCGGATTGACGATCCGGAGTCTGAACACATTAACATACACGAACAAAGCTTGATTTCCAGCCAGTCATTGGTGGAATGACAGAGGGTTTACGTCAATGTTTTATTCAACACTGCTATGTCCGAGTTTAAAACTACAAAAGGGGTCGGCTCTGCCAAACCTCTGCGTTCTTTAATTGCCTAAAACAAAGTCTTGTACATTGTTGAATCACTCTCTTACACCTCGTCCCAACAGTGAAAGTGAATAGTGGAAGTAACTATTTGTCATTGTGAACACACCCCATCACACAAATTGCACCACCACCAGTGAAGCAGTGGGCAGCTATCAACAGAACCCGGGGAGCAGTGTAGCAGGACGGAACCTTGCTCAAGGGAACCTTATGTGACGATTGTGGGGACTTGGACGCGAGTGCGAGTTCAAGCAGATGGATTTTTATTGAACCCAGGCAGACAGAACCAATGGGAAGATCCAAAATCGGAAACAGACAGTCCAGGGTCAACAGGAGCATGCAGGTATGTCCGAGAAGCTAAGGCTAAGGTCAAGATACTAAAGCTGAGGTCAATACATAAAGGGCTAAGGCTAGGGTGCTAAGGTGCTATGGCTACGGAGGCTAAGAATATGGTGTGGGAACCAATAAACTTGTGTTGGGTGCGAGTTTATGTCATCCCTCCCATTAGCCCCCTGATCCACACTACCTGTGCAAAGCTGGATCTGGGAGCTCGGACTGGGGTGACCAGTGCCGACCACCAGGTGGCGGCACCTCCCCAGAAGGGACCCTTTTCCTTACACCTTAGTGGTACCTGGGCTGGGACTTGAACCTGTGACCCTATGATAACATGGGCAAGTCCACAACCAATAGGCCACCACTGCCCTAACAGAAAGTAGGGTTACAGTTGTAGCATCGCAAAGCCTTCAAGATGTCGACACTGGAACCGTTGCTTGGCAGCAAATATCCTGGACCAATCAGCTAACAGCTTGAATGTCTTAACTGAAAATACTTTTGTAAGATTAGGACACTTATGTTACATCAGTGCGAGTCGTTTATTGCAAAAACTGGCTTATGACTGGTGTAGTCATCCTCATTCACATGCACCAGTGAGGCTTGGGTGACCATGACCCTGTTGCCAGTTTACCGGTTTCACTTTTGGTAGGAACTACCTGCTGCACACCTGGACCACTCCACAAAACCTGCTGTTTGGAGATGCTCTGACTCAGTTGCCACAATAAGGCCCCTTGTCAAAGTGGCTCAGATCCTTACGCTCACCCATTGTTCCTGCCTCCAGAACATGAACTTCAAGAACTGACTGTTCACTTGTGGCCTAAAATGTCCCACCCCCTTGTCAGGTGCCACTGAAATGAAATAACTAGATAGTCAATGTCACTAGCTTTACTTGGCAATGTTATGGCTGACCGGTGTGTATCATTGCTACTAGAATTTTCCATCTGACTTACAGGTAAGTGCTGTGTTTTAAGCATCGGTCTACATATCAGTGCCTCCTTTTTTTGCTCCGGGGACCATAAAGTCCTGTTCAGGATCTTCTGGACCACAACTAATGACCTCAGCGGACTGTGCTACCTGGATAAAACCAGCACAGCAGACTAACAGACAGTGTTTTACTGGGGAAGTGGTAGCCTAGCACATAATCAGAGTGTTGCAGGTTCAAGTCCTGGCCCAGGTACCAATGAGGTAAAACTGAGCAAGATACCGTCCCACTACATTGGTCCCTCGGTGCTGTTGATAGCTAGTGGTTAAGGCCCTGCTTTTGTAAACAGAAGGTCGCAGGTTCATGTCCTGGTTTTGCTCATTTGGACGGTGTATTTTGGTGTTTCCAGTGACGTATCTTAACTTTTCGACGAGAAAGCATTTCTGGAAGAGTCTGAGTAAAGACAAACCTCCACGGCTTCAGATGTAACAAAGTGAGGAAAGTTGCTCCTTGTTTTCAGAGCCCTGCCTGGAGCACTGCTGCGCATCTGAAGCTCTGAAGCTGCCATGTGACTCATAATCGCCGCCGATCGTCCAATCACGCTGAGTAAGCCGCGGCGCGTGCCAGCTGGAGAGGACAGGGCCGGCCACAAGTGGTCATTGACTCAGAGGGTGTGTTTGTGTGTGCGTGTTCGTGGGTGTATGTTCAAAGGGGTGAACGCTCACATTCCTCTTATGCAATATTTTGCAACAACACTTTCCTCCCAGATGATTCGATATTGTGTTTGACACAATCGGTGTAGAACCAATGTACTAACACCTTTACAGGTGCGCCTCACAGGTCAGTGGGTTTTAAAGACCACCCCTGCCCTCAGACACATGCTTTTTAAATGGGTTAAACTCTTCTTGGAACTTCAACCGTCCACAGAGCTCCACTGGCCCCAGATGTGGTTGGAGCCTCTTATAGTTGAGGGGGATTTTTGAGTCTAAATTTAGCTCCTTTTCCTAAGAACTGGAGCTACAAGGCTAACATTGCTAACACTTGAAGTCAATAGGCACCCAAATGTTTTCAAACCTCAAAAGTTCTCTTGAGCCACTCAAACTAAATCCAGCTCCTCATTAAGGTGGAGCGGACTTGTGGGCTTGGTTTAGGGCACAATATGACTTACAGGCTGCGTGTAGTTCTGAAGGTTTGAGTGACTATTGAGTTGTTGTGTTTGGGCTTAGTACCCAAGCATGTCTTGTCTGATCTTGACCAAACCTGAGCATTCACAGAAGACATTTTAGAGATTTTCAGATTTTCTAGACTTTCTAGAACGAACCCATGGTTAGCCAAAATGATCCTCCCTCCCGCAACAAATGAAACTCCCCCCCCCCCCCCTACACAAGTGTTTGTACAGCTGGTCCTGATGGCTCATGACTAACAGTTTTAACTGAAAAATCTTATTATTATTAATAATAATAATAAAAATAATAATAATTATGATTATTAACACTGTGATGTTGTTCTATTTGTTTTGTGTGTAAGATGGTAAACGGACTGCTGCCCAGGCAACAATAGCAAGGTCCCTGTCCCTGAGCGGCTCCATCACTTTGTTTTTGCAGTATCTCTCCTCTGAGAGTACTGTGACTCGCCTCTATTGATCTCCCTGTGCCTCGAGGTGATTTATGACCAAAGGGGTACTGGGATAGATTCTGGCTCTTGGGGAATGTAAAGTGTCTCTAGTGGATCGTATTGACTGTCCCATGCATTCAGGCTCTTTAAAGAGTGGTGTAAAGTTCCCAGATGCAATTTTTATTCTGTTAAAGTGACAAAATGTGTATTTAACCCATCTACACGTGGAGCACAGGCAGCTTTAGCCTCATACCTCACATTATGGGCAACCGCTTTAAAACTGTAAAGTGCTCATTATAGTATATATTTACGTATATATACTATATATATAGCTCATTTTGTATATATTTTTTAGATTTATTTTTATATGTATTATTTATTTATCACAATCTTACTGCTGAGTTTACTGGTCTAACACATTTCATTGTACTGTTGACCCACCGGTAACATACGTATGATCAATAAACTGACCTTGAACTTGGCTTTATGCATGTAGAATTGTATTCTAGCTAATGTGGGGCCATTTCTATTGGTCCTTCATCTTGAAACATGATAGATGTGGTGAAACGGTGTGTGAACAGTTGCTCTGTGTGTTTAATGCTGGAGTTCATTCAGTTTGTTTATTCATTTTGTGAAGCAGAACGAGTCATCCAGACTTTCTCACTCTCAAGCTGTCGGCCAAACATGAGAGCTCTCGTTCCCTCTCTCTCTCTCTCTCTTTCTCTCTCTCTATCACTCTCCCTATCTCTCTCTCACTCTCACTCTCTTCCTCTCTCCCTCTCTCTCTATCTCCCTCTCTCTCTCTTTCTCTCTCTCTATCTCTCTCTCACTCTCCCTCTCTCTTTCTCTCTCTCCATCTCTCTCTTTCTCCCTCTCTCTCCCTCTCTCTCTCTCTCTCTCTCTCTCTGTCTCTCGTTACATTCACAGTTGTATGACAAATAATCTGATGTTTGTGTTGCAACTCCGGGAGTAAAAAACCCCATTAAAAAAACCTGAACATTGTAGAGACTGTGATGAAAACAGCAACCAAGGATGGATGTGGGGGGACGGGCAGATTAGGCCACGATGCCCTGTTTGCCAACGCTTACTTCACCAATCACACCCCTGTCCACCCAGTCAAAAAAAAATTCTATCACCATGCCCCAACACCTCCCAAACTGCGCCACACCTCCTGAAACTCCAGCACCTGCCTCTTTAAAGGTCTCTACATGAGCCTGGGTGGGCCACAGGGTCGAGGGGCAGGGGGCTGGGTAATGCCCTCAGTGCCCACTATGGACAAAAATGCATCATGAAAGGCCCCTCTAGACTGGCAAGTGAATGCCCCTTTGGGTGCCCCTTTATGCCATAAATCATGATGTGCCCTCTAGAACGAGAACATTTGGTAGTTTGCTTAAATGAGTGACCTTCTAAAGTGCCCACAGCAATGGTCTGAACTGGACGTTCCCTATGGTTGCCCCTCCAGTGCAAAAGGATCCCATTGCGAAGTGCCCTCTATGCCACCCTTTCATGACAGTGCCCTTTCCAATAGAAGGAATAGAATGCAGTGCTACAGGTGAGAAAGCGCGATGAAGTGCCCAGCGAGGTGCTCCTCTCTTCAGTGGAGAAAATGTGATGCAGTTCAGTTGAAGGTGTCCCGATGCGAGAATGTGGGGACGTTTCCTAATGGAGAAGTGCCACTCCAGTGGAGAAAAGTGTGACGTGGTGCCCTTACAATGGGGTAAACTACAGGTGCCTTTTTGATGAAAAAAGCTCATGAGGTGACCCCTTATATGCCCTTTCAAGTGCCATTGCCATGAAGAAACAAAAATGCTGGTGAAAAGACACATAACATCATGAATTTACTTCTCACTCTATGCCAACAAATCAGGTGGTGCAGTGGTGCAGTTAGCAACGAAATGTGACCTCTGCATTTAACCCGTCACACGGGGAGCAGCTCCCTCACGGCCCGAAATGGAAAAGTGGATTAAAATGAAAGCACATCTGTACTTTCTAGCTAGGCTGTTACAGTGAGTTCTGCTGGAGTCCTGTTCACAGTCCTGTTTCTCATGTTGATGTCCTATAGCCTTGGACTCTGTTTACTATCTTTCTCATCTGTCAGTCATCACAGAGGGAGCTGCTGCCCAGCCGTTCAACCTGATCAGCAGCCATCGCAGCCCACCTGTACACTAGGAACTGATGCACTTCCACGGCAGGCCAAACACCATATATTGGCTCTGCAACAACGGTGGGTATTGAGGAGAGACCACTTGAATATGAACAAGATGGTGTAGTGGTTAGCGCTGTCGCCTCACAGCGAGAAGGTCCTGGGTTCAATCCTCGGGTCACCTCTGGTGCTTTTCTCTGTGGAGTTTGCAAGCTCTCCAAGTGTTGGCGTGTGTTTCCTCTGAGTTCTCCGGTTTCCTCCCACAGTCCAAAGGCTGCAGTAGGTTGATTGGATGCTCTAAATTGCCCGTAGGTGTGAGTGTTTGTGTGAAAGGTTGTCTGTCTATGTGTTGCCCTGCGATGGGTTGAGCCTCCTCAAATAGGAGAGAGACCCGCACAATGGTGCGAGGTCTCGTCAGTTATCTGCGATTCTGAGCGTTTGGATTGTGTATTTCGGATTTCTTGGTTTTAACTAAATTTTGGTACTTGGATTCTGTTTCTTGCTTAGCCTATGACATTCTCGTTTGCCGGTTATTGGACCTCTGCCTGCCTTACGACTACGACTTGTCTGATCTTTGTTATTCCTGTTTGCCGTGATTCTGAACCTTTTTGCTTGGACTTTGACACTGATTTTGCCTGCTCTCTGAAAACCCTGTCTGCCGTGTTTTTGAACCTCTTTTTGAACCACTTGGAGACTTTCATTAAAAACCTCAATTGTACCTGCGCTTGTTTCCAAACTTCCTACGGGAATCCACAGGTCGTTACACCTGTCCTGGGTGAACCCTGCCTCAGGCCTACAGTCAGCGGGGATTGGCTCCAGTTTCCCCGCGACCCGGAAACGGAAGAATCGGTTTAGAAGATGGATGTTTGTAAGAGTATCTCTGTCCATGAGTAAATGAAAAAAAAAACGATGTTAAACACTGTCAAAAGCAAGACAAGGCATGAAAAATGTTCTTGCCATTCTTGTTGAGGCACAAACTCGCTTTTAACCACTAACCACTGTTCCGACCGGGTCTTGTCCAAAACTGGCAACAGTGTGACAACCTCTGTGTTTAATATAGTAGCGCCAACCAAAGCTCGGTCTTGCGAGCCCTGAATTAATACTTCCCTCAGTGGAGTCTTGAAGCAACAGACGTGTGTGTGTGTGTGTGTTTGTGTGTGTGTGTGTGTGTGTGTGTGTGTGTTTGTGTGTGTGTGGGGAGGATGGGTTCCTCTTCTGAGTCTCGGTTCCTCCCAAGGTTTCTTCCTCCAGCTTAGGGAGTTTGTCCTTGGTTTTCTCATGAGGGGCTCGGACCCAGAAAGTAAGTGAGTGTGAAAAAGTAAGTGAACCTTTGCTTTCAGTATGTGGTCTGAGCCCCTTGTGCAGCAATAACTGCTGCTAAATGTTTACGCTAACGGTCGATCGGTCACTTCAGCTCGAAGCAGTTCTGGCCCGTTCCTATGCTCCCTCTCTCTTTCTCTTCTTCTCTCCTCTCCCACTTTCATCTCTCTCTCACGCTTTTTTCTTTCTCAGGCTCACTGTTTCTCTTCTCTCTCTGCTTATAACCCTCTATCTTTTCTCGCTCTCCCACTCTCTCTTCTCCCCCTCTTTCCATTCCTGTCTCTACCTCTCTCCCACTCTCTCTTTCTCCCCCCTTTCTCTTAATATAACTTCCAACTCTCTCTCTCCTTTCATCTCTCTCTACCACTCTCTCTGTGTGTCTCTCTTTCTCTACCACTCTCTCTCTCTCTCTGTGTGTCTCTCTCTACCACTCTCTTTCCTTCATCTCTCTCTACCACTCTCTCTGTGTGTCTCTCTTTCTCTACCACTCTCTCTCTCTGTGTGTGTCTCTCTCTACCATGCTCTCTTTGTGTCTCTTTCTCTACCACTCTCTCTGTGTGTC
The DNA here is from genome assembly GCA_037974385.1 of Arnoldichthys spilopterus. Taxonomy (NCBI): domain Eukaryota; kingdom Metazoa; phylum Chordata; class Actinopteri; order Characiformes; family Lepidarchidae; genus Arnoldichthys; species Arnoldichthys spilopterus. Next base: position 31,685,883 of record JBBPDA010000041.1, on the reverse strand, counting down.
TCTCTTTCTCTACCACTCTCTCTCTCTGTGTGTGTCTCTCTCTACCATGCTCTCTTTGTGTCTCTTTCTCTACCACTCTCTCTGTGTGTCTCTCTTTCTCTACCACTCTCTCTCTCTGTGTGTGTCTCTCTCTACCATGCTCTCTTTGTGTCTCTTTCTCTACCACTCTCTCTGTGTGTCTCTCTTTCTCTACCACTCTCTCTCTCTGTGTGTGTCTCTCTCTACCATGCTCT
>JBBPDA010000041.1:31649843-31685550 GCA_037974385.1 Arnoldichthys spilopterus | reverse complement strand
TGAATTATTATATTTGAATGATTAATAATAATTGATTATTTATATAGCACCTTTCATATATAAAATGTAAAGTGTAACTTCATTATTATTCATTAAAAAGATGACTACTACTAATAAAAAAATATTATTATTAATAAAAAAAATATATATTAAGTTATTAAATAATATTATTATTTAGAGTGGTGACTGTCTCTTAAGCAGGTGGAAAATTAGCTGCGATGGTCTGTTGGTTCCCTTGGTAAGTGTGAGCGCATGTTTGTTTTTGTCTTGCAGGTGAGGGCGAGCGCCATCGCGCAGGACGCCGATCAGAACTACGACTACGCCAGCAACAGTGTCGTGCTGCACCTGGAGCCTGGAGATGAGATCTACATCAAGCTGGATGGAGGCAAGGCCCATGGAGGCAACAGCAACAAATACAGCACCTTCTCAGGGTTCATCCTTTACGCCGATTAGTGCACACCAAGCCCTCCTGCATGCACGGATGGGTGGGTGGATGGACGATCAGAGGTCTGGGGCTGATGACAGCTCTTCACCCAGAGACACTGGTTGCATGTGAAACGCTGCATTCACGTTCAACGGAGAGCTGGACGGTTACCGTATCCATAACAGCATCGTGAGCTCCACCATGACGTCTCAAAAAACCCGATGTGGAGTCAGAAGTGAGAAGATCAGCATGTGAACCCACTGGTTAGATTTTAGACAAACCACTGTGATGTTTAGGAAAAGGCAGAAGAACCACCTGCCATGTCGTGTTTGTTGTTGACCAGACCCGAGTCTGTTGTGTCTGTTCTGACCAAAACTTAGGTTTAAGCTCAGATGTTCTGCAGACTGTCATTAACAGTCAGAGCAGTTATGAGCTTGTGTTGTTAGTTTCGGTGACACCTGGTGACAGTGCTGCACTTCTGGTAAGCTGTTTTTTTATTTAAGATGTCAGAAACACAGTGTAAAATAAAAGCATCTTCCTGTTGCAAATTGCCTTGTTTTGTATATTTTTATTACATTTGTTTACACCAGTTTTGGTGGACAATCATATATACACAACCCATCAAAAGTATTAGAAAACCTAAGCAGTTGTAATGGAAAGGGGCAATGCCCCTGTGGGACGTCAAGGGGAGTTGTCTCTATCTGGTGGCCAAGGCCGGTAGCCCCGAGACCCAGACCTTGCCTTAACTGGGATCAGGTGCGGCTAGTTAAGAGACTGAGGGCCGGGGTTACATAAACTTGGGCAACCAGATGGAGGACGCTAAGCAACTAGTCTACTGCAAGAGATAGAGCTGAGCGAGTTCATGTGTTTTTGATCTACTGTTGAAGGAACTTGGAACTGTCTTCTTGACCTCGTTTTTGGATTTCCCCTTTTGGTTTTGGTTGCCTGCCTGTTTTAAATAAAACAGTATTTTTGACCTGCACTGGTGTCCTGCAACTCATCCCGATCATGACAGCAGTAAGCAGTTTGATTACAGTGAATAACTTCAAATGGTACAAAGGTGAGGGTTAATAAATAAATACATAATAGATCAAAAGTTTGGGTTGAACTAACAAACTGAAATGTAGATCATAGAAAACGGGCTTTTCCCCAAGCTGGAGAACCTGGAGAACTTCCAGCTTCTATTGCAGCAATGGAAGTCAATAAAGCCTTGAAGGTTAATGCAGATCATTCCCACAGGAGCCCCAACTTCATTAGCCCCAAAATATTAGCACAATAATGTACTGCAGTAGTGCTGTATATCAGTATCACAATGGGGAGGAAAAGGCCAGAAACCCACACACAGTGAGATCATGAGCCCAAACATTAGAAGAGAAGAACTCTGCAGTAGATTCGGTTCATGGAAGAGCTGCACAGTCTCCAGACTTCAGCTCCATCCAGCTGGTTTGGGATGAAAGTAAAGCACCGTGGGTAAGTGCACCTCTTTGCCTTAACTTTTAGTGTGTGTATGTGTAAGCATATATATTTAATGAGTGTACACATTTGTATGTATATGCAAACATATTTTCATACATATATTTAGATTAATAGTATAAACATATCTTCAAATAATATACATTGTTAAACCTTATCTTTATATTTATTAATATTAATCCATATTACATATTTATACATTAGATTGTATATATTGTTTATTATTTTGCACAGTATATTGTTCATTGTGTCGTTTATATTTTGTTGTATTGTGTTTTTATACTGTTGTACTTGAGAGACGCCATCGGCCAGAAACAAATTTCTTGTATGTGTTTCGCTCACATAATTGGCCAATTAACACGATTCTGATTTTCCAAACACCTTAAGTTTTTGTACAAAGTATCGATATCGGACCAGTATCGACGATACCAACCTAAATTCGACTTGGTATAAGTGGGCGTGTCTATTCTTGAAGTGGGGGGTGCAATTGTGCAATTTGTTTGGTGATTCGGCCTCTAGTAGCTCTTTTCCATTGGGGCAGTGCTAATGCAGAGCCAGTTCTACCTGCATTTTGAGAACTGACCCACATATGGACAGTTATAAGAACCGAACGTGACGTAGCGGGAGTCTGTCAGGGTTCCACAGAAACAATGTTTTTTACTGATTTTAAAGTCGTTACATGTTGCCTGTGAATGTAAAACTGAGTGTAAGAACTTGGCCAGTTTCTCCTGCGTTGCTGTTAAAGCCCATAGTGCCAACAAAACACCGATCTCTTCTACAAACCTCTGCTGGATCGACTATTTGCTGCTTTCGTGTTTTTAGCTAAATGGTGGCCATATCCTGCATCAGCCCTGCCCACAGCCACTCACAGCAGTGGTTCCAACTTTGGGACCAGCAGTTTTGTGAAGCAGTGTCGGTGCCGGATTTTTGCACCAGTCTTTTAATGGGGGAAATGCGCGGAGCCCGTTCTAGGTTTGGAACCAGAACACCGGCACCAGTATAGTGGAGAAGAGGTGAGGTGCATGGCCCCAGTCGCTTATTACGACTAATTTGTGGAGTAGCGCCATCTAGTGAATGTAAATGCAAAAATCTAGCGCTTCACTCGCCAGTATTTATCGGCATTCATGTTCGAGCACTATTGCCTCTACCGTAAGGAAGGTAGCTATTGGCTGTCCCAAAAGTCGGTAGAAGTCATTTAATGGTGAATTTGCATAAAAAACCATGTGCACGTGAGTCTAAATGGACAATTTAGGAGAGAGAGGAATAACGCAGTGGGAGAGACAAAAAGTGAGTAAAAACACCCTAAATATTGTTTAGAACTATGAATTATCTTTATTTTGTCGATTTGTTTTTTTTTTTAAATGTCACAATTCCAACCCTCTGCCTTTATCTGGGCTTGGGACGGGCAAAAGTGACCCAAAAGAGACACTCTGAGTTCTTTAGGTTTTTTTTGTATTTTTTTAGTGGGCGAGGTGAGTAAGTGACCGAGGCTTTGTGAGTCAGGTGCAGTGATTTATTTTAGATAAAGAAAATTTGACATTTACATCAGCCAGCGGCGGCTTCTCGCAAGCGCACTTCATTTGCAGTCTGGACACGAAGGGGTGAACATCTCCTGCTCTGATTGCAGCTAGTAGGGACTTCTGTGCGAGGACTGGGCCGCCTGGGAGCGCTTTGGACCAGGGAGGGGCCCACGGCAGCACCCGGTGCTCGGTGAGAACAGTAAGAACGATACTTGCTTTAATAGCAGTCTCTCCAAAAGTCTCCAATAAGACCAGAAAAAAAAAATCACTATCTGTCGCTAGTCGCTTTTTTGAAGAATATAAAGTCGCTAGAGGGTCCGAATACTTGCCAAAACATGGTTCAAGCTTCATCAAATTTGACACGGTGAATCACTACCGCACTGTTGGAAAGCACACCAATCGTCATCCATAGAGAAACTGCGTCCATACCTGGCACAGTTCAGCATCTCAAATGCCACCTAAGATAGGGGTGGGCTAATGTGGTCCTGGAGGTCCGGTGTCCAGCCCAGTTTGGTAGTTCTTCTCAAACACACTCCCTAAACCTGGCCATGAACAGGGGGGCTGAACCAGGTGCGTCTGAACAGGGAGATCGACAAACTGTGCTGCACACCTCTGGGACAGACCCTTGGCCTACGCTAAAGTGTCACAATCTGAGGCTCACCTCATAAAGTTCTATTTGACTCAATTAACAAATTGGCTGCAAATGGCCAATCAGAATTCAGCAGCCAGTACATACCTGGGTGAACAGCCAATCGTAATGAAATTTGGTAGGCTCGTTCTTAACAGCATATAGACGCTCTTTACCCAATTTCACACACATCAGCCATAAGATACAGTAATTACATCATGTTTTCCTCTGACTTGGTTCTGCCTCTCGTCCAAATTCATTCATTTCGTAGTATTTACAAAATTCACATCCTTTCACCTGTTGAAGCAGCCAAACCTCTCAACCTCTACATGGACCTCACATTATCTTTCAACTTCTGCAGCAGACCTTATACTGTAGTAGTTTTTGTAAGCACCTGGCATATGTATTTATTGCAGTAGTTGCTGTCAGTAGTTACTGTAAACACTAGGCGTATGTATTTTGTAGCAGTTGTTCTCTGTAGTTACTGTAAACACTAGGCGTATGTATTTTGTAGCAGTTGTTCTCTGTAGTTACTGTAAACACTTGGCGTATGTATGTATTATAGTAGTTGCATATGTTATTTATTTTACTATTACGAGAAATGTGTTGGTCTTCCTTGTAACACCACCTCCAGTGTTACCCTATGCAGCGCTAATGCTTGATTGTTTCCTCTGTCCTGGAAGTTGCGTCAGCCAAATGAATAAATGTAAATGGACCTATTTTCTAGTTTGCTTTGTTGTATCATGAAACATTGCACATCTGATTGAGGTTCATTTGGATCCTCTACAGGATTTTATTCCACCTTCCACCTATTCCACCTAGTTTGCTCAAACCAGCTGCTGAGCTATTTAGGCAGTTGGAGCAAAATCCTGGGGAGGACTTTTACTTTCTGGACTCCTCACCTTTATTGGCCGAGAAGTGTTTCCGCCTATGCTGTTGTTTCTGATAGCGGCACAGAACTTGTAGGAGAACTGACCCATCATGTTTTCCAGGTGGATGAGACTTTGGAGTCTAAAATAACATTGAGCTTTTGGGAGTTTTTGATCAACAAACCTTAATCCTACAGTTTTCTTTTTTTAATTATAATTTATATAAAAGTAATGACCTTTGATGTTTCCCAGTCCTGTTCCTTGTTACCCGCTCCCAACACACCTGCATCCAGGCTATCAACTTCAAAAACTGACTGTTCACTTGCTGCCTAATATCCCCAACCTCCCTGACAGGTGCCACTGTAATGAAATGGTGTATGTCCATGTCGTTAACGGAGCTCGTTTACTTATGGGCCCTTTAATGAATATTAATGTAGTATTTCAAGCACGTTTCCACTGGTCTATTCACCAGGAAATGCTCCAACAAGGTAAAGACCAGTGTGGTGTGGAGAAATTGACTTTTCCATCCAGATTTTTATAGAACAATGACCATTATTAAATTTTCCTACAGGCCTCAGGAAACGTCAGCAGGTCAGCCTGTATTATCTGCATTCATGGCACAATAACAGCTTCAGGTTTATTTCTACTGCTGCTAAAAAAAAAAGTCAGGCATATTGTTGTCATGACAACCCAGAACAACTCAAGCCTGCTCTCACGTAACACAAATATGATAAAGCAGTACACACACTGAGAGCTAGAGACCAGGCCATCCGTTCTGCAGCTCCACAGATGTACACTGATCAGCCATAACATTAGCACCACTGAAAGGTGAAGTGAATAACACTGACTCTAGTTACTTCAATACAATGGCACCTGTCAGCAACTGGCAGCAAGTGACTAGCCAGTTCTTGAAGTTGATGTGATGGAAGCAAGAAATATGGCCAACGTAAGGATCTGAGACACTTTGACAAGGGTCTGATTGTGATTAGACTAGACAACTGAGTCGGAGCATCTTCAGAACGGCAGGTCTTGTGGAGTGTTCCAGGTCTGCAGTAGTTAGTAGCTACCGAAATTGATTAAGGAAGCACAACTGGTGAATTGGTGACAGGGTCATGGGCACCCAAGGCTCACTGATGCATGTGGGGAGTGAAGGCTAGCCTGTCTGGTCGGATCCCACAGAAGAGCTACTGTGATGTAAAAAGTGATGCTGACTGATAGAAAGGGGTCAGAACACACAGTGCACCACAGTGTTTCAGCAGCATGAGGGTCACACTCAGTTTTAGGCGGATGGTGCTAATGTTATGGCTGATCAGTGTATAGGATCACTTTTAAGATTAAGATTTAGGGTTTTTTTCCCCCTGCAACTAAACCACCAGTGAAAACTTGGTCGACCAAACTCTTCTTATGGACTAATAGTTTGGGCGACTATTAGGGGCGGGGCAGCCCTGAGGAATCGCGGCCTTGTTCTGATTTACAAACAAAGTGCCACAAAGAAAGAGAAGAATAAAGAGAAAACAAACACTGATTTGCAAAAACTGAGAACATTTTATTTCCTACAGTTAGTGCACGTTATTGCTATAAAATGCATATTTTTAGGCAGTTTTAATTAGGCTTTCAGCTTAGCTTGCATTGACTCAAGCGTCCCCATTATATGGGGTCCCACTGAGGGAAGATGATTATCACAAGGCATTTATAAAATCGAACGGCGTCTCATTCGTCTTTGTGCTTGTTCGTAAATCAGTTTGTTCCAGATTTGACTAAAACGTCCTTGTTTTGTTGAAACAATGACTAAATTGTGCTGATAATTATCAAATCAAGCCTTTTCTCTACTGTATTATACACATCATAAATCGCACCCTCCTCAAAGTCTGTTTTCATTTATTTCAGTTGAATCACGTCTAAGTGACACATCTCTGCTTTGGACTTGGATTTATGGGTCCTGTGATTTTTTTTTTGTGCGTGTAGTTGCCAAAGATGAATAGTCACCTACATCTTTGAGCTGCATCCATCTACAGCGTGATCTACAGAGAGACCTTTTACTAACATCAGCTACATTATAGCACCTAAAGCAAAAGCTTGCGAAAAATCCCATTTTTCCACTGACCGCAGATGTGGTCGATCAGCCGAGATGTGTCTGGAGTCCAAATTTTGCTTCTTTAGCTCAGATCCGGAGCTATAAGGATAATGTCGCGAACACTAGAAGTCAATAGTCACCGAAATCTCTTCATCCTGAAAACCTGTCTCCAGCATCCCAGATCTTCATTAAGGTTGCGCAGACTTGTGGGTGTGGTTTAGGACACAGTATGACTTACTGTGAGCTATAAACATGAAGTAAACAGAGCGCAACAGGGTCTGTTTTCTTAAACCATCTCAGGAGGATCACTCCAACGTCAGTCCTGCAGAACTGGTGCCTTCTTAAACAGCTGCCTGTACTTTAGTTTATAGTTCACAGTAAGTCATACGGTTTCCTAAACCACACTCACAAGTCTGCAACCTTAACAAAGAGCTGGATGTGGTTCGAGCGGCCTGGGAGACGTTTTGGAGCAAAAGAGATTTGGGTGACTACTGACGTCTAGTGTTAGCAACATTAGCCTCGTAGCTCCAGAGACTAAATTTGGAGACATATTTATGAAGGTGAAGAAGCAAATTTGGACTTCAAACATGTATTAGCTGATCTGGGGTCAGTGAAAACCCAGATACCTTTACCGTTACCTGAGTCTACGGCTTTGGTAACTCACGATTCATTCGGGTACCATCGTGCCTATTTAAAGGTTAACCAGTGTTTGGGGTTGTTGATCAGTATTTTGTCCACTTGGTTTTGGGTAATGCCTCGAGAAAGCATCTTCGGCACAATGTTCTTCAGGATGTGGGAGTAACCATGGCCACCGTACTTGGTCAGGCGGTTCTTGGTGTGGATGTCATGAGCGATGACAATCTTGTCTTCGTAGCCCTCTTTAATAAGGAACGCCAGCCTAAAGGAGACACACACACAACCTTTAGCCATATGGAGCAGGGAAGGGTGGGCGATACGGCACAAAAGCATCACAATGCTTAAAAGCTGTTTCACGAAATATCATATTTATGGACAAAATGCACTGGGACATTTACCTGTTGACCAAAAAAAAATATCTGTGATATATAATTCACATGAACATTTATTTAACTTAAAAATGCACAAAAAAGATATTTTTAACCAATTTCATTGTATTTTGTAAATATTAACACAAATTTAGAATTTGATGCTGCAACACACTTAAAATAAGTTGGGACCGAGTTCAAATCAGATTAAAACGTGAACAGAAACGCGAGTACTTTTTTTTTTTTGGATTGGATTTTATTTCAGGCAAGGCTTTAATATATCACATTATACACAGAGGTCACTCATTGTGCTGTCCAGATATAAAATGAGCATAAAAAGAGAAGATGGTAATAAAATTAGAACTAAGAACAAATTACAAGAAATAAAAGTAAGATTTAAAACAAATGAAGACAAAACAGATAAACATAACTGTATGTGGTAAAAGCAGAAAAAAAGTTTCTTTTTAAACTAAAGGCAGTGGAAAAAAAAGTTTTTAGGTTCTTTTTTTAAGGAGCAGTGTTGGTGTAGCGGTTAGGGAGTTGCCCTTTGACCTAAAGGTTACTGGTTAATTCCCAGACCAGTATAAGAACCACAGAGGTTCCTGTGAGCAAGGTACCATTCACCAGCACTACTCCCCGGGTGCTGCCCATGTCGGCTGCCCACTGCTTCTACACAGATGGGTTAAATGCAGAGGTCACATATGGTTGTGGTGCACTGTGCTGTGCTGTGTTCACAATGACAACCATTCACTTTCAATAGTGGCCGCAGTTAGTGGGAGGAGATCGGATCTCCATGAAGGGCTGGTTCCAGCAGGGGGCAGCATAGTGACTAAATGCCTTCGTTGTCTATATATTTCATTTATTTTTTGTGTTTTATTGGTCTAATTTCATGTGAATTACTAACTGTACGGCACTTTCAGCTGCATTTCTTGGACTGAAAAAAACTTTCTGAATGCTTCTGAAGCCAAACGAATACATGTAAATCAAACTCTACTCACATTTGAACCCTTTGGCAGTCACTCGGCATGTCTACGTCAGGGTTGAAAGTGTAGTTCAGCATTTCTGTCCCAAAGAGGTCATACTCAAGGTAGCTCCCCAGCTTTGCGAACTCCAGAAGCTCTGCAGGGTCAAGGATGGACCTGAGAAAAACCAACAGCAGCAGACAACTTCAACACTGCTCTCGGAAGCCCAGCAAACCTAGAGGTCACAGCAGCTGGCAGACGCTCTTACCCAGAGCGACGCGGTGCTTTCTAATCCACGAAGAAAACCTGTTACACCAGTAAACATAGACTTGGATTAAGAGTTGCTAGGCAACACATTTTTTTAAACCAAAAAAATGAAACATTCACATCTAAGTGAACCCTGGGTCAGATCCATCTACTGGGAGAGGATTTTACGATGATCTGCACCAAACAGAAACTTCAGAGTCATTAGTGAAAGTAATGGACACATGAATCAGCCATAACATTAACACCACTTACAGGTGAAGTGAGTAACATTGACTCTCTAGTTATTTCATTACAGTGGCACCTGTCAGGGGGGTGGGATATATTAGGCAGCATGTGAACAGTCAGTTCTTGAAGTTGATGTGCTAGAAGCAGAAGCGTAAGGATCTGAGCCACTCTGACAACAGAAAGGAAGGAAAACTGGTGAATAGGTGACAGCGTTGTGGGCATCCAAGGCTCACTGATGCATATGGAGAGTGAAGGCTAGCCCATCTGGTCCGATCTCACAGAAAAGCTGTAGTTTAATACCTACTCCGTATTAGCCAGGTGGTGTTAACGTTATGACTGATCAATGTCGGTGTGTAGAGTTTGAACACTTGTGGAAAATAAGAAATGTTGACAAATTATGTCTTTTGTTTATGTGAATATCATGATTCATCCTCCAAAAACCGTCATCTGGAACTATGACATCTGGTCAGGATGCTCACAACCCCCAGTAAAAACTACTGTGATTGGTTGAGGGCCCTTCTGTGTACTGTATTGTGATGATGATGATGATGATGATGATGAACTGATGCAGGGCTACTTCCTCACCTGTCCAGATGAGACATGACAGTTTTGGAGATGTCTCCCCCAGCCTCCTGAAGTATACGGATCGCCTCTGTGGGGGCATGCTTGTTCCGACCCGGGTGAATGATGACGGGACAGCCCAGCTGGCTCTGGGCGTGGGCAGTGGCACGCAGGACCTTCTTTTCACTCTCGGTGATTGGCCAGCTGGTGCCGATCTCTCCGATCACACCGCAGCGGATATCGGTGCCATCTGCCCCATGCATCACCTCATCCACAATGATATCTGTGAGCTTTAATAAGAAAATATCGGAAATCATGAAAAAACGACACTGAAAAGAAAGGGAAAAGATTAAAAATGTGTTCCAGCAGGTCCTGTATAGCAGGCATGTGTCTGACTAAGGCCTTGTTCACACTACACTATTGTGAAAGTGGTCTGATCTCTGTACTGTCCACACTACACAACCTCTAGACTCAATCACAGCCGGGTAGTGTGAACAAAGCGTTGACAGGGCGCCACCACCTACACCATCTTTCAGCACCACTGGTCCGTCTCTACACAACAACACTCATCCGAGAAATGATGTGACCCTTGCATTAAACTGTTTAAAAATTGACATCCAAAAGCACTGTTTGTGTGATCATTAGCTCAGAAAAACTGAGTGATGTGGGTGAAGGAATGGAGCAGCACAAGTGGGCAGTATGGACTGTCTGTTCTACGGTAAGAGTCGGAGGCAAGTCATTCAGTTCTGTTCCGTTTGCAGAGTCCACGTGAACGCCCCTCGTCTCTTTCCGTCAAATCGTGTTCTTTGCTCTCATTGGCTGGGCAGTACCTTGCTCAGAGGTACTCTGGGTACGATCTGGGATTTGAACCAGTGACCTTCAGGGAATTAAAGGTGGGCTAAGAGGTTAGAATGGCCTTGGGGCTCCACTGGAGCTCTCCTGGAATAACACAGAATAGCTCTACAGAGCTACTATAATCCTATAAACTAGTTCAGTTATTAAAGACTTCATGCTCTACTATTAAGTAACTAATCCAAATCTACACCGTGGGCAGTGGAGGCCTAGTGGTTAGGACGCTGCCTTTGAGACCTGAAGGTTGCAGGTTTGAGTCTGGCCCGGCACTACCGAGGTTCCCTTGAGCAAGGTACCGTCCTACTACACTGCTCCCCGGGCGCTGTTGGTAGCTGCCTGCTGTTCGACGTGTGCACGTGTGATGGGTTGAATGCAGAGGATGTATTTCGTTGTGGTGCTTAAGTGTGCTCACAATGACAGTCACTTTCACTTCACCGATCAGCCATAACATTACTACCACCTGCCTAATACTGAGTGTGTCCCTCCTGCTGCTGAAACAGCTCTGACTGTGCTGCTTTGTGTGTTCTGACCCCTTTCTATCAGAGTCAGCATCACTTTCTACACCGTAGTAGCTCTTCTGTGAGATCCAACTAGCCTTTACTCGCCACATGCATCTGTGAGTCTTGGGTGCCCATGAATAAGGCCCTTGTCAAAGTGGCTCAGATCCTTATGCTCGCCCATTTTTCCTGTTTCCAGCACATCAACTTCAGGAACTGCACTGTGTATCCCACCACCCTGACAGGTGCCATTGTAATGAAGTAACTAGTCAAAGTGTTTTTCATGTCAGTGGTGTTAATGTTATGGCTGATTGGTGTATATCACAATCTTGACCTCAGAGTCAAAATCTTAAGAAAAGAAATATTTGAAATCACATTCACATAATCGCACACACCTTCTCGACCGTCATCATCTTCGTTTCGGCTGAGTGAGTATCATCCACGTAGTATCCCGCCCCGGCCACGATGTGTACCTTCGTGTCTCTGGCCAGCTGCCGCAGCACGGGGAGGTTGCGAGAGATGCCTGTAGTGGTGTTCTCAACTATGGTGCCACCTCCAGCCTTCTTGTAGCACAGCAGCTCCTCTCGCACGGCCTCCGTCTCCTGGGACAGCAGCAGGTTCTCCGGGTGGCTGTATGGGTTCTGCTGGAGCCAGTAATGGTTCTTCAGTTCAATGGGGGCTGTGGCCAAGGCCTCGTCCCCTGGAGCCGGTGCGTAGTAGCAGCACTCGAAGGTCATGGTCAGGTGCTCATGGGTCATGGTGCGACCCAGCTGGTCTGGGTCCACTATGCCCAGCACTGTCTGGACCTTTCCGCTCAGACCGGTCATGGCTCTGTAGATGCTGAAAACAAAAAGGCTCAACCGTTAGCTTAAAATGTTATGCTCCAGGCAGCTTCAAAGCTTACTGTCTTTATCAATGATCAAGAAGCAACAGCGTCCACAGCATTTCAAAAGTCACCAGTTATGTTGTGAGGTTTGATCTTTGAACTTGATTCGAGCAAAGGACTCTTGATCTACTCTGGTTATTCATTTATGCATGAGTGCAGTTGTGGCTCAGTTCCAATATACTGAGCAATATACTATGAGCAGGGTTGGACTACATACGTCAATCAGCCATAACATTAACACCACTGACAGGTAAAGTGGAAAAACATTGAATATGTAGTTCTTTCGTAGTGGGTAGTGATGGCTTATTGGTTTGGACATTGCCCTTTGGACCTAAAGGTTGCAGGTTCAAGTCCCGGCCCAGGCACTACTGAGGTACCCTTGGGCAAGGTACCGTCCCACTACACTGTTCCACGACTTGGAAGTCGCTTTGGATAAAAGTGTCAGCCAAATGAAAAAATTTTAAATATATTTCCTGTCACAGAAGAGCTACTGTGGTGTAAGTGATGCTGACTCTGATGGAAAGGGGTCAGAACACACAGTGCAGCACAGTCAGAACTGTTTCAGCAGCATGAAGCAATGTGCAATATTTTCAGTGTTTTTCAGTTACTAAATAAAGAATCTGACAGTCTGTAATTTGCATTCAGTAACTGACAATATGTCTGAGTAATCGGACCCAGCCCTGAATTTCATAAACTCTATGGAGTAAATAAAATCATGACCACTAATTAGTATCATAGGGAAAAACCGGACACGCCCCTCTGGGATGGGCAGGCGCACCCTCATGCTATACATAGACCAAGCATGGAGCAGAGTTGGGCTCTCGCTCGAATTGTCCGTTCCACCTTAAATAGTGCAGCACTCCAATAGAGCAGCTTGAAGCGCCACAATATAACCGCTGCGCCATTTAAGGTGGAACGGAAAATTCGAAAAAAAGAAATTATAAATATATAATGCAGTTATTGGCTTTTTGAACCGGTTTGCACCTTTTTAAAACAGTGTTAACTTTAAAATCTGTGCAGAAAATAACATTATACACATTGTATGGAGATGTTTATAACTTATAACCGATAACCGGCAATATAAAACTGCAGTCGAAACCACGTTTAGCTCAGTTTACAAATGCAAGCATCCGAAATAACACGTTTGCAGCAAGTGCTAAATTCCGAAAGCATAAATAAGAGACATTAAACCTGTTTAACCGAGTCCTTGAGCAGAGACCGCCGCCTGTTCCGTCTTTAGAGACACTGTCCGTAACCACCAACAACCGACGAGATTGCCATACCGTATTATCGCGAGACCTGCGCGGTTCCGTTAAAGTCATCAATAAAAGCTTTTTTATTTGCCCATTTATTTTTCTTTTATTGGGTTTTTTCTATATGGTTATATTCTCTATAGTTCAAAGGGGTTTAATAACCAAACAAGTAAATAAAATGATATAAAATAAGAACAGCCAATCGGAACACAGCTCATATACATATTGCAGTCTTTCTTTTAGTTAGGAGCTATGAAGAGGAGTTGGACAATAGTCATGTAGGAATTATTATTATAATAATTGTAATTATAATTATAATGACTGTTTTGATACAAAGACCAAATGATAAATAAAAAACAAAAACATATATACTTACATAAATGAACAAATAAATGTTTTTATTATTGGTATTATTATTATTAAATGTATTTAAATTATTAAATAATAATAATAATGACCTATTTCATAATAACACTGTTTTCTTGATTAAGCAATAAATCAGAGAATGTCAATAATCTGCCATGTAAAAATCCTTATCTATGGAGTGCATCTACACATCTATACAAATAGTTTTGGTGTCTAAAATTGTGAATGTATGCATATTTAAGTACAGAAACACTGATTTGCATATCTACTTTTTTTGTTACAAAGCTAAATAGTAATACTAGCAATACTAAAATATTTGTACAAATGTCAGTAATAAACCATCTCGGACTCTGTTCACCTGTGGAGCGTCGAGATTGTGAGTGGGATCTCTTGTCTATACAATGTACAAAAATGTCACTCCAGCTCAACAGGTAAAAGAGAAGGACAGACAGATAGACAGACGGTGGGTAATTAGGCTATAAAAGCACTGCTGTGTGTGTGTGAGTGTGATGTAATGAGCAGTGACAGGTCTCAGGGAGCCGTGTGAGCAGTGACGTTTTCCCTCCATGTACACAATTAGCTGGAGAATGAGCGGGAATGGGCCTATTCATTAGAGACGGCCTGCAAAAATTGTGCCAGGCGGCTTCAATATTCTCCTCGTCTGGCACAATATAAGTCCCCACACACATTTTCTCAGCCACCAGTGCTGGTCTGGGGCATCAGGGCTGTTTAGAGTGGCCTTGAATGGTAGCAGTCTTATTTTTCGCCAAACCAGTGACACTGTTGTGAAAAGTACACTATTATTTCAGCTGCACATCCCAAAAAACCCATCAGGACATCCCCTCAGCTTGTTAGAAATGGTGGTTTGTTGTTCTCGTCCTGTGTTGTAGTTTAAAACCTTGGAATACACATGACCAGCCATACCATAGGGTACAGAATCCAGGTAATCTGCAGTGGGTCTTACTGGCTCAGCAAATTGGTAGAGTGACTGTGGGTCCATATTACCCTGCATTCACATTAGGGGTGTTGCAATATACTGGTATTGACCCTGATATTAAAAAAACTATTACTATACTATATATATTATATACTGATATGTTCTTAATACACATGCAATAATGCTGTGACTAATCAGCAACTGTGGCTCACACTCCAACAGCAGGTGGCAGTATTGTGCTGTAATGTTGGCACTTTAGAGTAGCACATTCACAAACAACAGTTTCAGTCAGCAGACAGTGAGCGTCTCACTCCAGTCATGAAAGAATCCACAATGTTTATGACACTCACGTTATTTTATTTCAGTATTATAGTACGCATTTATAGGAAACCCTCCTAAAACGGCTGAAATGTTTATTATCCTAACACTGGCTCATTTGCTTCTGTTGCCTGTGTGGTTGACACTATGACAGATTTGAGCAGAATGGCAGGTTTGTTCTGCAGTGCTGCAGGACAGATGGCATGTCTGTGCTTTTTCGTTGTGTGTGTGATTTTCTTATGGAGCACCCATTTTCCTGCTTTCAGCACATCAACTTCAAGAACTGACTGTTCACTTGCTGCCTAATGTACCCCACCCTTCTGACAGGTGCCATTAAAATGAAATAGCTAGATAGGTAGTGACAGTGATTCACTTCACCTGTCAGTGGTGTTAATATTAGATGCTAGATTGGTGTTACTGCAATGCTTCTACCCCTGTTCCAATTGTCACCCACCTTATCAAACAACAATTTAGGTTTTTGTCAATTTACCCCTCCCCTCAAGTCTCCAAAAATGGTATGGATCATTGCCCCATTAACAAAGCCCCACATTTGAGCACTTTCCCCTGTAGAAGTCTCTGCATAGTCCTGCCCATGTCTTTCATCTTTGGAGGTCTGATGAACGTCCCCATTCCACCTGAACAAAGATTCAGTGAGGTGGAGTTTATGTGCAGGATGCTCAGCAGCTTCAGGAGTTAATTAGTTACTGATTCATCTCTTCGTCCCGGTCGGCCAAGCACCGAGCAGCTCAGATCAGTTTATGGAAATATGGGAGCGTGGCTGGCATGATGGACAGAGCATGAGCATGGTTCTGGCACAGCACATGGTTAGTAAAAACTTTCTAGTTGTTTGTGTGTGTGTTTGTGTGTGTGTGTTTGTGTGTGTGTGTTTGTTTGTGTGTGTGTGTGTTTGTTTGTGTGTGTGTGTTTGTGTGTGTGTGTGTTTGTGTCTCTCTGCCAGGGAATGAGCTCATGGCTGCATGGTCTGAAGCAGATGCCTGCAGGCCTGTGGAAGCTGATGGCCACTTTACCTCGGACACATGTCTGACATAACAGAGAGGGAGGACATGGTGACATCATCAGGTTATGTACTCAAACCCGCTCCTAGGAAGCAAACGTGGATGTATATTTTTCTGATCCCCCCTGCACACTCGAACAATCAGTGGTTCTTTGGTTTAAGTGGTCAGATGAGGGTCTCACTGGCCGTGCTGTAGGCCATGTGTTTGCTTCTGAAGTCCACAAGGTGGCGCAAGACTTCGTTTGTGGGAAGAGTGAGAGAGACGGCTTCAGAGACTCTTATACGTAACACATCATCTGTTTTCAAGTGGAAGAATCGCAATAATATCGTATAGTGGCCTAAATATCGTCACATCCTGCCCCTTAGTATAAAAATATGTATACTGGTGTATGCACTTACATACTTACATATACATGGTGCATTCTGCATTTCTGAGTGATTATACAATGTTTTTTGCAACCTCTGCATTTAACCCATCACACGTGCACACGTGGAGCAGCAGGCAGCTATCAACAGCGCCCGGGAAGCAGTGTAGCGGGACGGTACCTTGCTCAAGGGTACCTCAGTAGTGCCCGGGCCGGGACTCGAACCTGAGACCAAGTATACATATAATATACATTCTTATTTTTTAAGTATGCTACTCTACTTTGTACACAGTACAAGTTGTGTACACTGTTTTTAATCTTGCAAAGTAAAAAAGCACTACACATGTCACATATTTAGGAGGTTAAAACAGCTTTTTATCAGAAATATGCAGAATTGTGTGGCCCATTGTATCTTAACCCCTGTTGTAATCAGTCACTCTGATGGTGTTGCACAGCAAGGTAGGAAGGAGCTGAGACCTCAGGCTAATTTATGAAGAACTCTCAACACTTTGAGGGGCAGTGTTGGCGTAAAGGTTAGGGCGTTGCATCTGTGACCTGAAGTCGCCGCTCCTACACGGATGGGTTAAATGCAGAGGATACATTTTGTTGTGGTGCACTGTGTGCTGTCCTGTGGTGTGTTCACAATGACAAATAATCACTCACTTCACTTAGTATGGGTCTTGGAGGAAAGAGAAAATCACTGCTTTGATGCAGCCCTCACAGCTTGTTTATAGCCCCCTGAGCAGGTGTGTAGTGGGCCGTGGATTTTCTAAGGCAATGCTGCCATCTGGTGGTGGCACATTATAAGTGCAGCTCCAATGTTAAACAATGAGACTCTGCACATTAGAAATCTTGAATTTTATCAAGTCATAAACAAATTGCTGGGATATGAAATCTTCCTTCAAGTCTTTGTTTTTTGTGTACATTTATTCTTTACAGGCTTATTTATTCCTTACAGTGCTAAGGACCTTGCCCTTGAACAGAAGGTCGCAGGTACAAGTTCTGACCTGCGTTTCACCCAGCTACACTGCTCCCCGGTGCTGATGATCGCTGCCCGCTATATCTATAATATGGAGAAGCAGCATTTTGTTTTTTATGCACCTGAACAAATTGGCCTCAGATATTTATCAGGCTCTCTTTGCATTTTTAAAAAGCAGCTTAAAATACACGACCTCCACCTGGGCTTTTAGTTTGAGTTCTTATCTTGTGTTTTTATATTTACTTCTCTCTTATTTTCTCTTTCTTTATGCAGTTTGTCCTAGACTTTAGTTTTTACTGGGTTGTAAACATGTATTTATTAATGCATTTATTATAATTCTTAATAATAATATTTTATTTTTTAAATATATTGTATTATTAATATTTGATTAATTAATTAATTAATTATTATTATTATTACATAATTTTTAGCTCCTAATTCCAGTTTAGGTGTTTGATTCTGTTGTTTTTGGCTCGGCTCCTGGTCCACCTCTCAGTTTTACATGTATATTACTTTACAAAACCAAAAGGCAATAACCACATGATCACTACTGCTGTGCATCACGTCAGAACTCATCGCTTGTTCGCTTCTTTTAATGCTCAGTTTGGTAGTTTCTCCTCCTCAAACACACTCCCTACACCTGGCAATGAACAGGTGAACTGAACCAGGTGTGTTTGAGCAGGGAGATCTCCAAACTGTGCTGGACACCGGCCCTTCTTCTGGTTATATCTATGATTTTCCCTCAACAGTCGACTGTAAATGACTAAAGAAGGTGAAATTGCTTCGTACGTTTTTACTTGGGACTAGATTTTGTGACCTCACAAAGAAATTCATTCCAAATGATCCATTTTTGTAGCTCAGTTTCCATGTTCAGACCTTAAGGAACATTTTTAACCTTTAGATACTAAACAATATTTACATACCACATACCTTTTATGTGAAAAAGAGTGAGTTTTTTCTATTGTACTGGTCCTTTAATCGTCACTGTCTGAACTGTGTACATACTGTGCCACTCTGCAGTACTGACATCACAGAGGGCTTCAATATGCAAATAAACCTCTAACCAATCCGTGTTTCTGACAGGGCGACCGTTGCCAGGTGAGAGTCACTGGCTGTTCTGATGAATTCATGTAACAAACAAGTCTCATTGTTTCATCTTTACCCATTGAAGCCCCTGATTGGCCGAGGGCTGTTTAAAGAGCCGGTACTCCACATTGTCCTCCTGTTTCATTGCCTCCATCACGTTTGTGCATCATAATTCATCATTCATTCTTACACGGCCCCTCTATTTACTCCTGAAACACCCTCTGCCTTTGAGACTGATGCATGTAAATGAGCTCTTTTCTGATTGGACGCAGCTCATTTAAAAGGCAGCAGAATAGGTGCTGAAACACTCCTTAGAACTTCAGCGAGAACGGTCGAGACTAGAGTGATATCAGATGAAGGAAATTTGCTTATAACTGTTGTTTTTGTGACATCACAAAACTAAGATTTGGAAATATATGTACAGTGCACATTTGGACCTTCAGGCCTTTTTAATGGCAGAAAGGTGATGATACGGGCCCTTTAATATACCGAAAGGCATCGCAGCTGCAGTGTGTAGCGGTGTAATTACAATGCAGGTACTTTGTGCATATATTGATGATGTCTGTACATCATCAGAACTGCACTGTTCGTATTCATGTGGCCACTTGGGTGAGGCAGGGCAGCCCCAGGGTGTCGCGAACGTGGCCCGCTGGAAAGAACGACACAACAATGCGCTGGATAACTGATATCGTAGTATTTATGTACTGCATAATCTGCCCCTCACATCCATATTCAAGACACTACATGAGATATATACAGCACGTTCACATATACACATCTGGCTCCCCAGGCAGAGACGAGCACGTACGTCAGAGCTCCGTCACATGGGCAGTTTGAACGAGTTCATTCGCACCTTCCGCCGACCGCGAGAATTCCAGGCCCGCGGAAGACGCTAATTGGATAGCGCGGTGTCAGATACTTCTTAGCAGCCGTCAGTCCTTAACGAGCTCGGGATACGTTAATGACTTCTAAGAACAGCAGATCTGTCGGTTAAAAAAGAAAAACAAGGGGGAAAAGGGAAGATAGAATAAACAGGGCGTGCGAGAGAGACGTGACACTTCCGGGTAAGGGGTGAACGAGTTCACCGGAGCCTTAACTGGGGCTGCAATGAATATTCTGTCATACGCAACAAACCCGAAAACCAAAATACACGAAAGCAGAACAGAATAATTATTTTTACCCGTTTTTTTTCTATTAAACCATGTGCTTTCGTGCATCAGGTTTATCAGTCCGCCTGCAAACAAGCGTTTGTTTATGAAGCTAAATGCTAGTGACTCGTTAGCAGCAGCGTAACTAAAGAGGGCGATTCATTGTTTCTAGCCTTTTTGACTATTGGTCAAGCAGTGAAAGCTATAGTGATATCCCAGCAGCAGTCAGAGGACACGCTGTTCCCACTCCAGAGCTGTGTGGCCCTATCCCATCAATGCATAAGTTACAGAGGGTCCCGTCTCCCCGTTTTGCTTAGAATGAACCTTATAAACAAATCAAAAGCTCATAGACACGTCCAACACCCCAACTGGGGGCAGTGGAGAGGGTCTAGTGACCTTAAACACTGAAAAACCCATTTCACTTAGGGTCCCAGTGGCAGCAAGAGCGTATTACAGCTCTAATACGAGGCCACAATGTTATAAACAAGGGCTGAACGATTTGGGGAAAATATCGAATGGTAATATTTTTTAACCAGTATTTTAATTTCAATTTAGTTTTTTTCTTCAAATTAATTAATTTTTCTCACAAATAAAAGCGAGATTGTATTATTATTTATCTTTACAAATTAAAACCACCAATATTGAACAATATACGGTACAAATTGTGACTTCCATGTAAAAACAATGGCTCAGCCCTAGAATAAACAATGGCATGCTGGTCCGGAAAAAAAACAGGCTGCACAAAACGAATACAGCTTAGAGTTTAGCCCGAATTATTACACGGTTTAAAAACGTAAAAGCCGTAAAGAATCTAAAAAATCGTCCCCTACATGCCCCGCCACGCCCTTTCATTCACAAAAGCTGAGCAAAACACTGTTTTCAGTCTCTTCTGCATCACCATTGGCTGTCCCAGCAGGGTTGCCAGATTGGGAAGAAGTAAGAAAGTGAACAAACAAATAAATAAATAAAAATGTAAGAATTAAACATTGTCATAGAATCTTTAAAGTGAAATATATTGGTAGTTTTCCTCATTATTACAGATTATATATATTACATTATTATCTGAAAAATCAGGATAATATTTGAAAGTTTCAGCCCTAGTTTTAATCCTCTCGCCGCTACTGCCAGTCGTAAAAAAAAAACACAGTCATTTTATTAAAATGCCCTGATGTGGGAGTTATGGAAAGATATTTTTCAGGTACATAACGTACCAATGGCAACATATTAACATCTAAAGTGTGGAAATTTTGAAATTGTTGAAAGTTATATAATGTTTATTTCCTCCACTCATATCTCATTGGCAATTAAGATAAACTGTATGGAAAGTGCAGATTCTAAGCCAGACTGCGTTAGTGCTTGTAAGCAGAGGTGGAGATTTTTTTTACTATGACTGGAATTCAGTGAAATATTTCTCTTGTGTGTACAGTCTTGTTTTTCCAGGAACTGTCATCAAATGAGGCGAGAAGCTGTTGTAAATAAAATGTTAACGCAGTTCACTGAGTATCTCACCATGTAATTAAATACCAACAACAAAACAGACACCAAGCCGCTCTCGACCTCTGAGGGTTGACTGTGTTTAAGACTGAGACACTGGGATGGTCTATACACTGATCAGCCATAACATTAACACCACATGCCTAACATTGAGTAGGTCCCTCCTTCTGCTGAAACAGCTCTGACTGTGGTGCACTGTGTTCAGACCCGTTTCTATCAGAGTCAGCATTCACGTTTTAGACCACAGTAGCTCTCGCATCAGTGAGTCTTGGGTGCCCATGACCCTGTGGCTGATTCACCAGGTGTTCTTCCTTGGATCACTCTTGGTAGGTACTAACTACTGCACACCTGGAACACTCCACAAAGACAAAAGACTCCTTGTTAAAGTGGCTCAGATCCTTAAGCTTGCCATTTTTTTTTTTTTTTCCAGCTTATCAACATCACTTTCTGCCTAATATATTTCACCCCTATGACAGGTGTAATGAAATAACTAGACAGTCAATGTTATTCACTTTACCTGTCAGTGGTGTTAATGTTATGGCTGATCGGTGTATGCTAATTTCAGTGGGTTGAACATGGCTACATGGTTACACTGCAGTCTGTAGCCCATATGACGATACAGGATATAATAGGGATTACTCACAAGGTAAATCTGCGGTCACACCGAACTGGCGCCTCACTATTTTCTTCACCAGGGGGGTTTAGTGAGATAGTTAAGCACCAGAATTTTTTGAGAATTGATCCTCACCTAAAAACACTGATACCAAGCAGTTACAGCTCTGCAGAGGGCTTTTATTTTCCCAAGACAGACACAGGAAATGCGAAATTCGAAAAATTTCCTTGTCTAGAGTGGCTACGAGCTGCTAATGTAAAACCAAGCAACTGGTGAAACAACCAAAGCAGAACGTGTTCTGTGATGTGTGTAGCCATCTCTGAGACACTGTCACGTGTGAATTTTCTGCCTCTGATTTTCTCCTCTGTTCATCGGCCCGGCCAATCAGTGAGCCTGTCTAAAATGTAAAAGGCTGTGCGTTAACTTTGACGATTCTAGATTGACAGTATTGAAATCTAACCGTCATCATTCTAAAACACTGTTCTATTTTAAATTTCTGCAGAACAATGTCTTCCCATTATACTGCCCCAAGCTAATTCGTCCACTTAGATTTTTGTTCCAGAACGAAAACGCCAAAACTCATCCTCTCGTTCTTTGTGGGCTCATGCTTCCGAGGTCTGCAGAGCTAAATCGACAACAGCTGGGAGGCAAATTCCTTTTCCTCGATATTGTGTCCGTTCCTATTCAAGCGAAGTTAACTGGCTTTTTCACCAGGCAAATTCTACCCGAGTTGGGTGTGACCACAGCTTTAGACAATGTCTTCTACAATTCTCCTTAAGGAACATGTTCAAAACTGGAAGCACTTTCCTCGCACTGTCACTACGCGAACGCCAGCGGTTTCAGACCTAACACAGTTTTGAAGGTTATGAATTGCGGCCCTGACTCGACGTCCTTCGCCGTACGTGTACGCAGCAACATTCGCACAGGCATGGTACACAGTAATGCAGAATAAAAATGAAACATCATAGATATGTGGTTAAGGCATTCAACAAAATATTGCAGGTAGAGTTCATCTCTTTGTTGAAGAGAGATTGACGTAGCAGTTCTTCTCTGGTTGACTACCATGAATGACCTTGGAGACCGACAGCAGAAAAACCGACTCGCGCTCAAACGAAGATCAAGAGGGGGAAAAACAGCCTGGAATATTGAACATGAGCAAAGCAACCCTCTTTGGAAAAATGGAGTATTTGGTTTGGATATCGGTTCGTCAACATAAATTAATATTCTGTAGGAACATGGGAAGAGTCCACACATACATAAGCAGTTGAGGGATACATCATGTTAGCCGATGTGTTTCTTCAAATAGATCTGTCAAAGTAGAGAAGTTCTGAAGTCTGGAAATGGCTTCGGATAGCATCTATACAGCAGCTCCTGAATGGTTGTCACCACGAGAAGAACGTCCACATGCTGTCTATTTCCATCCTCCTTCCTTCCGTCCATCTAATTCTGCTTTCCTAGAAGTTCTACAACACTTCTTTGGCAAGAGACAACAGCATGGTCTGTTCTCAAATGTCTTGGAATTGGACTGGACGGATTCCCTCCTTCAAGGATCCCTATCAACAGACCGAAGTTCTGCGTGACTCCTTCGGAGAGAACCTTGTGTGAGGGAAGGTTTCTCAGATGACCGAAAATCCATGTCCTTCTTGATCCCAGTCCTGCAGATCAGACAGTAGTTCTACCTCACCCATTTTGCCAAGAAACAAGGACGTCTCTCATATTTAAGGTATGGTTTTTCAAACCGTGAAAGTCTTGGAAAGGGAAAATCCTCCCTCTCCTTTTCAAACCCATTCCTGCATGGAGCGTTTGCAGTACAGTATGTGCCGCTGCGTGTCCTTCCTTTTGATGCGGAAGACGGTATGTAGCAGGACCATCATGCAAAGGGCCAGAACGCAGGGGATCGCGATAGCCACCGCTTTCTCCGTGCCACCCGTGCTCTCCAGCTTGCGGACGATGTCCACGTCGTCGTGGTCGTAGTTTGGAGGCTCTTCCTCCTGGGGCAGGTTCCAGTCCCAGTCTGGGTCTGAGGGGAGGCCGTCGCAGCCCATGAAGTCCCGCAGGATGGACCTTGGGTAGCCGGGCTCCACGCGCAGTCGGTGGTTGTTGAACTTCCAGTATTCTTTTCCCTTGTAGAAGTATGTGAAGCCTGTGGTGGCCATAAGAAATGAGATTTAGTATAAAAGCAATGGTTCAATCATGTATTAACAATCAAGTGAAGCTAACCCCATCAGTTAGCATAGCATTGACTGCATGCTTATAGAATTGTTAAGTAATTCAGCAAACACCATGTGAGAAGCAGTCTGAGCAGTTCCCACCATTAGCCTTATCCACAAAGGCACCCTGAGGTGAGTCTGGGATGCCCTTCCACACGGTAATGGGTTTGGGATAACCTGGGTCCATGGTCCTCATGTCCTCATTGTACCTCCAGTACCTGCGCAAAGTGAGAAGGTTCATAACTTGTGAGAATATGGGAAACTATATCTGGAAAAAACTGCTGATCTCATAGCACCATCTAACCAGTGCATCATACATCAGCCAAAATTGCTAAATCGGGACAAAATAATTAATAGTAATAAATATTTTCATAATTTAAAACAGCCTTCGCCAATCCTGGTTCTAAAGATCTACCACCCTGCAGAGTTTAGCTCCAACACTAATTTAATGAGCGCAAAATGGTAATGAAGGCCTGCAGGGGCTAAATTATTAGAGCCACTTTCCATTTTCGTTTCGATGAGATAAAAAAAGGCACATCTGTTTATTTTCATCCGTAAAAACACCTCATGTCTAAACAGAGGGCTGACTAGCATAGACAAGCTATTAGGGTTAAGCCCCTATCTCTTACTTGAAGAAAATTAGGCATCAAAATAATGTTTAATCTTTGGCACGTAATGTGCTCTGACATAGTGAAACTCCCTGTAGGGTTCTTCTCCATTTAAGCCACACAAATGAAGACGGGTTCCCTTCTGAGTGTGAGTTCTGTCTAGTTTCTTCCTCGTATAATCTCAGGGAGTTTTTCCTTGCCACCATCACCTCTGGTTATTATCAGGGATAAAATTATATGTATTTATATCAGGAATATATCTGTAAAGCTGCTTTGTGACAATGCCAATTGTTAAAAGTGATATACAAATAAAAGTGAATTGAATGGAATGGTAGCATAGCTTGCTAGTTGTTAGCAGCAAGCTACGCTGGGGTCCAGCAAGGGGTCCGGTGTGATCTAGGCACCATGCCAGCCACACTTGCCACCAGGGACAAGGACTCTAGGTTGCCAGATGAGACAACCGATCTTATAACCAGGTGGCACACATAAAGCACTGATTGCCGTCAACAGGGTGACATGGTGCGGCCAGGGCTCTCAACCCCCCCTGCTGGCCCGTCTGGTCACTAGAGTCTGCTGTCAGTACTAGTAGGGGCAGGTGGATCCTATATATATTACCAATAATAATCAATAAGTGTGCAATATAATTTAGATAAGGTGCCATTTTTTAAACCCCAACTAACTCTTACCTGCGTTTGTATTTGTGTGATAGCAGAATGAGTTAGAATTATGTTTAACAGGCCATTTGACTGACCTGTCCCCTTTGAAGAAGTAGGTTTTAGCCACCTCTTCCCACCAAACGGCTGTCTCGATATTCTGAGTGGGCATGCCGCTGCCGAACAGAGAGATATCCTGAGGGTACGTGGGCTGCAGAGTAGTGTCCTTGAACACCCAGAAACGGTGACCTTTAGAAAAAGAAATCCACTTCGTCAGCAGAGTTTGTCAAAAAACACGAGCTGTGAAACGGCATGAAGTTATTTCTCTTTCGAATGTCAGAGACAGAAAGCGTTACATAACGAGCAGAGCGCAGCTCTACCCTGAGCTTAGACGAACCGCTTATAAAGTGAAATCTATTTCAGTCTCGCACGAAACAATCAAATGTTTAAAAAGCCATATCCTCGATCCATTCTTTTAGAGGAACAACATGCTCCCCTGACCCCGGGTGTAGTCGATCAGTCGAGACCGGTCTGGAGTCCAGTTTGCTTCTGTAGTTTAGAACCGGAGCTACGAAGCTAACACTGCTACGTTAATACACAAGCCAAAAAATGTACCCAACCTGCAACCAGTTCTTCATAAAACTGGAGCAGACTTGTGGATGTGGTTTAGGACACGGTATGACTTACTGAGCCACAGTTGTCAGGATAACTGATAACTCATTAAGACGTATGTTCTGTAAAATAATTTTGGTCGCTATGTGCCGTTTGCTAAAAATCTAAGCACAATCATAGTGAATATTCTCCACAAGGGGGAGCTGTTTGAACTGTCTCCTAAAGCCCATCCCAGCATGCTCCGCCTTAATGAAGAGCCGGATGGGGTCTGAGCTAAGTTTTGGAGATGGTGTTAGCAATGCTAGACTTGTGGTGACCGTATTAAGCTAAAGCCACATGTAGACACCAAAAATGTCTTGGTTGAAGTCTGACTACATCTGGGGCCAGTGGAACATTGTTCAAATTTGATTTTGGGCCAAACTATTTCTTTAAACAGTTTTTCTATTACAGCGATACAATCACTTACTAGAAAATGCAGCAAAGGATTCAACGACGAACCCGAGGATGAAATCTCACCTTTGAAGAAAACAAACTTGCCCTCGCTGTTCTCGTAAACGGCGTCGATTTTGGGGGGCAGGCCTTTCCAAAAGTAGCTTATCTGCATGGGGTACCCGGGCACTACTGAGTTATCCCGCACCCTCCAGAACCACTGGTCCTAATGACAGAAAAGTGAATAACACTGACTAATCAATACAACGGCATGTGTCCCGTGTCTCCTCCTGTGTCTGTGTGTTAGTATTTAAACCCTTGCATTTGGTCATGTCCCTGTGGGATCGCTGGTGTTTTTCCACTGTTCCCTTGTTAAGCTGAACTGTTGCTTTCTCTCGTGATAAGTCTGATTCATGAGCCTTCCATGTTGTAAACTAGGTCTTGATATCTGAGTTATGTCTAGTCTGTGTTTGTCTGTAGTTAGTTCTAGTTTAGTCTTGATGTTTGCTACTTAAATAAGCCCTGTTTGAAATGCATGTACTTGGACCGGCTTAATAAGCTCACACACACGAGTGAGTATTGATCATAAAATTGCCCGTAGGTGGGTTGAGCCCCCTGTCCTGGGTGAACCCCGCCTTAGGCCTGTAGTCACCTGGGATTGGCTCAACCCAGAAACAGAAGAAGCGGTTTAGGAAATGAACGGATGGATGGAGTACTGGTCATTGTGAACACACCACAGTACAGCACAATGTGACCTCTGCATTTATAACCCGTCAGTGTAGGAGCAGTGGGCAGCAGACGTGGGCAGCAGTGCCTGGGGACGATACCTTGCTCACAGGTTCCTCAGTGGTACTTGTATCGGTCTGGGATTTGAACCAGCGACCTTCAGGTCACAGGGGCAACTCCCTAACCATTACACCACCACTGACCCATTTAAGGCGATCAGTTATTACTGCTAAGAATAAACTGTTATTATTATTGATAATTAAAACAAAACTATTGTACATACTGTCGCTTACACGTGCCCTGTGCTGCCCGTGCCCGTGATGTGTTTATCCACATGCCAATCAGAGGTGTTAACTGGGCCCTACTGAGGATGTTGTGCTTCTTGTAAAGTACATGATGTGACACGTTTAAAGAAGCGCTGTCTGAACACCTCCTCAGGGACCGAACGCAGGCGAAATCAGATCGGATTAAGACAGAGGCCTAGTGATGCTACAGTCTTTTTTTTACCTTGAAGACAAACAACTCTTGCCGCAGGATGGCCAGTGTGTTGAAGCCTCCGTCACAGATGTTGGGCTTGGAGTTGGGGTGAGTGGGTTTGGACCTCTGCGGCGGCCGATGAGGGCGGCTCTGGCGGTCGTGTTTCCGGGGATCGGCGGGAGGGTGCAGACGAGGAGGCGGGGCTGTTGTCAGCAGTCTAGTTGGCTGAGGGTTCTTGTCTGGGGGACCTGGAATCACCACAAGAAATATTAACCCTTAAATGAAGGACACTAACACTAAATCTCTAGAACCGACTTGCGAGACTGCAGAGCCCCAGAGTCGCTGATTCAGAGCAGCACTTTTAGTCCAGGGAGAATATAGACAGTGAGTGTCGAACCCTAACCGTAAAAAATCTACAGTGTTTATGACACTGGTGCTGTTTTATTACAGTTGTACATCACAGATTGATCAGAAATCCTCCTAGAACCACTGAAGAAACCAATTGTTGGTGCCCTGCTGAACACCAGGGGGCGCTGTTGTGAACGTGCTTTGTCTGTTCATTTGACTCTTGTCAGTTTTGCTTTGATGCGTGTGCTCCTGTCTCGTGGGTGAACCCTGCCTTAGGCCTGCAGTCAGCTGGGTTTGGCTCCAGCTTCCCCGCGACCCGGAAACAGAAGAAGCGGTTTAGAAAATGGATGGATGATGAAATTGTGAACAAACGGTTAAGTCCACGCTGTAATCCTCAGAGATGCTGATATAAATAAACACTCCGCATCACTTCAGTGTGACTGGATGGCTAAACTGCTATGGGCTGAATAGGAAGTCATACGAAAGTGTATCCACGATTGTGAAATCACAGCCACGTTTTTGCAGCCTGTGTCCCATATGTAGCCTTTATTGACTGGGAACCTTAATCTGAAAAATTGTCATTTTCTGTGATATGGGTCCTTTAAACAATGTTTAAGACATTTTAAAGATCAACACTAGGGCTTTTTGCAAGATTTACTCCAACACAATTGCACTTAAAAATTAACCATACATTTTTCTGTAACAAGCAATTTAACATGTTTATTCATGCCCTTTTCCATGGCAGACATCCCGAAGAGACAGAAGTCCTTGTGTGATGTGTGACTATATCTGTTTGTTAAATTTATCACCATTTTAACTCATTTTCTTCAGTATTTCAGAGAAAAAGGCGGAGGTTTGAAATCCTGGGGGCAGGAAGTCTGGCTATGTTTAGCCTTTAGCTTACATTGACTAGGTATGACATTTTTTTATAGCCTAAAGTCATCATCAATGGTGAACAATTGCCATTTTCTCTGGTTTTAAAGGTAAAATGTGTTTAAAATAATGAAAAAATAAAGCCTCTAACTCAAAATTCACAACAGTGTAGAATTCCGGTGGATTCTAAAGGGGTCAAGGGTCAAAGCTTCTAAATTTCGAATAAGTAACCAAGTACTAACACAAAAAAACAAATATTATATATGCACATTATTTAGGTCAGATTTAACCAGAAGAGTCAGTATTTCATTCTCATACTATACCATATATTTTCTGGATGCCCTGTAGGTCATCGTGAGGCAGCTTGAAGCTGTCTGTGTCCATGTACTGGTAGAAGGGAGCCATTATTGCAGTGGGGTCATTGGAGTGTTCCAGTCCCAGGGCATGGCCCAGTTCATGCACCGCCACCAGGAACAGGTCATTCCCTATAATGCAAAAGGACAAGTGAGCTTTACACGCACATTGGTTCTCACGCACTCATACGCATTATATGATGAGAGGTTACAAAAAGCAGATATTACATCGCGTGCTGTTGCTTTGTTTATGTTTATGTTTTGTAATATTCTGTATTACCACGAAAAACAGCATCTGGCCTTGTGGTCCAGCATGTCTCGGTGTGGGTGTGTGTGTGGAGGGGGAGGGGGAGGGGGAACGCAGTCAGGTATAATCATGTCAGTAATCTGCAGTTGTGGCATTTCAGTGAACCACATGCTTGGAGATAATACCCAGCAAGGAAAGGCTAGGGGCATCGAGAGAAATCACGACGTGTGTGTGTGTGTGTGTGTGTGTGTGTGTGCGCTGTCCAGCTGGAAGAGTTCGACGGATTGACTTTCATGTCTTTACCTAAGGCAGAACGCTATACTGCATAACACATACACACATGACATGGTCATGCATCAGACGACCCATCACTCATTTGACCCGGCAGTGACCCCTGAGTACAGTTTGCACAGTGCATTTCCACCACAGTGACTCTGACAATGAATGCAAGAGTTGTGCTTTCGTCTTGATTATTTTGAGCAGTGTTTATTTTATATGGTCAGTAATACGATCAGTATTGATTAGTCTTAGTCTTTCCATATTATCACAGTTCAGCAGAGCCGACTACGACTGAACGATTTAGAGAAAGCACCTAATTGCGATTTTTTTCTACCAGTATTTCAACTGCAATTTAAATGTGATTATTTTCTTAATTTTTTTTCTGCCCAGGGCCCCTTTTTTAACGAAAAAAGTATTTTTTCCCTGACTAATCAAGCTCTGCATGATTGAATTTCTTTGTAATTTTTAAACTCCTCCATTTAAAACTCGTCAATATTGAATCATATACGATACATTTTAAACTGCAGTCCATGCCACATGGAAATTACACTTTTTAAATGAGGATTAAGACATAAAAACCTAATTTTTTTTAGCCCTAGAGCTTAACACACATGCACACACTCCTGCATTTTTTTCTTTTTCCCAATTCAAGGGTAGTAATGGGGGCAATGTGTAACTAGCAGCCTCTACTGTGAAACTGCTGTGAGGATTTGACTGCACTCAGCCATGCGATCAGGTACTGATGCTGATGCTGTCACTGCTTTGCTACCGACATTATTAAAGCTGTGTGTGCAGCAACTGAACACCTGTTACAGTGATGGGGCACCTTTAAGTAGCTGAACTGACTCATTAGGAGGACTGCCTTTATAACAGTAGGATGAAAACTTATAATCATATCACAATATCTCATGGTATATTTTCTGTATTAACGACAATATGAAAATGAGCCATTCAACTGTATTTTTTTGGCCACACAGTCCCGAGAGCCGTGCAAACACAGGCCTTGATCCAAAACAGTAAACCTCAATCTTGACCATCAAATACTAAACCAGACCTGTTTAGACCTAGACCCTCAATCCAGATTCCACTCCTGGATGGTGCACCAGTAGTGAACTGAACTGTTGATGTAATTGATTGGTCACCTCGGGCTCAATTTTGATGGTACAGTGTGAGCCACAACATTTATGGGCGTGTCTTAATTAAATTTGCTATTCTGCCCCCCCCCCCAAAAAAAAATAAAATAAAATAATAAAAAAAAAAGCAATAAACCAATCAGAATGGCCCGTCACCTCACCTTTAAAAGGCAGGGGTGGGGCAATGGTGGATTTCGTTAATAATGGTGTGTTTACCTGATAAACCAGATGGGTGTTCGGTGATGAAGTGGACCTGCTGCTCGTGCACGAAGTGAAAATGTGTGAGCACATCATTACCAGAAGCAGCACTGTTCAACTAAGCCTTTCGAGTGTGAGTGGTGCACTTCCAGCATGTAACTGTGCCTGTAACGAGCATCGCACACCTGCATGTTGCTAAAACACGCCGGTTAAATGGTCTAACAATGCGCCGCCGACTTTGGACGTGGTTCTGGTCAAAAATGTCATTTCATTGCTTTAAATTAGCAATGCACCGACAATGCGCCCTGCCACGCCATATTTAAAAAGCACCACTCGTACAAGCGTAAAACACAAGCAACATCATTCTTTACCTTGAGAAAATGTGCACATGGCGTCAAATAAAGGAAAGCTCCGGAATTAAGCTAGCAAAAATACATTGCGTTGCGCTTCCCACCGGAGCAAAGTAAAGACCATAGAGTCAAATCTACTGGTGATTACAAAATCCAGAAACAGAACATGGAATCAGGATCCAGGTGTGAAGACCTCTGGACTAAGCTACTCCAGTTAATGACCATACGAAAGAGATGTGAACAGGTCATCAGCGATATCATCAGTATCAAGATATGACAAATTCTTATCATGGGGAGGAACAGTGGCGGTAAATCATGGGCGATACCATACGGCACAGCCCTAAACATACAGTGGCTTATGGTAACAACAGAAAAATCCAGATTTAGTCATCCAGTCGCTGCTGCTTAATCTGGGCCATGGCTGCCTGGCTCCACGTATGGAAATTGGAGCAGTATGTGATCCATATGGACGGCAGCTCGGACCCTATAAAGGCCGGGTAATCGGGGTGGTATTATGCAGGGCACGTGCTGCGATAAAGAGGACAACAAAAGCAGACAGCGAGCGTGTCTGAGCGCTATCAGGCTGGCAGACAGCGGGACGGAGCAAGCCGAGCTGCCAGTATTCATTAGGGGTGTGGTGAAGGTGCTCCGTGCTGGCAGGAGAGCGTCTTAAAAGCCCTCTGTGTCCAGCCTGACTCGCCTTATTAAAGCTGAGTGCCTCAAAGCGAGACTCGCAGCAAAGAGAAGGATCTGATTACCCCTCGGCTAATGGATGCTCATTGCAAACTCGACGTGTCGAGCAACACCACACACACACACACACACACACTGGTGTTAACAAAACCGCAAACAAAAACAGTGCAGCTCATTAAAATACGAATTAATCACTGCATGCAAATGAAGTGATTATGCAAATGAGGGGAATTATGCAAAATGCTGCTGCTTTTAGTTTTGACACCACATATTTTTGTGTCGGAAGTGCAAAAAAAAAAAAGAAACATTTCCTGACTGCAGTGCTAAAACAGATCATGGGGTTGGGCAATATGGCAATATCACTGTACATAAATGAGCCATAACATTAACACCACTGACAGGTAAACTTAAGCGGTGATTCTCTGCCTTTTGCTCTGTGAGGATGGATGGATGGATGGATGAATGGATGAATGGATAGATGGATGGATTGATGAATGGATGGATGAATGAATGGATGGATGGTTTGATGAATGGATGGATGGATGTTGTGAGGCAGTTTTACAGTGACTCCATCACTTCCTAATTTTGCTGGTTTCTACTCTAACATGCAAGAGGTTCAGACCAGCTCCTGAAGGCCCAGCCAAATATCGAAATGAAATATTGAACCAATCTAAAAATATATCCAATTCTGATCCAGATATGATCCTGATATCATTGCATGTCCCCAGAAATGAGCATGATTGTGAAGTAGATTTTTTGACTGAAGTTTGACATTTATGACTTAAACTGGACCAAAGGCCTAGCTCTTATAGTCACAGCGTCTCCGTTAGCAAGCTAAAGGCATGTGATTAAACAAAACTGATCTAGTTTTACACAACAGGGTTACCACAATTTTCACATATTTTGAGATTTTGTTCTCAAATTTGCCTTTCCTACTCTCCCTAATTTCTACACTACACACTGGGGCCTCTTGCTACCACAGACCATCTCCATGTTCTTCATGTGCTTCCTATGCATATGCTAGATATGTTGCTCCAAGCTTTAGGATTTTAGCTGATGTTGTCGCTAGAAACTGAAATCCTTTTTCGCTTTTCTCTTGTTTATAAATGATGTCTGGTGTCGACCAATGGAGGATGGGTTCCCCTTCTGAGTCTCGGTTGCTCCCAAGGTTTCTTGCTCCAGCCTAGGGAGTTTTTCCTCACCTCTGTTGCCCTTGGGTTACCTATTAGAGGCTTGGATTCGCTGAAACGTCGGCTGTAAAAAGCGCTATACTAATAAAACTGAATGGATTTGACTTGACTTGAACACTAATGTAACTTGAACTGTAATGCTGCCTAAACGACAGAATTTTTATTGAGAATTTTGATTATTTCAGTTATCGTTTTATCACGTAACCTATCCCGTCTTGACTCTGAGATCATACACAATCTAAAAACAAATAAAAAAATATGTAAAAAAAACACCCTAACCTGCCGTTCTCTCACCATCATGGTTGGGGTTGCCCAGGGTCCAGGGTTCGTCGGAGTCGAAGTGTGTGTCGCCCCCAATCCCAGGCCCGGGAAAGTAGGCATGGGCCAGGAAGCCTCCTTCTCCGTCGAAAGGAGAACTGTCGCCATGGAAGCCAGACGCAAAGATGATGGTGATGTCTACATCCCGCTTTCCGCTCTCCAAAGCGCTGTAGGGAACAGCCTCGAAGTTCAGTGGCGTGACGCCCTGCCACACATCGAACGCCCGTCTGATGGCCTCATGGGTCTCGCGGGCCCCCACCTTAGGGGTCACATTCTTTATGCTGAAGAGAGGAAACATCAGACACTAGCGATTAAAGGTGTAAATAATGATGCCGTGGTAATTCAGAATACCATATAATGAAAGTGACTTATTTTGTCATTGTGAACACACTCAATCACAGAAAGTGCACCACAATTAAATGTGACCTCTGCATTAAATCACACGTGGAGCAGCGGGGAGCTGTGAGAAGTGATCAGGGAGCAATGTAGCAGGACGTTACCTCGCTCAAGTGTAATAATCCATAATCCTGTGACCTTCTGTTCACAAGGGCAAGGTCCTAACTACTAGGGGCGTGAAAATAACTCGATCTGTATCGATGCATCGACCAAAATAGTGCACAATCTAATATATCCATGTCACCCCTAAAAAATCCATTTCACTGTGAGCAGTGTTTTGTACTGAGAAGCTGCTTCTACTTATGACGACACTGCTGCATTTGACCTTAACCAATATAAAGTGAAAGTGAAGATTTCATTATGAACACACTCAAGCACCACAACGAAATGCGACCTCTTCATTTAACCCGTCACACGTTCACACGTGGAGCAGTGGGAGGGTATCAACAGCACCTGGGGAGCAGTGTAGCGGGACTGTACCTTGCTCAAGGGAACCTTAGTGAACCTGTGACCTTCAGTTTACAAGGGAAAACCCCTAACCACTGGGCCTCCACCGCCCACAACCACTGTCATTTGTTTGCTTGTGTGAGATAATGGAAATGTAGCAGATTGTGTGAGATTTCACCAAATTTCTTACTGACTGCAGACCCCAGCATCCAACACAATCAACCGAATCGTATTGAATCGAATCACATCACTTTAAATTTTGAGGAATCGGATTGTTGGCTAAAATAATCGGATCGGATCGTGATTAAGCTCCTTACTCACCCCTACTAACTACAAGGCCTCGACAGCCCATAATAATAATTATTACAGTAATAAATGATGCAGTAATCACATTATTGTGAGTTCAGAGAGCTACAACATTACAGATCTTTAGTATTAAAGCTCTCACTTCTGATTATATTAGTAATTGAATAATCTACTATTAATATTGACAACTGAGTAACTCTATTAGGGCTGCATGATATAGAACAGTCACTGTTTCTGACACAATGACCAATCGCAGCTCCAGGTGCGAGTTGTACTTGTTCTACCCACCAGCCATCAGGCTACAGTCAAAAATGTCATGTTCATAGGAGTTTCTGTCTTATTTACTCATATTATTTTAGTGTTTTATTCTACTTTTATTGCTTCATTAATGTTTAATATCTGTCTTCAAGCGACGACTCAAACCGCACCTCTTCAAGGAGGATCTTGGAAACTAACCAGCCTCATATTTATTGCACATTTATTGTTACAGTCTATTGTTTATTGTTAACTCTTATATACTTTATTGTCTTTTGGGTTTACAGGTTCGTCAGGGTTTGTTATGGTATAACTTGACGAGTAGTATCACAGTTGTTGATTGGTTTAGCCCTACAGATAGAAGAACAGACCTGGACTACACAGCACTGCTGTTCGTCGCTCTGGATAAGAGTCCAAGAATTTCATTACTGGTGAT
Organism: Arnoldichthys spilopterus; assembly: GCA_037974385.1. Taxonomy (NCBI): domain Eukaryota; kingdom Metazoa; phylum Chordata; class Actinopteri; order Characiformes; family Lepidarchidae; genus Arnoldichthys; species Arnoldichthys spilopterus. Next base: position 31,650,197 of record JBBPDA010000041.1, on the reverse strand, counting down.
GATGTTCCATTATTATTTTCTGATGAATTCATGCAATCCAACATAAGTCTCAGTGTTTTATCTTTACCCATTAAAGCCCCTGATTGGCCAAAGGGTTTTTAAAGGGCTCATACTCTTCATTGCCTCCATCACGTTTGTGTTGGTTGTGTTACCCCTTAAACACACTGGTGGGGGCATGGGCAGTGGTGGCCTAGTGGTTAGGTAGCTGCCTTTGGGAGCTGAAGGTTGCAGGTTCGAGTCCCAGCCCGGGCAATACTGAGGTAGCCTTGAGCAAAGCACCGTCCCACTACACTGCTCCCCGGGCGCTGTTGATAGCTGCCTGCTGCTCCACGTGTGCATGTGTGATGGGTTAAA
>JBBPDA010000041.1:31610681-31635460 GCA_037974385.1 Arnoldichthys spilopterus | reverse complement strand
TACCGTCCCACTACACTGCTCCCCGGGTGCTGTTGTTAGCTGCCCACTGCTCCACGTGTGCTGGGTTAAATGCAGAGCCCCACAACAAAATGTGACCTCTGCATTAACCCATCACACATGGAGCAGCGGGCAGCTATCAATGGCAGGGGGAGCAATGTAGCGGGACGGTACCTTACTCAAGGGCACCTCAGTGGTGCCCGGGCCGGGACTCGAACCTGCAACCTTCAGGTCTCAAAGGCAGCGTCCTAACCACTGGGCCTCCACTGCCCATATAGTATGAACAAGGCATTGGATACATGGACTGTACTGAAACGCTGTGCGTTTTCCACCTGGAAGAGAGTGTTTATGTCCTTTATAGCTTAAAGAAAAGAGAATTTTCTGGGGTGGTTTTCCACGATCAAGACGATCGTTAGCTCGTTAAACAGTTACCAAACAAAATATGCAATTTTATATATAGTTTATAGCTTTTTTTTGTACTTTATTGTACTTTAACTGTGTGTTGGTGCATGAGCCCTCGCCCACCTGGATCATGAGCATGAGGAACTGCAGCAGAACAAAAAACCTGGAAGTGAGAGCTTGGGGGGTGGGGGGTGGGGATGTAGGGGGGTCCCTAAGGGCTCTCGTTGAGACGTTGATCCAGCCCACCTTGTTTTGTTTTAAGCCATTCTTCCCCCTTCCACTCCGTGCTGACGTCACGCCTCAGCCCCGGCCACCAGAAGGCTCCTCGCTCTCTGCCTCCCTCTCCCTCCCTCTCCCTCCCTCACTCTCCCTCTCTCGGTGCTGAGGGCGAAGGAGGAGCTGTCAAAACTTTCCGACTTGTTTAAAGTGTAGACGCAGCTCCTGCCGTACGTGACCAAACTTCCTACACGCGGGAGAGTCCCGCGATCATGGAGTAACGAGGCGCGCGCGAGGAGGGACGAGCGATCGGAAAAGAGACGGGGAAAAAGAGAGAAAGAGAGAGAGAGAGAGTGAAGGAAAGACAGAAGACGGGACGACATGGCAAGCCGGGCGGAGGCTGGATTCCTGCTCACCTTCTTGCTCCTGGGCTCGTGCTGCCGCGCCGCGCCGGAAAAGAAAGGTAGGGCGCGCTGCGGCCGTGAAGGGTCTCCACGCTCAGGCTCTCGCGCGGGGGCTCGGCTCTCGGCACGCGGACGTGCGCTTCTCGCCGCGCTTGGGGGAGAAGCGCACGTCCGCGAGGGGCCGCGAGAGCCCGCCCGCCGTGGCCGCCGGTGCCCGTGGATGTGCGGGCGAGTCACACTGAGGGGAGGATACGGAGCTTTCTGCTGGGGTCTTTAAGGGGTCCGAGCACGTAGTACTGCCCTGGCGAGGACTGTATACACCCCCCCCCCCAACACACACATTTCTTTCTATATTCTTGTATATTTAGTTCACTATTATACGGGTTAATTCAGCAGTGTTGGCTCTTTAATTCACTATTATAAGGGTTAATGTAGCACTATTGGCCCTTTAATTCACTATAATAATGGTTAATTCAGCAGTGTTGGCTCTTTAATTCACTATTATAAGGGTTAATTCAGCACTATTGGCTCTTTAATTCACTATTATAAGGGTTAATGTAGCACTATTGGCCCTTTAATTCACTATAATAATGGTTAATTCAGCACTGTTGGCTCTTTAATACACTATTATAAGGGTTAATTCAGCCCTGTTGGCTCTTTAATTCACTATTATAAGGGTTAATTCAGCACTTGGCTCTTTAATTCACTATTATAAGGGTTAATATAGCAATATTGGCTCTTTAATGCACTATAATAATGGTTAATTCAGCACTGTTGGCTCTTTAATTCACTATTATAAGGGTTAATATAGCAATATTGGCTCTTTATTGCACTATAATAATGGTTAATTCAGCACTGTTGGCTCTTTAATTCACTATTAAGTGTTAGTTCAGCACTATTGGCTCTTTAATTCACTATTATAAGGGTTAATTCAGCACTATTGGCTCTTTAATTCACTATAATAATGGTTAATTCAGCACTATTGGCTCTTTAATTCACTATTATAAGGATGAATTCAGCACTAGTGAATCTTTAATTCACTATTATAAGGGTTAATTCAGCAGCATTGGCTCTTTAATTTACTAAATGTGATTTCAGCTCTTCAGCACTTTTAGCTCTTTAACTTGCTCTTTATTCAGTGCTTAACGTTATTTCAGCAGTGTCAATGTCGGTTTAGCCCTGTGCTGTTAGTGGACGGGTCCTCTGCAGACTAAGTGAAGAGTGCACTCACTGGAGAGTTTGTGCTAAGTTTGTGGTGCTCGAGTTGTTCTCCAGGCTGCTTCAGTGATGGACTCACTAGACCAGGTGGTCACCTTCAGGGCAGCTGGGCTATCTTGGTTTTACATGTTTATACTTTAATTTGTTTGACATTCAGCCTGTAATTGGTGTCTGCTTATACCGCTCAGGTGCACTGAAGAGCCTTTGGCTGTTTAAAGGAAAATTCCACCGATTTTAGCATTTTTGCATATATCACTCACTGTGTAAACGTGAGAGTGAAAGGTGTGTGATATGTTTCAGACTGGGGTTCCTTTACAGTGGTGGTGAATGGAACCAGACGTCACGTCTCCAACACTAATACAGTCATGTTCTCTCCTCTCCACTCCCAGTGAAGCTCCACGTGTCTCTGAGAGTTTCTATGGAATGTGGATGATGGTAAAACAGTAAATCTGAACTAAATCACTTTGGGGGCCTCACAACACCTTGCATGTACCCCTCCACCATGAATGGGATTCATTTTAGGCCCAAAAGCTTCTCCAAACTCTGGTAAAACAATGTCTCAGGCATCAGGCAGCGTCGTCTTTACCGTTTCATGTGTGAGGGAGCTTTTAGAGGAACCAGACGTTTGGTTCCATTCATCAATACTGTAAACTTGGAAAGTTTCTCTAAAACGGAGGATTTACATCCTAAATGTTCCAAAAGTGCTTAACCTCCCCTTTAACATAGTAGCTCTGTGTTAGTCTCTTTATCCTTCAGATTTGCACCATTTTATGTCATTAGCTCCCCGTTTAGCCTGTTTACGGCTGAGATTTGTTTATTTAGAGAGCTGCAATAATTCAGTGTGTTAGTCGGGTCAGCGGAGGGGTGTCCTGTGTGTAAAAAGCTCGCTGTGCCAATATTGACAGATGGGATGCACACAAATCAGTTTATTACAGTCTGCTTCCTCCTTTGGGCCGCCGCTCAGATCCAGAGCATTAAAGTCAGGCCAGGACAGGAATCACCTTCGGTTTTCTTAATTGCAAAGCCTCTGAATTGCCCACAGTGGTTTCAGTCGTTGCACAATGCTGTTTTGACATACATGGCTTTCATGCATGTCAGGGACTGGCGTGTCCCCCAGTTATGCCAGCTGTTTATTTATATTGTCGCATTAAAGGGCTTGTGTCATGGAGAAAAAACTAAATGTCCCCGCTTTCTTTTAACCGTTTAATGAAGCTTGTGAACATTGTTTAAGTCTCAAAACGTACCATTCAGTCTCCACACCGTGCATGGAAGCTGAGCTGCAAAATCGTCAAAATTGTTTTTGTGATGTCACAACAAACCTTACCACATGGCCTCTTTGGCCTGCTGTAGTTCAGCTCCTCCCTTTTTCGTTCTGACATCATAAGGACTGTTTCAGCCCGTGTTGCTTTTTTGAATGAGGGCAGCCAATCAGAACACAGCTCATTTACATATATAGGTCTTAAAGGCACAGTAACAAAAACAGCCTTTTTAATTCTAAGGCATAAACAGTGTAGGTCATGAAGTTTCATCCGAATTTGTTCATACATTGATCATTTTAGCCAATAAACGTTTTTTACCTTAAAATCTGCAGTGGTGTGATTGGTGGGTTGCTGGGGTCTGCAGTCAGTATGAAATAGGATCTATAATCTGCTACATATCCATCATCTCACACATGCAGACGCATTATAATGTGAACATTGTGTTATGAAAGGTCAAGTGCAGCAGCGTCGTCATGAGCAGAGGCAGCTTCTCAGTATGAAACACTGCTCACAGTGAAATGAAGGAGAATTAACTGTGGTGTGAACACACACATCGATTTTTATGGGTCACATCGACACATCGGATCGTGAGCTCTCTTGGTCGATGCATCGATACAGATCGATTAATTGTTACACCCCTAATAAAGAGAGGTTATGAAAAGGTCATGCAAAACTAGTTTGTGACTTTTTTCAGAGACAGTGGGACATAAAACCACACAAATGTCATCAACAAACCTCAAGGAAACACCTAAACACATAAAACATGTAGGATATGGGCCCTTTAAGGGCAGTTAGTAGCTTTCCTCCATATTAGTAAGGCATAATTTGCTAAAGCCATTTAATATCTGCAGTAATAGCACATGGACGGTCTGCGCTGATGAAGGGCCTTGGGGGAGGACAGGAAGTGATGAAACGGTACATGCAGGAGTGAGCTGTGCATTGTTTTATTATTTGTCATCTACGCTGCGTCGACTTAGGAGCCTGCACTCACGCAACTCTGAAGTGGATTTGAGACATAAAGATAGTTTGGGAGCGACTCCATAGTGGAACTACTTCCAATCCCAGTGTTTCTGTCAGACTGACCAATCACAGCTCCTGGTGAGAGTTGCTGGCTCTTTTGATGAGCTCATGTAATCCAACAAAACTCTCATGATTTTATCTTTACCCATTAAAGCCTCCGATTGGCCGAGGGGTTTTTAAAGGGCCCATACTCCACAGATTCATGTTTGTGTGGGTTTGTGCATCATAATTCATCATTGCTCATTCTTACACGACCCTCTGTTTACATATTAAAATTGAGCACAGTGTCTTTAAGACTAATATATGTAAATGAGCTCTTCTCTGATTGGCTGCAGCTCACTCAAAAAGGCAGCAGGGACTGAAACGCTCCCTAGAATGTCACCATGAATGGGTGAGAACAAACTGCTGCAGGCTGAATAAGGAGATATGTATATAAGTGTATGGTTTTGTGACATCACAAAAACTTTGATTTGAAAATGGGCTGTTTTTGCAGCTTACTTTTCATATACAGACTTTTTGAAGGGGTGGTGGGGGTCAACATACATTCAGAGACTTTAGAGAAATGTGATGGTATGGGCCCTTTAATACAAACACCATACCTGTATTTTGTCCATATTGTATTTTGTCCATATTGTGCAAACGTACTTACCAACTGTGCATCGGCGCCAAGAATCGGAGGAACCTTTAAGTTCCTCCGGTTAAAGAGGTAGGAAGATAAACAAAGAAAAAACAAAGGCCGAAGTTACCCAAACCGTGACCTTTTCTGAGCAGAGGTCATGCTTGTCTAATCTGTGCTCAGGGCGAGGGGAAGTCAGTGATCCAAAAAGCTTCAAAGTGTACCAGGGACTCCAGCGCGTGTGAGCTGTTTTCTTGTACAGTACGCGAGCAAACAAAATTCTCCCAAAGCCAGGCCCCTTGGACGGCTGCCCTCTTTAATAGCCATGTGCCGGTTTCACTACAGAGCGCTTCTTTAAACCCTGCCGGCTTCCCGACCGTGCCTCCCAGGGATGACAGGACTGAGGTCAGAACTCTGCTATAAGGAAGTGAGTGGTTTTTTCCCAGAAAGAAACTCGGCCTCTGTAGAACCGGGTAGGAACGCAGAGAAAGCACTGGATGACCACAGTTATGCTGATGCCTTCTGTAATAGACCTACTACGCTGAGCTTGTCTGATGTGGGGAAAGTCTTCACTCCTGAAATATAAAGGTTCATCAGTGGTTCTCGACTTGGACCTAAGGTTCTAGGGAACAGCTTAAATAAGTGAACAATTTCTTTAAGCATCAGTAAGGTTCTTTGCTCTCGTTTACAGAAATGGTTCTTCAAAGAAGCACATACTGTAACAGTCCTAAAACCACCAGCCAAAATAAGGTTCTTCAGTGGTTCTCCTACAAAATCAGCCCATAGAACCCTTTATGTCACCTGCAGAAGACACTTCATAAAATATGAGCTCTTCAACAGTTCTCGACTTGGACCTGAGGTTCTAGGAAACAGCTTAAATCAGTACAGAACGATTTCAGCAATCCTTAAGCATCAATAAGGTTCTTTACACTCACACATCTCATTTAAAAAAATGAAAGGCAACTGTAAGGTTCTGTAAAGAACCACCTAATACAGTTTTTTTTAGTGGTTCTTTAAAGAACCACCCACCATAGTGGTTCAGAATCACCTCATGTAACCCATTTTGGCACATGCAGAAAACTATGGGTTCTCAATTGGTTCTTGACTTACACAGTTAGCTGCAGTTCTAGGAAACAGCTTAAATCAGTACAGAACATTTTCTTTTAGATCTTTAAGCTTCAAAAAGTTTCTTTGCACACATTTTTTCAAAGACGTCCGTTAAAAGCTTGTTTAAAGAACCACCCACTTTCAGGTTCCTCTGTGGTTCTGCTATGGCATCACCCCACAGAAATCTTTTTGGCACCTGCAGAACATATCACAGTTATTTTTAGAGAGTACACTGGCTTGGATGCACTGTTCTAGGGAAAACTCAGTTTAGACTTTTAACCTGCTCTCGCTCATTAATCGCATGTAGATACAATGGTTCTTTGACGACTCATCCATGGTAAGACCTTCAGAGGTTCTTCTCGGACATCACTCCGTAGAACCCAACTCGGACAACTTTATTTTAAGACTGCAGAACATATAGCAATAGTACGCGATTTGAAGGGGGTGTGTGGTGGGGTAGGGGTACCACACACTGGATAGCAAAATGCACCCCCGGTTCCTCTGTGGGTTTTTTTTTTTTGGCTGTTTGCATGGTTCTAAGGATGATCTTTAACTGGTGTGAAACATCTTTAAACTTTAGAACAGGTTCTTCATACTGAAGGGTTCTGCTGTGGCTGTGCTCCACAAAGCCCATCCTGGCCTTTACTTTTAAGAGTGTACATCCGTGAAGCTGGTTCCCCGCTGAAGGTCAGCAGTGTGACGCAGCTATCAGTCAGACTGTTTAGTCTTTTCTCACTGTTGCTCTGTTCCTAGTAAATCTCAGCCTAGGTGCTTTGTTTAAGCACACACAGCTCGCCTTCACCACTTAACCCTTATAGACCCTCATGTGGGATCACGCTTCGGTTCCTCGTTCTCATGAATTTAGTTCAGATAGATTTTATCTGCATCGCGCTTTGAACAATGGGCATTGGCGTGAAGCAACTTTACAGAAACATGTAGATTCCTGATATAAGTACATAGACATTTATCTCTGATAAACAGGCCTGGTGGTGACGTGGAAAAACTTCTCTGAGGAACAAACCTGCAGAGGAACCAGACTTAAAGGAGAACCACTTTTATTACGGGGCCATGAGGCTACTGAACTCATAACCTGTCACCAAACACCGTCGCCCCGATTCCTCTATACACTCTGTTCTGCACTCAGTTCTCTTGCCCTCATCCAATGGGCAATATTGCTGTTCTATATATATATATATATATATATTATTTTATTATAATTTTATATTCATTCTTATCCATCATGTTCTTCTGCTGAGTTTACTGATTCTTCTTGTCCAACACACTTCACTGTACTGTTAAGCCCAACGTTAACATACATATGATCAATAAACTAAACTTGAACTTGAACTTGAACCCGTCCTCATCTGGGTGACACTGTATAATATGGGCTATATGTTCAAACAGTGCACATGTGTAGCCAGGAAATGTATATAATTTAACCCTTTAATGGACACATCAAGAAAAAAAAATCTTTGCATTTAATATTAATTTGGGTCAGAATTAATTACAATTTTGTTTTTAAATCAACTACACCATTAAAAAAATATATATTTGCCTATATCAAACAGTCAAGATTTCTTTTTATCAAAAAAATGTAATACATTACAATTTGTGGATTCACTTAAATCTTCTCTTGAAAAATTCGTGAAATTTCTTCCAAATGTGTGTTAGTGCAACAGAACCACCTGCAATAGCCTTTGTCTAACTTCCGGTGAGGAAGCTCACGGAAAATATCTACTAATTAAAGACAAAAGTCAACAGTCTCGTGGCTGCAGAATAAGGCCCGACTGAGGCCCAAATCGACTTTGAGACAATGAAGATTCTGAAACACTAGGGCTGAACAAATTGGGGCTGAATTTATTGTGATTTTTTCATCAGTATTTCTGATAAAAATGTAATTAATTTAATTTAATTTAAGTGTGATCATTTTCTTTAAATAATTTTTTGTCACCAAAAAGACTTGAGTACTAATCGTAAAGGGCCAGCATTTTAAGCATTAGATATTATCATTAATCAACTCCCCCAATGAATACACACTATTGAAAAATATAGGACATCATTACGTGCAGCCTTTGCGATATGAAAATTGCAATATTTTAAATTGTGATTTAATATATCAAAGTTAACCTTGTATACACTATCTGATGAGTGTGAGTGAGTGTCAGTAGTAGTAGTAGTAGTAGTAGTAGTAGTAGTAGTAGTAGGTTTATTGTCATTTTCACAGTATACACAGTACACAGACACTCCAGGTCTAAGGTGCAACACAAAAGCCAGACAGACAGAAGCACAAGTGCAGACATGACAGAACACAAGAGCAAAAAATACAACTAGATTTAAACTAAACTAAACTACACTAAAACTAAAACTGGACAAGAACACGAGACAAGACAAGACAAGACAACGTACAGTGCAGTGGCAGTGGATAAGGCGGAGGAGATGTGCTGTGATAATAAATAACAATAAATATGTGCAATATGCACTTGTAGCAGCATAGAGACCATGACAGAGTGTGTCATGTTTTTAACAGGATGTGCAGTATGATGAGAGTATTTTAATTGGTTATTGAGTCTAAATTGTCTGAGGGGGATGGGTGGGGGAGGGGGAGGGTTGGTTGATAATAGATAGTGGGTAGTGTTGCCGCGGTGGCCGAGCTTTCCAGAAATCTTAGCATCCTTGTTGTTTTCTGTTTACAGGTTTTTATGTTTCTTGTTTCTATTGGCACTGTCACTGATTGGTGGGTTTCTCGTTAATATAGATTGCGCAGTATATGGGTTGGGCCCACAGCTTCTGATTAATAAGTCTGAGGTCAAGGGGATTAAACTGAACTGGGCTCCAAACACTTGACTCCTTGTTGGTTTAGGGCTGAGAGGCTGTGTTGGAAACTCTCGGGCCTGAGTGTACCTTGCTAAGCCCTGCTCTCGCTGTGCATGTGGTGGTTCTCCATTTGTTTAGGTGCGTCGGGCGGATCTGACTGCGACTCGCTGAAACAGTAAGGCTGTGGGAATGCATTCGTCAGCATGGAAGACCTGCCCAAAACAGTGCAGGGCTATTATGGAGTTCATCTGTGCACTGACGCTGCCTCTACTAACGGAGTGATTACCCTTTTCTCCCTTCAAACCTCCTTGTGCTGACCTTCAGTAGGTGGAGAAAGGAATCTGATCATCTACACACTGTGTCATGGCTTCATAGGTTTGCTTGAGCTTATGTGGAAGAAACCTGAAGCTTCAGTGGGTAGCAGGCTTTTTATGATACCAGGATTTCCTCATTAGGCACTTTCCAACCAGAGGAACAGCCATAGTTCTTAGAACCAATGGAGGAAGTTCCCCGTCTTTGCATGTTGACACTACAGGAACTGAGAACAATTACAGTTCTAGATTTAGATTCTACCCCCGAGTCGACACTTACTCACACTAGAGGATCAATGACTGATGTACATATGCAGTGATTGGTACAGAAGAAAATGTGCTGGGATTGGTCTAGACAAAAGTGTACAGTGATTGGTCCAGATGAAAGTGTACAGTGATTGGTCCAGATGAAAGTTAACGGTGATTGGTCTAGATGAAGTAGTCCAGTGATTATTCCAGATAAAGGTGTACAGTGATTGGTCCAGATGATGCATGCTGGGAACTGTAGTCCAGTTTAACATCTTTGAGCTTGTAGGCAGTAATGCAGTGCCACTAACCAACAGTAACAGAAAATATAAAGCGAAACAATTTAGTTACTGACAAATTTTAAAAAATCATATGTAATACATAATCAGCCATAACATTAACACCACTTGCCTAATACTGAGTGTGTCCCTCCTGCTGCTGAAACAGCTCTGACTGTGGTGCACTGTGTGTTCTGACCCCTTTCTATCAGAGTCAGCATCACTTTCTACACCACAGTAGCTCTTCTGTGAGTTTGAATCAGACTCGCTAGCCTTCACTCCCCACATGCATCAGTGAGTCTTGGGTGCCCATGACCCTGTCACTGATTCACCACAAGGCCTACCATTTTGAAGAGGCCCTGACTCAGTCGTCTAGTCAAAGTGGCTCAGGTTGTAACTTTCACCCATTTTTCTTGCTTCCAGCACATCAACTTTAAGAACTGGCTTTTCACTTGCTGCCTTTTATATCCCACCCTCCTGACAGGTGCCACTGTAATGACATAACTAGAGGGTCAACACTGAGATGCACATTCTGGTGGAGGAGCCAAACTCACCCCAATACAAATTTGGCCAAGTCTGAAACCACATAAGCAAGTGTATTTCAAAATAGCTTGACATGGTCTAAGGTGAGTGTGTGAAGCTTTAGCTTAAGCTTTATGTTAATCAGTGTGGTAGTAATAAACTCATATATTCAGTGCTGAAACCGAATAAGTCGGTGTAAGTTCGGAGACCTGGGCTGACGAGCCTTCTAGTGCAAACCGGTGTGTTCGCCCAATCATAACAAATCCCTAGTGTTTGTGAGCTTAAAGACAGATCTCCCAAATATTTCAGGACAGCTAAACAAAACAGACGGCGTGCGCTATTAGCTTGCTTACAAAGCGGTGAGCGGGCCTCTGCGCCAGGCGTGTGCGAGGGGTCTCGATGTGCAGGATGTTCTAGTGAAACCTTCAGTTTTGCGTAGGTTTCTGCTGAACTCGCCTTTACATCCATGCAGATGTTGCGGCCTCGCTTCCGGAGCAGGCCGGCGCTTCACAAGGAATCGAGCGGCCTGGTTGTTGATGAGTTCCCTTCACTGTTTTTCCTTTTTTTGAGGGTTTTTTTTGTGTGTGTGTGTGTGTGTCCACAGCCTAAGGCAGATGTTTCTGTTACACATGACTTCTTCATCACACGCTCATCTTGCAAAAACACCCCGGCACTCTTGCCAACACTAACACACTGAGAATGTAAAAAAAAAAAAAAACTGCCTACCTGCAAAAAAAAAAAACAAAGTCGAGGCTTCCAATTTGTCAAAACACACGTTTCTGAACTCGTCAGCAGTTACTGCTGAGATAATAGGCTGGTTTTCTGCAGCTGTGGTTGCAGACTAAACAGGACTTTCAATAGAGAAACCCTGCTGGAAACATAATTTCGACCAATTTAGGCTGATGCCATAGAAGAACACAAACCGTCATTTACAAATTCCCCCATAATTCAATGCTTGAGATACATAGTCCCCCAGAGTGGGTTTGGTGTGAAATGGTTCAGACTGGGGTTTCTTTACAGTGGCGGTGAATGGAACCAGACGTCACGTCTCCAACACCAATAGAGCCATTTTATTTCCTCTCCACCCCCAGTGAAGCTCCACGTGTGTTTCTATGGAAAGTTGATGATGGTACAATAGTGAATCTTAACTGAAACACTTTAGGGGGCCTCACAACACCTTGCATGTATCCCTCCACCATTAATGTTGGTTAGTTTTAGGCCCAAAAGCTTCTCCAAACTCTGGTAGAACAACATCTCAGGCATCAGGCTTCATCACCATTTCATGTGTAACGGAGCTCTTAGAGGGACCAGATGTCTGGTTCTGTTCATCACCACTGTGAACAGGGTTAACGCTGGAGTGTTTCTTTTCATCAAAACCGGTGGATGTTCCCTCTCCCTTCCCTTTGCAAATGAGACGCAATGTAAATATTCCTTGAAGACTTCCCAAGCCCGGAGCCGTTTAGGAGAACAATCAGACATCTAAACATATACGTGTCACATTTGAGCCAGAGAAGATCAGTTTTGATGCCTCGTTTTGCTGAAACGAGCCTCTCAGACGTTTCCTTTTGACAATTTATGTGCCATTTAGTGGAAGATCAGTGGACGTTAATGAGGTTTTGCTTCGTTGAGGTTGCGTATCCAGTTTTAGATTGAAAAGCCATCCGTGTTCCTGTTTCCTACAGTAATGGTAGGAGGATCTTTAGGCCTGCCATTGTCCCCCTCAAGGGGTTTGAATTCGTTTAGTCAGTAATGTTGTGCATGGGGAACGCATCAGCCTTTTACTGCGCTCTGATTGAGAAGAAGTTTGGCTTTAATGACGCACTTTTTTTCTTCTTCTTCTTGCTTCATCTGAACGTTTCGGAAATGCTCCGATTCCCAGGCCTTTTATGTGTGCAGCTGTCGTGCATTAGGTTTGTCATTTTATATCTGCAGGAACATCCTCAGGTGTCCGTATGTGGCTAGCTTGGTCATACAGTAGGTCGGTAGCGGTACATGGCACACACTCTACAGTTCGGTGCATGCCGTCACATGGAGAATACATGGCACTGAAGAGTAACGAAGGTAATGTGAAATGTAATGTGAGTTCCACCTGGATACCATTAGTAAGATAGCAACGTGCTGTCATGCTTAGCTTAGCCATGCTGGACTGAGCAAGTTTAAGCTCCTTATTTTTATACCGAAGGTTCCAAAGCGTCCAGTTGGCAAAATGCCCCCTGGCTGTAGCTGCAGCCCCTCACTACTAGCAAGTTAGGGCTGGACGATATAAAGAAAATTTCAATCTTCCGTTTAAATTGCGATTTAAATGCAGTTATCTTCTTAAATTGATTCTTTTTTTTTCACCCAGGCTCTAAGCCTCCAAAAAAGTCGATGCTCGGGTGCCGTGTACAATGTCCCAGAGCACCATTTCTCAAGCTCTGCATGATTACATCTCATTATTATTGAACTTCCCCCAATTAAAACTTGCCAGTATTGAATCATATACGACAAATTACGATTTTAGTATAAATGCAATTATTTTTCAGACTTTTGCAAGGGTGTGGTTCGTTTGGGAGGGGGCGTGGCTTAAGCTCTGAAGGGTTAAATCTAGCCTAATTGGAACAAGCGGAGTCAATACTCGTGTAGAACTCTTACGTGTAGAACGTAAGAGCTGCTTTTTAGTGCTGGAGCTGATTAGGAGCTGCTGCAGCCCCACATAAACACTATGACCTCTGACCCTCAGAGTGAAGGTTCACATCAATGAGAAGACACCCAGCTTGTTTGTTATGGGGCAAGTTTTTTTTTCTCGCTTTTTTCTCGCTCTACCAAACCGTGATGCCCGAACCTTGTTGTGGACCGAACCGTGACATTGGTGTGCAGCTACTGTCCTGTCCGGTTACAGTGGTCAGTTCAGACTCTCTGCAGCCTTGATGAGCTGAATAATAACTTTTCACAGCGTTGTCTCAGACGTCTTTTCTGGCCGCCATTCCTCGAGGCCCACGTCCGCGCGCGTGCGGGTGCATGTTTAACACGATTTGTTTGTATGACTGAGTTAACCGTTGACCGTTTCTCGCGCCGCAGCTATGAGATTGATGTGAGGCCTCAAAGTTTCATAAGTCTCTGAAGGGTCAGCGCTGCTCGTCTCGACTTGAACGCTTCTGCTCAAATGATGCTTCCAAATGTTATGTTTACAGAAACGGTCCACAAGCTCCAGCGTCCTGCCGTAGAATAAACAATGGCCTCCTGTCCCACGTGTGCCACGTGGTGTCAGTTTTGGCAGTAACTTAGTGTGTTATTGCCTTAAAGCAAACAGCACTGATGCAACGGCTTCTCGAAAAGGTGGAAAGTCTTCGAAGCGAGCACCTCCGGCTTCAAATCTGCTTTTTTAAATCCTGGAAACCCCTTCGTAGTCATGTGCAAAAGTTTGAACACCCCCGCTCAATGTGTTTTGCTATATATTCTTGGCATCCTTGACCGAGAAACACGTTATACATAGAATTCTTTTTTGCCAAAGTTTAGTGCACAGTTACTGTTTACTTTCCAAGTTTAACATACTTGAAAGAAATGTCATGTGCCATGTGCCATAACCTTTTCCCTGTGAAAGCAAGTCTCTGTAGAAGATGTGTACAATAACAAAATGTATCATTTGACCAGGTGCACATACATTTTTCATCATACACGTCTATATACATTTCTATCTGTAACCTAAATCTGCCCGGAAAAAGTTGGGATATTTTCCAAAATGCAATAAAACAAAAATCTGTGGTGTGTTAATTCATGTGAAAGATTTTTAGTAGTTTTACTGATCGACTTCATTGTGTTTTGTAGATATACACAAATTGAAAAGTGTGGATGTTTGCGATATGCAAAGAAAATACATAACAGACATCTACACACAATGGCACGCTATCAGGGATTAAAGTTCTTCATCGCTACAGCCGATTTCTGTCAACTGGACAAGGTGTCATCGCAATCACCCACTGATAAACCAGAGGAGTCTTGGTTCCTTCCACGGCTTCTTCCTCCAGGTTTAGGAAGTTTTCCATTGCCTCTGTGACCATTGGTTTGCTCTTGAGGGGCTCAGACTCAGATTCTGACAGTTTTCGTCCACTGTAATCCCTGCCGTATTTAATTTTGGACAAATTGGAATGCACATAAAGATTGCTTCCAAAACCATCAACACAATCCTGTGTGGTGCTTCATATTGTTCTGCACTAAATCGAGTCAAACAGGATCAGGGTTGTAGCTAATGAACAAAAAATAGCTTAAAAAAGATTTCTTGAGAAGGAGGGGCGACACTGTCACCCCACAGCGAGAAGGTCCTGGGTTCGATCCTCGGGTGTGTGGAGTTTGCAAGCTGGTTTTCCTCTGGGTTCTCTGGTTTCCTTCCACAGCCCAAAGGCTGCAGTAGGTTGATTGGACGCTCTAAATTGCCTGTAGGTGAGAATGTGTATATGAATGGTTGTCTGTCTATGTGTTTAGCGCTGTGATGGGTTGGCCTCCTGTCTTGGGTGAACCCCGCCTTAGGCCCGCAGTCGGCTGGGATTGGCTCCAGCTTCCCCTGCGGCCTGGAAACGGAAGAAGCGGTTTAGAAAATGTATGGATAGATGGATTGAGAAGGAATAACGGAGAATCTGAAAATCCTTATAACATTGTGCTTGGCAGGCCAAACATTCTCCACAAGCGGGAGCCATTACCACTGAGGTTGCCTGAGTGAGCCTCACTGAAAGGGAGGAAACTGCATGTATGTTTGCAAGAACAAAATGCATGTATAATTCTCA
Organism: Arnoldichthys spilopterus; assembly: GCA_037974385.1. NCBI lineage: Eukaryota > Metazoa > Chordata > Actinopteri > Characiformes > Lepidarchidae > Arnoldichthys > Arnoldichthys spilopterus. Next base: position 31,620,293 of record JBBPDA010000041.1, on the reverse strand, counting down.
TCTTCACATCTCATGGAACTGCTGCATCTCTTTGCCTGTGTCTCCCACTCTTCCAAAAAACGCCTACACTCTTTGCCTGGGTTTCGCATAGCCGTTCTATTCCTTTTCCAGGCTGCAGTCTTCCCTCACCATTTAAGCATCATCACTTTCCATCTCCACCTGTATGGCCGACCTCCCCCCACTCGCCACCGCTAGGTATGTTTTTGCTGCCGTTTCATCAAACGCCCTGTCACCGGAGCCCTCTCTCAGGCCTGCCGAGAGTTCTCAGAGGTACAATTGTTAAAAATCGTTCCGTTAGCGAGGAAGGCTCTGAATGCTGGTTCCTGATGGTTCTCCCTTATGCTTGGCTTTCCCAGAACCACATCTGCAGAAGAGCTTGGAGCTGCTGCTGCTGAGATCAAGTGAGTCAGTGGGGAAAAACAACGTAGCATGGCCTCCAGCTTGGCTAAAGCCTCGAGAAGTTACCTAAACCTGGCATAAGCTCCTCTGGCTGAGATTCTGAGTGGCTCTTTATTTGATGGAGAACAATGAGTTTGGGGGGGGGGGGGCTGCTAACAGCATAGCTTGATGGTCAGAGTGTCATGTTCCATGATGTTTCTACCATTTGCAGTCACAATGCACCTCGGACACTTTCGTCGCTCCGCTGACTGTAATGACACTGAGTGGGTCTGAAATGGCCAAAAGCCATTTAGAGCTGGACGCCTTTATTCCCCTAAGTAATTTCGCTGCCTTCGCTCTCAGACTGTGTGCCATTCTGTTCTTTTCCTTTGTGAATTCTAGACGTTAGATGCACTCTTTCTTTCTATTTAAGGTGATTGTTCAGCAAAAAAACATCAAATTTGTACAATTTTCTCTTACATTCGTCTCATCTTTATTGTTATTGATCAATCAATATGTGCTTGAGGTCCACTTCTTTAGTTGAAACGAGAAGTGCACGGATTTTTCAAAGTTTCTGCATTATTAAATGTTTAAGATTCAAATGCTTCCATTCTAGAGAACCATAAAAATTTAGATCCGTGGTGGTGAACGAAACCAGACATCTGGTTCCTCTAAAAGCTGCCTTACACATGAAATAGTGTTGATGATGCTGCCTGGTTTGGAGAAGCTTTTAGTGGCCTAAAGCTAAGTCCAGTCATGGTGGAGGGGAACATGCAGGGTGCTGAGGCGTAGTTCAGATTCACTGTTTTACCATCATCAGCATACCATGGAAACACTCAGACACGTGGAGCTTCACTGGGGGTTTGGAGAGGAAAGAAAATGACTGTATTTTTATTGGAGATGTGACATCTGGTTCCCTTCACCACCACTGCAAAGAAGGCCCAGTCTGAAACCAGTCTGAGTGACACTGTTTTTCAACTGCTCGATTATTGAAATGATAGATTTATAGAAATGATAAAGTTTTGAAAAGTCAGTGGACTTGGCCTTTAACAGCTCAGCATGGTTTGAGGGAGGTGTGTAATGATTTAGGAATGTCTCAGCTGATGAACATTGGGCTCAAAGGGAAAAATGTGGCAGCTTGATTCTTCTCAGAACTGTTGCTTTAAGACGCGCATGTTTCCGCTCCTGAAGGATTTCCAGTTTTCCGTGAGACATTGACATGTTTTTACTGTAAATTTCCGAATCCATGATCTCTGTACCTTCCTCATCCTCTGAGACCTGTCAGGCGACCCAGTGGAAGAGTGTTTTTTGTTTGGAAAAGCTGTGAATGTCCCCTTAAATCTAAAATAGGGCACGGTAGTGGCGAGCGTCATGGGCTTTATTGCATTTCCATGATCAAATGGGCCACTGCGGTGGAAAGCAACCTTGGAATTCAGACTGGAAAAGAAAACACTTTCGCATTAGTTTTACATCTCATTAGGTGCAGGTTCATATAAGCAGCTCCTGTTTTACAGCACCACTCCTCACTGTTTGTTAACGCCACAGTGCGTGTGGTTCTAGTTCTCAGGCTGGATTCCTGGGCCTGTGGTCTCCTGGGGTGAGCAATATGATGATCAGCCATAACATTAAAACCACCTAACTAATACTGAGTGTGCATCACTTTCTACACCACAGTAGCTCTTCTGTGGGATCGGACCAGACAGGCTAGCCTTCACTCCCCATTTGTATCATTGAGCCTTGGGTGTTCTTGACCCTGTGGCCAGCTCACCAATTGTCACTTTTGGTAGGTGCTAACTACTGCACACCAGGAACACTCCACAAGACCTGCTGTTCTGGAGAAGGTCTGACTCAGACATCTGGCCCTTGTCAAAGCGTCTCAGATCCTTACGCTCAGTCATTTTTCTTGCTTTCAGCTCATCAACTTCAAGAACTGACTATTTACCTGCCTAATGTATCCCACCCTCCTGACATGTGCCACAGTAATAACTAGAGAGTCGATATTATTCACTTCACCTGTCAGTGGTGTTAATGTTATGGCTGATTGGTGTATAAGGAGTATTGGGAAGCATCATGATGTCCTGTTTTTCCCATATTGACCCACCCTTATTCTGTCTCACTGCTTTCCACTCATTCCTGCTGTTTTAACAGATTATTTGCAGTAGCTCAACTCCAATATGCTGGAGGGAAATCGTTTTTGACATGATTTCAACAGAACCGAAGCACATTGTAAATAATTCTGGCTTTGTGTAGAGCAGCAAACATCTAGCCAAATATTTGACTCTAGCAAATGAGCAAACAGCACCAGTTGTTCCTTTTGCGTTATGCAGCAGCAGAGAACAGGCTCATCGATGACTCATGTTTGGCGATGTGTAATCGACAGATGTTGGGGAGATGATGCTGTGCAGTATTGCCTATTGGATTGGGCACCATGCGCCACTCACACAGCCTGTTAACCCTCACAGGTCACAGGTAATGTTCTTGTACCAGTGTGGAAAGTGTAGAAGGTGTTAAATGTGTGTGTAAGGGTGCATTGCTTTCTTGGTAGGTTGCATCAGCATAAATACTCATAAATGAGCAAAATCGAGACGCTGACTTTTCAACTTTATGCAAATGAGAACCAGTCAGCTCAGCGTGGGATGCGTCCAACATGTGACCTTCTCTAGAAAGGTGGGGGCAATTAAAATTTTCAGACCAAGATGGCGGAGGCTAAAGGCTACATGTAGCATGTATGTGATTAAAAGATGTATGTAGCCCCCAGAGTTCAGCAGGGCGCCAACACTTTGTTGGGTTCTTAAGTGGTTTTAAGAGGATTTCTAAAAAAATTGTGATGTAACACTGTAATAAAACAGCACCAGTGTCATAAATTACATGGGCAGTGGAGGCCTAGTGGTTTGGGACCTGAAGGTTGCAGGTTCGAGTCCCAGCCTGGGCACTACTGAGGTACCCTTGAGCAAAATACCGTCCTGCTCCACGTGTGCACGTGTGATGGGTTAAATGCAGAGGTCACATTTCGTTGTGATGCTTGAGTGTGTTCACAATGAGTCACTTTCATAAACACTGCAGTTTTTTTACGGTTTGGGTTCGACGCTCACTGTCTATATTCTCACTGGACTAAAACTGCTGCTCTGAATCTGCGGCTCTGGGGCTCTGCAGTCACACAGGCCCGTCCTAGAGTTAGGCCACTTCGTTTAGCAGACACGATGGGGCGAGGCTGGGCCTAGCCGTGGGCATGGGTCTGTTTCGGGCATTCATTTCATACCCCAACCTTCAGTTCACAAGGGCAACGTCCTAACCACTAGGCCTCCACGGCCTATTACTGTTTAACTCTCAATAATATTTTATTTGCGAATGTGAGTAAATTTGCTGTAAACCCTCATCACACTTTCCTGACATGTAATTACCTGCGGAAACAAAAGGGCTGGACATAAGAACGAGGGTCTATTGTGTAATTACGTTTAAACAGAACAGCAAAGCGACAGCAATGACTCTGGACCTGTACGGTTTGTTCCCAGACCTGTGGGAAAGAGCTGGAGTTGGATCTGATACTGAATTTCCAACGAAACTGACATTTCTGTGGTATATTTAGCAATTGGAGAAGAGAAAACATCAAGAATGACAGTTCTGGGCCGACAGGCCCTGACAGAAAGTCACACACACACATGCGCACACACACATGTATTCATTACTGGCAGTGCTCTGTTTCAACAGCCAAAAAAGAAAAAAAGCACATTCTTTTGTCGTAGAGGCCTCGAACACAGAAGTGGTGTTACACATATAAAAGCTTTTTCACCCAAGAGGTGAAAAGTGTGTGTGTGTGTGTGTTTGTGTGTGTGTGTGTTTATATATTTTTCAGGAAGAAAATGGCTCAATTTTATGAAACACAGGGCTAAACTCCATTCATATATATATATATATATATATATGGGGCATTATTAATTATTATATATATTCGGCATTATTATTAAATATAGACGCTTACATATATATATAATACATGTGGGGCATATGTATAACTCCATGTCCTGACGCTGTATAAAAACAAGCCTGTGTGTGTCAGGGTGTGTGTGTGTGTTTGGTTTAGTGTGTGTCTATCCTCATTGAACAGCTCTGCTTAGCAACGGTGATATTCCTTATTCATCTCTCTCTGTTCATGTCTCAGTTAAAAAAAAAAGTCCATATTTGGTGTTGCTCATAGAATGTCCATGAGAACTGGAGTAAAACTCATTTACGGCGTAAGACAATCCTGCTCAGTTCTGTAGGAAGCCCGTCGAGCTGAATATCCCCCTGTGTCTTGCAGGCAGGCCGGATTTCGGCATGTTAAATAAGCAGGGTCAGGTTCTGCTAACAAAAGCCTGACACACAGCGCTCACTGCTTTAGAAAGTCAAGTGAAATGTGTGTAGAATGCCAGTGTGTGTGTGTGTGTGTGTGTGTGTGTGTGGTCCATTATAACGGGCCCTTTCAGAACAGCAGTGTGTTTGGGATAGTGTATTGTATGGAAGGTTTCATTTGAAAAGTGGAAACCTCTGGAAACAGAAGCCTGTTAATAGTGCGACATGGACAAAAGTACCACGTTCTGATTACAGTCGCATGCAAAAGTTTGGGCGCACCCTGCTCCGGTTACACGTGTTGATCTTCGAAGTGAAAATAAGTCCACATCCTCTATAAGGAACTAGGCCTGGACCCAATAGCATTTTTGGGCTGGACACTGGTTGGATTATCCAAATAAATAAAATCCACCTCTGTTTGCGCTTAATATTTAACCACAATTTTTCGTTCGCTGCATTTATAATGAAAATCTTTAATTTTTTGAGAGTTTTACATTTGTAGTTTGTATCCGTTTGTACAGAGAGAAATGTTATGTTTTCCTGTAATTTTAAGTATGTTTAACCCTTTAGTGTTCTGGCCAATTATATGGTTGAGTAGGGCAGTGGTGGCCTAGTGGTTAGCCCGCTGCCTTTGGGACCTGAAGGTCGCAGGTTCCAGTCCCGTCACTACTGATGTACCCTTGAGCACGGTACCGTCCCGCTACACTGCTCCCCGGGCGCTGTTGATAGCTTCCCGCTGCTCCACGTGTGCACGTGTGATGGGTTAAATGTAGAGGTCACATTTTGTTTCGTACGTGTGTTCAACCTGACTGTTCCATCTCTACCACATATGTTAGGTCAGTTATGGTCAAATAATCCAATGGATTTCACTGTGTCTTTAATTCATAGACCTTTTCAGTGGACTAGACGAAGGCTGCAAGTTGCAGGTGGTTCTGTTGCACGAACACACATTGGAAGGTTTGTGGATTTCTCTGAGAAATTTTAGGAGAATCCAAGAATTTTATTAGATTTTGAATAATTTGAACATGTATTCAGAGTTTTACTATAAAGACACATCTTGACTGTTGGATCGAGGCCTATATTTAATAATAACAAGTGGGCAGTGGAGGCCTAGTGGTTAGGACACTGCCTTTGGGACCTGAAGGTCACAGGTTCAAGTCCCGGCCCGGGCACTACTGAGGTACCCTTGAGCAAGGTACCGTCCCGCTACACTGCTCCCCGGGAGCTGTTGATAGCTGGTCGCTGCTCCAGGTGTGCACGTGTAATGGGTTAAATGCAGAGGTAACATTTTGTTGTGGCGCTAGTCACTTTCACTTCACCAATAAGAAAAAAACAAATGTTTTTGTTGCTTTACCGAAGGAAGTTCCTGTTGAATTGCTTACACACTGCTCTAGGCTCTCTACTGTCGTCTTGTTGGAATTTTTCCATCCCACCTTATATGATGCAGCAGTCAGAATGTAGCGTTGCACTTCAGTAGCTGAGTGACTCAGTGAGTTATTACAGTGTTTTGAATAAGGCCTCTCTGTGTGGGTAGGGTAGTTGTCTCTCTCCCCCGTGAGTCTTAGCCCCCTGAGAAAATGCTCATTAATTGCTAAATTAATTGTTTCCCAAAAAAACACAACTATTAGAATAAACACAAATAACAATAAAACAGTGAACAGTGATGTGTGTATCAGTGTGTTAGTTTGACCATTCCCAGTTCTCCCCTAGTGGACGCCCAGTGTTACTGCAGTTCCCATCAAATCGCTGCTTTGGGCTCAATCAGTCCTTCATTAGATGAAACCAGGAGCTGATGGAGCTTCACACACGTCCATGCAGTGACTGGAGACATGGAGGAGAAACCTGGAGCCGAACCTTCACACACAGATTCTCATTCTCTTCACTGCTGCACTGTTCACTTGCATTGATTCTAATGTTCACTTGCGGTTTTACTGCAGAAAGAAAATCACGGCTCAGAGAAACGGCTTTAAACCAGGGGTCCTGGAGGTCTACCCCCTCTCAGAGTTCAGCTTCGACCCTAATGTAACACACCAGGTCCAGGCAATGAAGGGCCTCAGGTGTGTCTGAATTCAGGAGCATATGGATTGAAGACTTTTGCACAGTATATGCAAAGAGTTTCGCATGTTGTATATTTCATAATTTTCTACTATCAGGCAAAAAAATAATGCACAAAAACTTGCAGAAAACTGTAAAATTTAGGAGCCTAAAATTTTGTGGAGCATATTGTAGGTAGTGGGCTAGAGAAATTGGAAGGTAGGTGGTAGCCACTACTAAATTGGGGTGATGGATAAAATAAAACAACATATGTCAACATATTATTGAAAGTTCTCCAAAAAAATTGAAGTCGGCCTTCGTAATTCACTTAAATTGTTGCCAAAAAATTGTTACACTGTACATGGCTCATTTGCATATTTCTGGCTTTTGTGATGTCCGTGTTGCAAAAGGCCAGAATTGCGATGCAGATTACCAGGCACCATATGCTTCTGCACTCGTGTTTGTGTTACAGTGGAAGCGCAGACTGCATTACGCTGCTGCATATCAGACACATGTCGAAACGCAAAAACACATCCACTCGTTCGCCTTCTCCACCCAGATATACCCGTCTTCCTTTACCGCCTGCCTTTCCCACCTCACGCATGGGCATTGATAAGGATCTGGGATTTTCTGACAGGTGACTTTGGTTTTCCCTGCCTGAGGCGTTTCTCTGCTAAGGCGTGTGAGAACAAGCTGGAGCTATTTTCTGCTCTCCTGCCAGCTCTCGAGGTACAGTGCTCGCCTGTACGACCTGACTGGCGTTAGGGCTGTAGGCCTGCATATGATTCGTCTTTGAGAGTCAGCTTCCGAGGAAACAAGTGCTTAACTGTTAATGAACGCATGAGTAGAGGAGGTGAAGAGCTTTTTTTTCCTCTTTCATTGTGCATCTTCTTGCCTCTTGAAGAAACATGTTACACATGAAGGAGCGGGCGGCGTGGAATTAACTATATCTGAAGCCTGGTGAACCACTGCTGGCTCTAAGCCTTGCTGTTGTAGACAAGGAGCCGTGTTTTGTCTACAGATGAGCCTAAGAGGAGACCGTCTGTCTCCATGTCAAGGTCTTACTGCACAAACCTGATATGTGGTGATATACAGGGGGGGATCAGCAGCTAACGTTTTGATTTAGCTACACCAATCGGCCGTAACATTAACACCACCTGCCTGTTGAGTAGGTTCCTCACGCCACTGAAACAGCTCCAACTGTGGTGCACTGTGTGTTCTGACCCCTAGCTTTTTTGTGGGATCTGACCAGACAGGCTTGCCTTCTCTCCCCACATGCATCAGTGAGTCTTGGTTGCCCATGATCCTGTCATCGATTCACCAGTTGTCCTTTCTTAGATCACCCTTGGTTTGTAATAGCTACTGCATTCCTGCTACTCCGCAAGACCTGTCGTTTTGGTCGTCTAGCCATCATGATGAGGCCCTTGTCGAATGGGCTCAGATCCTTACTCTCAACCACTTTTCCTGCTTCTAGCACATCAACTTCTAGAACTGACTGTTCACTTGCTGCCTAATATATGCCGCCCCCCGGACAGGTGCCATTGTAATGAAATATTCACTTCACCTTTCAGTGGTCTTAATGTTATGGCTGATCTGTGCATTGGATATAATTAAAATTGCGGCCCTTGCCATGTGAACATTGCACTCTTTGAAATTGCACTTTCGACATAAAAATGATTGAGGGTTCAGCACTACATAGGGCACTACCTGACAATGTCCTTGGACTATGGGAGGAAACTGGAGATCCTGGAGGAAGCCCACACATACATGGGAAGAACGTGCCTACTCAACACAGATGGACCTACTTGGGAATCGAAACCCAGGATCTCACTGCTTTAAGGCAACAGCACTGGGTGGTGGGTTCCGGGGTCACTCAGGGTCCCCAGGAACTGAGCCCCCCACAATTCTAAGTCAGTAGTGGTTGAGCAGACAGAGAGAGAGTCTTCACGCCAGTAGCACTGAGTTTACACTCATGTCTCCATGGAACCGGCAACCTGTCAGACAAAGGAGCCTTTATTCACGGATTTGGAGTCAACTTTGAAGTGGGATTAGCTTGCAGCACTAGCAGCGTAGCGCCATGTTTGCTGATGACTTTGGCAAAACCGTTTCCCGTCTTTACTCCTAACCCTGCGGTGGATATAACACAGGCCCGTGCGCTCTAAGCACACAAGGTGTAACCTCTAAAATCCAGCGAATGGTTGTGCGGGTGTGTAGGTGTAGCAGGAAGTTGGATCACTCCATCCTTTTCTTCTCAAACACAAACACAGTGCTAATGTGGCTATTAGAGCCAATTTCCTCCTCCATAATTAAGAGACGTGTGTCATGTCATTCATCATGATTAGCTCATTGAGGTAATATTGGTGGGCATACCCCCGGTCACTCTCGGACAGTAGTGGCGGTGTGTGTGTGCGCAGCTGTGTTCGGTGTGTGAGACTGGCTGTTTTGTTGGTCCTGCCTCTTTTGCTTTGTTAAGGGTGTTCAATGGAGTTCAGATGTAAAATGTCACACACAAAGGCCTTTCTGGCATGGACTCCACTGCAGTGGCTGAGTTAACAAGTGAATGATGGCAGGAGGCCAAGAAAAAGAGTCTGTTCACATTTCTGAAGTGTGCTGGGAATAAGATGGGCCTGTGATTTCCATCATGGAGAATCGCTATGGCTTTTTAATACTGATTGCAATAAATTAGTCACACGTGTGTGTGTGTGTGTGTGTGTGTGTGTGTGTGTGTGTGTGTGTGTTCACACAGGGGCCACACACTCACACACTGTTCACATGGGGGCCTCACACACTCATACACTGTTCACACAGGGGCCACACACTCACACACTGTTCACATGGGGGCCTCACACACTCATACACTGTTCACACAGGGGC
>JBBPDA010000041.1:31583831-31603831 GCA_037974385.1 Arnoldichthys spilopterus | reverse complement strand
TTAATGATTAATAAAATATAATATGATTTTTCATTGTCAATATTATTGAAAGTGTCAAGTAATTAAAAGTGTTGAAGTAGAATTTCTGACTCTACAGTATATGAAGTAAGTTTTCACATTTCGTCCTAGTTTCTGATTTACTGTACCCGAATTTACGGACATCGACTGCCCTGACCACTCGAAAACTGCTCTGTCTCCAGCCCTGCGATCAGTGTTTGTCAGGGTTTTGACATGACCGTGTAACGTCTGGCTCGGACTCAGGGCTCGGCGTTCTGAGGCTGGAACCGGACGGCTTCTTGTAAATGTGTCTCCAATAGCAACGACACACATATTAGCGTTAGCCAAGTGTGCATGGCGACCGTTATCTGAAACAGAAAAACGGTCTTTTCTGTAAAATGAAATGTACAGAACAGCGCTGTCTGTTTTGAGTTGCATTTCAAAAGGCCTTTATTTACAGATAAAGCAAGTGCAGAGCCACAGCATGTCTCAGCGAGGGCAGAAAAGAGGTCATTCTCCGGCACAGCTCTGCCACGAACAGGCCGTATTTCTCTCAGTATAATGAGCGAGGCAGCGCCGAGACAAGCGATCGCATTAGCAATTCAAAGGGTAATTGATCCAAATGCAGTGAATGTGCAGTTTTGTTCACACCACAGACACGGTAGGATTGATGAGCTCCCGCTAGAATAGCATCCCGGCCTTCTTTTATCAGACCTAGCGTTGAACCGAAGCCCACGGACGTGACATCACCGCAACCTGACATCACGTTAGCGATGTAGAAAGAAGTGCTTCTTCTCTAAAGGCTTGCGAGCTCATGGCTAACGCTACCGCCACACATGCTAAAGAGACTTTTTGGCCTGCATTCTGACACCGGGCCTCAGGGTAAACACAGCTAAACTTCAGCAAAGTGTAATTGGAGATTTACACTGGATTGTTAGGGGAGACTTTCCAAGAAGGATAAACATTTGCCTCACTTTCGTCGGTCCTTATTTTTCTCTCTAAACGAATGAAAGTAAGCCATAGAACACCCAGAGCTGGCTAAGGCCTTTTTTTTTTCTCCGACTCCTCATTAAATGATGTAGACTTCTTGAGAAGGACACAGTTATGGTGAGGATTAGAGTCGCTGTCTTAAGTCTTTCTACGAGGTATGCGCTGATATCTTTCATGTACACAGTATGGGTTGAAAGTGCGACGCAAAGTGTTGTTGCTACTTTAATACCAGCGCATTCCTCTATTTAATGCCATGCGCAGGTCTTTAGAATAACTGATTTGGTGGCTTTCCCACTCGTAGGAGTGGTTCTTTTCGCTCCGTTGCTTTTTTAAGGCAGTGAAATTATGCTTCTGATCAAAAAAACGCGTCTAAAGTCCACTGCATTATTAAACCATGTTTAAGCGGCACGTTTTAGTAACGCGCGGGTTCTTGAGGCACGTTATAGACACAGGTACACGCTCAAAGTGCACTAACGGCACTCGAAAGGTGGAACAGTGCTGCTCCTGTAAATGATGTGCTTGTGCTTTTTCACTTCGGTGTCAGGTCCGATTCCTCACCCGAAAACCCATCTGGTTTGCCAGGTAAACACTCCATTATAATAGAAATCTGCCATAGCTCGTGCACATGTCATTCTGATTGGCTTATTGCATATTAAGCCCAAAGACACACCTCTGAATAATGAAGGGAGTCAGGACAACAGTTTTGCTGCTGTTTCTTTGGCCATCAAAATAGCTAAATGGATTTGAACACATCACTGGATGATAGTTGCACCTTTAAGCTTTATGTTAGCTTTTCGTTGGGCAGTGGTGGCCTGGTGGGGGGCAGTGGCGGCCTAGTGGTTAGGCCTTTGAGAGCTGAAGGTTGCAGGTTCGAGTCCCGCCCCGGGCACTACTGAGGTACCCCTGAGCAAGGTACTGTCCCACTACACTGCTCCCCGGGTGCTGTTGATAGCTGCCCCTTTGCTCCATGTGTGCACGTGTGATGGGTTAAATGCAGAGGTTGTAGTGCCCTATATCTGTTGAAGCTAACGTTAAAAAAAGGCCAAAATTTGGATGAAATGTAAGAATAAAAGGAAGTAAAATGAGAAAATTTCAGCTAAAAAGTCCGCTAAACATTCTGTTCTTCCAGAGAGCCACTATCAAATTTCTGTTTGAAATAGATGCCAAATCTAAACATCCAGCTGGTGCTGATGTAATTTTTTATGCAAATATCTGTCTCTACCTGTATGATTGGGAAATTATATATTTTTGGATTAAATTTTTTAGTGTTGTGGTTTTGACACTAGTTTTTGGTCCCAAAGCTTCTCCTAACTCTGGAAGAACAATGTCTCCGGCACCTTCATCACCATCTCATGCGTTAGGGAGCTTTTAGCGGAGCCAGACGCCTGGTTCCATTCACCACCACTGTGAACAGTTTTGACGAAGTTTTGAAGAGTGTTAATGAAATTCAGAGACCGTCCACTGACTCCTAAATGTTCCAAGTCAGCAGGGAACTGCGTCGAAACGACCGGCCGTGATAATGGATGGTAGGATATGGACACAGCGGACAGAGATTAGGTTGCAGATGCTAGAGTGTCGCGCAAACCTGCGTCCGTATATCCAGGCAGAAAGCACTTTTATGGCCAAAGTGAAGTCTAGGCTGTATTGTTTTTCAGGTAGCCCAGGCCATTAATGCATTTAACATTCCTCAAATGAAATGAAACACAGTGCTTTTGTGTAGCCCCTCAGCATCTGGGTTGGCTCACAAGCGTGCCTTCCTTCACCGATCGGGCCTTGAGCTGTCTCAAAGCCCCCTCCATCCTCCCTGGAGGCCACTAGCATCTGGGTTTGTAGTGTAGCGCTTTGACTGACCCCATATAGGGAACTTCCTGAAAAGTCAGAAGGGCCAATTCTTTTTTTTTTCATGAAGGATGATGGGGAATAGGGAGGGGTACATCCTTTAGCCCCCCCAAACTTCATTTGGCACACCCCCAGCTGCTTTTTGGGCCAGTTCCCTCTCACTGGAGGGATTCTTCTCATTTGGAAGTCATGGTTGCCGTTTCAAAGACATCAAATGCAGTGCGTCCACCTCTCTCCAGATGTGTATCTCTTTACTGTGTTGTGGTATTGTCTTTGTTTAGGTTGCGGGTAACAGAATAGGCCTCCTCCTCCGCCTCCGCTCTCTGAATCTGTAACAATTTACGGCTGGTAGGAGAGGGAAGTGTGGGCTCTGTGCACAGGAAGAATCGAGGAAGTGCTTTATCCCCCCACTAAAACTGATAGTAGACCTTGGAGATTTGCGCCTCCATTCAGTACCATGGGGCTGGGAAGGAGAGGTGGCCAGCTTTGCTCTGGATCCAGTGTGGAGGATATCAGGAATATCAGAGTTGCTCTAAAACACATCTGTTTTTGGTTTTTTTGCCTTTATGGTTCAATATAAAACAACACACATACGGACGCATTTGGTTGTGTACTGTAAAATATTATGGGCTAAGGATTCAGACCAATGGACGTTTCTCTCAAACCTCACAATGAAGTTAATGTCAATTAAGTCTTTTGGAAACAATTCAGTGCCTCATTGAACCGATAAAGGTCCCCTTCCTCTCTCTCTTTCTCTGGGTGGGTATGTTGGTCCTCCTTCTCCCCCATCACTCAGTATTACTCTTCTCTCTCTCTTTCTCTGGCTGGGTAGGGTGGTCCTCCCTCTCCCCCATCACTCAGCATAACTGTCCTCTCTCTCTCTCTCTCTCTCTCTCTGGGTGGGTACGTTAGTCCTCCCTCTCCTAATCACTCAGCATAGCTGTCCTCTCTGTCTCTGAGTGGCAAGGGTGGTCCTCCCTCTCCCCCCATCCCTCAGTATAGCGGTCCTCTCTTTCTCTGAGTGGCAAGGGTGGTCCTCCCTCTCCCCCGTCACTCAGCGTAACTGTCTTCTATCTCTCTCTCTCTCTCTCTCTCTTTCTATGTCTCTCTCTCTCTCTCTCTTTCTTTCTATCTCTCTATCTCTCTCTCTCACTCTATCTATCTCTATTTCTATCTCTATCTATCTATCTATTTATCTCTCTCTCTCTCTCTCACTCTCTGAGTGGGTAGGGTGTGCCCCCCTCTTCCCCAATCACTCAGCATAACTGTTCTCTCTTTATCTCAGTGGGTAGAGTGGTCCTCCCTCTCCCCCATCACTCAGCATAACTGTCCTCTCTCTCTCCCTGTGCAGCATCAGTGTACAGTCTGCACTGTTCCACTGCTATTAAATAAGGAATGACTGAAGACTAAAGGACACAAGGCTATAATTGGAAAACTGTTTAGCATTGAAAGCTTGTGTATGGTTTCCTGTAATTGGGCTAATGCATGCTTCTGGCTAATGTCACTGCAGATGGTGATGCTATGAAATTCCAGTCATGTTAGTTCGTGATAATTGCCAGTCGAGTTGGGGATAAGGTTCCGACGTCCAAAGTAAAAAATGGGAGAAAGTCTAGTGAAAATGAGCAGGAAATGTTCAAATCAAGCAGAGGAATCAGCCAATGGGGTAAAACCAGCATTTACTGAGCCAGATGTACTGAAATAAGCACTCGGATCTAGTTCCTCACCCAAAATCTCTTGAAAAACGTTCTACTTCATCTTCATACTAAGAACCAAACTGAACCAAAATAGCAGGTGTGAAAGGGCCATCAGGCCACGATCTGGACCAAAGAATTTTATTTTGGTTGATGCATCGATACAGATCGATTCATTGTTACAGCCCTAGTGTTTACCTGAAATTTGGTCTGAGAAAGAAATCGAAAATCAAATTAAAGCATAAAAATACTTTTTTAATTTTAAGAGGGGGGGTGTAAGTGGGGTCAGTAGAGCAATGCCACCTGAAGGTAAAGCATCAGTGTATAAAGTTGCACAACAGCATCAGAAAAGCAATAAGTCGACAAATGAGAAGGACAGATTTCCATCTCTAGAGAAAAGTACATAATTAAATAAGAGTCCTTGAATCTGATTATTGGGCAGAAATACAAACTTACTTATTGTAAAATGTATGTAATTTATTTCAGATTTTTCTCTATTGTGTCTTTTTAACCTGACCCTGGTTTGATGTCAGAAGGACTGACACCTGATGAGGGTCTCTTTGTGCTGTTTTGGGCCAGACATGAGGCTAAATTTCTGAGTGAAGAATAGAATTCCAGAATAATTTCAATACAAAGAAAATACACTGATCAGCCATAACATAAACACCACTGAATACTGAGTGTGTCCCTCCTGCTGCTGAAACAGCTCTGACTGTGGTGCACTGTGTGTTCTGACCCCTTTCCATCAGAGTCAGCATCACTTTTTATAACACAGTAGCTCTTCTGTGGGATCAGACCAGACAGGCTAGCCTTCACTCCCCACATGCATCAGTGAGCCTTGGGTGCCCTATGACTCTGTCGCCAGTCCACCAGTCATTCTTCCTTGGATCACTTTTGGTAGCTACTAACTACTGCACACCTGGAACACTCCACATGACCTGGTGTTTTGGAGACGCTCTGACTCCGTCGTCTAGAACATCAGATTCTTCAGAACTTCAGGAACTGACTGTTCACTTGCTGCTTAATATATCTCACCCCCTCCTCAGGTGTCATTGTAATGAAATAATTAGGCAGTCAATGTTATTCACTCCATTGGTGTTAATGTTATGGCTGATTAGTGTGGTATATAGTTGAGTATCTCATTGAGTTGGGTTTTTTTTTTTTTTACTTGACCACTCTCATCCGCTGTGATCACACCACACGCTGTAGCCTTAAGAAACATTCGGCTCACGCCCTGTTCCAGAAAGACCTCTTTACATCGCTGTGTACACAGTTTAGTTGACTAATCTGACCACATACTGTAACAGGGAATGGCCAGCTCACAGTTAGATGCAAATCTCAGCTTTGCATTTGGAAACAGTAATGCATAACAAAGTAATTAGCTGTGATATGAGCCATCAACGTTTATTAATATGAATTGAAATGATGAGAATGATGGATTAAGTGGTTGCCCTACATTTACATTTATTCATTTGGCTGACGCTTTTATCCAAAGCAACTTCCAAGACGTGGAGCAGAGTAGTGGGACGGTACCTTGCTCAAGAGTACCTCAGTAGTGCCTGAGCCGGGACTTGAATCAGCAACCTTCAGGTCCCTAGCGCAATGTCCTAACCACTAGGCCACCGCTGCCCCCTTTAAAATAAGCAGCATGCTATTCCTATAGTGAAATGCCAGCTTTTTTTTTTGGGGGGGGGGGGGGGGGGTAACTGTGTGTGTGTTTTTAATGACAAACTGCTTACAACTTACTTACACACACACAGAGGCCAATTTGTGCCTCATTCAGGGTAAAAAAAAATCACAGTCCATCATATGAACACCATAGAGATTTTTCCATTATACTTAATTTGCTGGTTATAACCAGCTTGGGTTTTTTTCAAGGACTTTTGTAAAGTACTAAAGCTTTTTACAGGTCAACTGGGCCATTAGGAACTGTGCTAGTATAAAAGTGCAGTTCACAGCTACGGACGCACCAATTCAACTTTTTCAGTCCCAATACGGATACCTGGGCTTTCGGTATGGGCAGATACTGCGTATCGATTTGATACCAGTGTTTAATTATTAAGCTTTATGTCTCACTGTTTGGAAGAGACTGGGATGTGGCAACATCAGACTTAAAACATTGCTTTCTTATTGCTTTCTCTGATAGAAAGGGTTCAGAACACCACACCTGAGGCTGGATTGCCCAGTGAGGCCAGCGTGCCCTTGATGACCCCATTTCAAAGTGCCTACAATGGGCATGTGAGCATCAGAAGGACCATGGAGCACAGGAAGAACATGGCCTGGTCTGATAGATTAGAGCCAGAATGCATTATAGAAAGAAGGCAAGGCAGTAGAGGCAGCGTGAGTCTTTGGGAAGTGTTCTGCTGCATCCGGCATTCATGTGGATGCTATATAGACACATAGTCACTGACCAATTCCACCCTGTCATTACAGCGGAGTTCCCTACTGGCAGGTTGCCCCTTTCAGCAGGATAATGCAAACAATGCTCAGGAACAGTTTGAGGAACATGGGTTTGAAGGGTCTCCAAATTCCCCACGTCTCAATCCAGTTGAGCGTCAGTGGGCCATGTTGGTTATGGCTGATCAGGCTATAAGTAATACATACACATTAGACATAGTCAAAGAAGCTCCAAAAACCTGTTTGGATCTTTTAGAACCTGTGACTGGCCAATAGTAAGAGCAGGATTTACAAATACTGACAGGAAACCAGACAAAACAGGTAATTGTGAGGTTGGACCAGTTTTTGCCAGATCTGGTGACTAATGTATTTCTGATGTCACCCGTTTCCTCCAAAAACCTGTACACACAAATCGTAAAAGAAGCTACAGCTTGGAGCGTAAAACAGTAATACAGTAACGAGGATTGCACTAACTGGATTGCTCTGGTATAGTGAGTCCAATCTCTGCCTTTTCGCATGGGCCACTCCTTACCTGCGTCAACCTGGCCTCAAGCCAGCAGGGTTGCAACGGTACCTGAAGGAACTTGAGCCAGGCTTTTATGACACCATGTGTGGTTGACATGAGGTAACTCCATGTTCAAATCACAACACATTATTAGTGCCAGCTCCTTCATCAGCCTGTTAAAGGAATAGCCCAGTGTCACACAGACCCCAGCTGTAGCTGATGTTTAGTGTCTACATTTTGCATCTATTCCTGAGAATATCTGTTGGACTCACATTGCTAACACTAACACTAGAGTTCACCTAAGGGCTCCATTTTTCACCAGTGGAAAGCGCGATGCAAAGTGATTTTGCCATAGCATGTTTTAAGCAGCATTTTAGTGATGTACAGGTGCAAAAAAAATGATGTGTTCACACATTTTCACTCTGCGCACGATCGTAACGTTTTCACTTTCCATTTCAAACTGATCTGGTTTACAAGGTAAACACACCACTATAATGGCAATACACCATAGCTCCACCCCTGCATTTTTAAGGTAAGGAGATGTGCTGTTCTGATTGGTTTATTGCATATTACGGCCATAACACTATATGTTAATTTATAAAGTTAAGACGACATTTTTGGTCCTTGTGCTGGTGCGAAGACGCCATCAAAATAACAATGGATTTAGACACACCCATAAATGCAAGCTGCGTCTTGATCATCACAATAGAGACCCTAGCATTTGTTAGCAATGCTAGCCTTGTAGCTGCAGTTCTAAACGCAACAAGCAAAACGTGGACTCCAGGCATGTCTTAACACCAGCCTAGTTCTACTCTGTTTCCCACATTTACAGAGCAAAATTTCACGTTTGAGTGTTTGAGGGAGTTTTTAAACTCAGAGGTGACAAGCCATGATGGGAAGCATGTGTCTGAGATGTTGCCTCCGCTTCAGGAATCCTCCGAACAGCCTGTGACCGACACAGGAAATGAATGGGGCTTTATCGCCGCTCCCAGATAACGGCCAATAAAAAGTTGTTTGGGAATGTGTCCTGTGCGTGGGTGATGAACTTGCGGCTTGAATTGGAGCTGTAAAATGTAGTGAAAGTAGCACGAGGGGTTTTCTTACCTTTAACCTCTCCTCTGAGAACCAGGCCTGCTCCCCACGTTCTAATCTCATCTAGATGCCCCTCGGCTAAATGTGGACTAATTGGTGCTGTGGAAGTCAGATAAATCCTTCATAACCTGTATGGGAAGCGCCCGGAGCACTGAGCATCTGCAGTTCAGTTAATGAGTGTTGTTCATTTACAGACTGTAACCTATATTTTGTTTAACTGGCATCTGTTAGCATGGGAAAGTATCTCCTCATTATCTCTACTGCCTTTTACAGGCGCACGAGGGATCGCGAGTTATATATAGAGTTACGGTGAGAGTTCCAGCCCAGCCCACTCGGTTCTGTGGACTCCACTTTTTGGGCCACTTTACCAGAAACCCCAACCTTGCTGATGTACAAACTAGGGCTTCATAATATATTGTCTGTACATTGTTATCACAGTATTGGCCTTGGCAATACTGATATTGCAGAAGGCTGCAATATGCAAATGAGCCTCTAACCAATCACTGAACTTCTTACATTGTCCAAGTGAAGGGGCTGGGCTAACCAGTTGTAACTCAAGGAAGGTGTTTCTAATGAAGTCCTCAGTGAGTGGTAGCAACAGTATGTTTCCAATAAAGTGGCCAGTCGGAGGAAGCACAAAGTTGGTGTTTCTAATAATGTGGCCAGTGAGTGGAAGCACAAGGAAGGTGTTTGCAATAAAGTGGCCGGTGAGTGGAAGCACAAGGAAGGTGTTTCCAATAAAGTGGCCGGTGAGTGGAAGCACAAGGAAGGTGTTTCCAATAAAGTGGCCGGTAAAAGAAAAGCACAAGGAAGGTGTTTCCAATAAAGTGGCCGGCAAGGAAGGTGTTTCCAATAAAGTGGCCGGTGAGTGGAAGCACAAGGAAGGTGTTTCCAATAAAGTGGCCAGCAAGGAAGGTGTTTCCAATAAAGTGGCCAGTGAGTGGAAGCACAAGGAAGGTGTTTCCAGTAAAGTGGCCAGTGAGTGGAAGCAAGAGGAAGGTTACCTCATGAGCAAGCCGGCAAGCCTTTAACGCTCAGCTACCCCTGAAGCACCAGGGCCGGTTTGTTTGGAATAGTTTTGCACGTAAGAAGGATTCCAGAGGCAGAGTGCGCCGAGAGAAAGTGTGAACCTGTTATTGTACATTTTTAGGACAAAATGTCCCGACTTTAAAGTACAAGCAGAGAAGAGCAAGGTTAACCTACAGGCCCAGCAGAGAGACCCTGACTCGGTCAAGTGTTTTTCTTTTATCCGAAAGAGCATTTTTTTTAGCTGGTGAGGTTTAGATTAGGGTACGGCTTCAAAGATTCTTACTACATATAGATGCTTGCATATATATAATGCATAGGGGGCGTCTTTCCTGCTATGGGACAGAAGTAAAGCTCTGCATGCGGAGAAGTGCGTAAGGGTAAAATCCACTCTTGCCTCATCATAGATGAACAGCTGAATGCAGAACGACAGAGAGGTACGCGCGCGCAGACACACACTGGGTTTCAGTTTCTGCAGTAAACAGTGACTTCGCAACCTCAAATCACCACCTTGCCGTCACTCTTTCTACATTAAAGCTCATGAGCTCTCCAGTAAAGCACAGCTCAGCTGCTCGCTAATCAGCAGCTTGTGTTTGTGTGTTCAAGAACAGACACGTCGGGGAATGCAGCCCAACAAACTTGACCAGCCTGCACCTAGAAGGAAGAACCATGTTTTTGCCTTTTGTGGCTCAGCTTTTCAGCTTCAGCTCAGTGATATTTAAGGCAGTTATTACATTTTACAGATATAAAGTTATTAAATGATAAATAATGATAAATGTAATTTTAATTCATTTATAATATTAATTTTGATTATAATTTGACATGTTCCGTTCTTCTCTTTGGAAACGTCACACTTTATTTATTTATTTATTTATTTATCAGCTCTCATCTAATTACATGTTTTTACATAAACACGACTAATATATTACAGTTATTTATGCATTTTTGTGCAGTTCTACTGTTTTTATAGGTTGGAGGTTCTGGAGTGCCACAGCCATACGCGGCCTGAAAGATCTCTCTCTCGGGAGGGTAGGGTGGTCCTCAGTCTGCCCCCATCGCTCAGTACGATTCCAGCAGTTCTGATGTAACAGGAACTGGCGGTCAGCGTTCTACTTCAAGCTCGTTATGCTGTCCAATGACAATAGAAAAGAAGTGGGAGGAGCTTCATTTGACTCATTTGAAAAAACACCTGCTCACCTTCGCCCTCCCAGTGCTAGTGGTATCGTGTGTTTGGGGGAGTGGGTGGAACTGGAGATAATTGACAGGGCAGACAAATTTGTGAACGATCCCCCAAGAGAAACAAAAATTCCAAACTTAATGTTATAATGTGTTTTTTGATATGTATATATATATATATCAAAAAACACATTATAAAGCATTTATTTACCATTAAGTCACAAATTTACTCAAATATGGCAGTTTCTTCTTTTTTGCGGAATTAAAAATGACGGGGAAAAAAATCAAACTTCAAATATATGCAACATAAGTTAATGTATATGAATTAAAAAGTTTGGGTCAATGACATGAAGAAAAGGAGATATAAATATAAATATATATATATATATATTTTCCACTTTCCAGAAAAATATGTTTTTTTCCAGCAGATAAAATAAAAAATAAAATAAACATAAATTCCAATTAAAATAGTGGGTCTGTTATTTAATTAGTACCTGAATGAACAGCCGCCTAAAATGCAGTGGGATTAAAAATACATTCTGTTACAAAAACAGGATTAAAAAAGGGAGGCAGCAGTAAAAAACACATGAACAGTCCTTAGCCCTGATCTTCCTCCCGTAGGCGCTGTGTTATAACCATGCATACGTTACATAATGCAGCATTTAAAACAAAAGCAACTTTGACCTGCGTGTGTTTGCACTGCGCTGCATTTAATGGCTCCTTTGTTATCAGAGCGTGTGTCACACACTCGCTGCCACCCACAGGAACGCACCTCCGTGATGATGGTATCTGAAGATTTATCACCGAGGACGGAGGAGATTACGAGGCCTTGCGATGTTTAGTCCTTTATGAGATTATTTATTGTAGGAAAGCAGAATGTTTTTGAGTCGGAGGGTTTTTATCAGTGTGAACTGTTTGGAGCTGTGGAGTTGGGTCCATGTTTTGCTCTGAGGGATCAGTCTCCTCAGGAGCATCCTGTTCTTTTCTTCTTGTCCACACATCTCTTGGGCTCATCTGACACGCATAGCTTTCTATGTTGAGAAAGTAGTGGAGTTATGGAGAGGATCTGTCTGAAAGATAGCACAGTGTTACTCCAACTGTTCTGGACAGTTTGTCCTGCCTCTGAATATCACAGTCCAATCAGCGTCAGTCGTATTGTGTAGAGTACCACCCCCTTTTGGGTGATTTCAGTCTGGTTAAATGTCGCCCAAATACACTCTCATGTTTCTAGCCCACTGGCTACTGAGTGCTGATTGGTTGATATTCTGCATGCTGAGTGCTGATTGGTTGATATTGTACCTGCTGAGTGGTGATTAGTTGGCATGTTGGCTGCCGAGTGCTGATTGGTTTATATTGTACCTGCTGAGTGGTGATTAGTTGGCATGTTGGCTCCTGAGTGCTGATTGGTTGGCATTCTGGTTCTTGAGTGCTGATCGGTTGGCATTTTGGCTGCTGAGTGCTGATTGGTTGGCCTTCTGTTTCTAGAGTACTGATTGGTTGGCATTTTGGCTGTTGAATGCTGATTGGTTGGCATTCTGGTTCTTGAGTGCTGATCGGTTGGCATTTTGCTGCTGAGTGCTAATTGGTTGGCATTTTGGCTGCTGAGTGCTGATTGGTTGGCATTTTGGCTCCTAAGTGTTGGTTGTTTGGCATTCTGACGCCTAAGTGCTGATTGGTTTGCATTCTGGCTCCTGAGTGCTGATTGGTTGGTATTTTGGTTTCTAAGTGCTCATTGTTGGCATTCTGGCTGCTGAGTGCTGATTGGCTGGCATGCTGGCTCTTGAGTGCTGATTGTTTTATTGAAAAGCCATATTATTACCGTCAAACCGTCAAATTCTAACGCAAGCTGGGGTATTTTTATTTTAAATATTTTGGAGCATTTCCATTGGTCCATTCCTCATCAAAAGTTTCACATGATGTATAGGGCAACTGCTGTGTGCCAGTGGTGCAGAAAACTCATCTTACAACTAAAAATAACAGAGATTCATGGTTTTCTTTGGCAAAATTCTTTGGGGTTTTTTTCTCATGCAGTGTTACATAATGTCCTGATCCAGCTGTTCTGCTCTTCCTGCGAAAGCCCTCTCGGTACAATCACACAAGACGTTCGTCTGGCTGCACCTATGTCCTGAAATACAACGAGGGGAATAAATGTGCTTCGGTTTGAAGCTGTGATAGCAGCGTAATTCTGAGCCAGTCTAAATACAACTCGAAGACAGAAGGAGTTGTTTCTGTCTGACTGGCGGACTTTCCGTCTGCTGGTTTTCGTGCTCACTCACTGAATCATGCTCCAGCCTCTGCGCCCTTCCTGTCACTCATGGTGCTCTTCTTTCTCAGTGTTACCACTGCTGTCACTCCCATTAAAGGAATACTCCACCTTAAAGGAGAGTTTTTCTGCATAACTCAGTACGGAAAAGTGGAAGTGACTTTTTTTGTCTTTGTGACCTCTGCATTTAACCCATCCACATGTGGAGCAAACCATCCGGCATCAACATTTCATGGAAGAACTTTCTGTGAGGAGCTTTTAGAGGAACCAGACGTCTGGTTCCATTCACCACCACTCTAAACAGCCCTGACTGTGAACCCACTCCAAATCACTTGGCTCACGTGTGTGGAAAAGTTGAGGAATAAGTGGCGTTTCCCTTAAATTTTAATAGAAATGAGTGAAAATGTCTTTAAATGACTGAAGGGCTCGTTCAGAAGGTGCTGTGCTTTAGCAGGGACACCGTGGAGCTGAATATTCCAACTAAATGCCTCCTGACCTCTGAGGGAAGCAGAAAGTTCCTGCCGTTTAGCTAATGAGTGTTTCTCGTTTATAGACTGTAACCCATAACGAATCCGCTCGCATCAGAAAAGTCTCTCCTCATCATCTCTGATCACAGTTAGAGACTGTTCCCATCTGTTGATGTGCAGTGTGTGTGTTCGACGTCCTCAGCCCATCATCAGTGGTCAGTTTCTGACCACAGAGTCACTCTTTCCTGGATGTTTCGGAACAGTGGACCCACTATCAACCCAGCAGTGCCACTGACACTAATATCTGGTCCTGCGGTCAATGAACAAGTCCTTCCTCATGTTTTCTCTGGATGTGTGACTCTGCATGTGTATGTGTGAGTGTATGTGTGTGGCTGAGCAGTAAGAGGTCAGGGCACTGATTTTAGGGAGGAGCCATTCTGGTTTTAATTAGAGTAAGAGAGAGAGTGAAAGCGAGAGAGAGAGCGAGAGAGATAGATAGAGAGAGAGAGAGAGAGAGAGACAGACAAAATGAAAATGGAAGAGAGAGAAAAAAAATTATTTATATGGAAAGTCAAAGAAAGAGAATGAGAGAAAGAAAGGAAAAAAGTAAAAAGTGAGAGAAAACGGGGAAAAAGGGAAGGAAAGGAGAGAAAAAGAAAGCGAGAGAAGAGAGAGAGGGAAAGAGAAAGAGAGAAAGAAGGAACTGATATGAAAAGTAAGAGAAAGAAAGAAAGAAAGAGAGAATGAGAGAAAGAAAGGAAAAGAATTAGGAGAAGTGAGAGAAAAATGGAAGAGAGGAAAACAAAGCAAGAGAAGATAAGAAAGAGGGAAAGCGAAAGAAAGAAAGCAAAGAAGATAGAAAGAAAAATAAGAAAGAAGGAATAGAGCAAGAAAACGAGAACAAAAGAAAGACATAAGAATGAGAGAGTGAAGTAAGAGACAGAAGGAAGAAAGGGAGGGGGTGGACAAAAGAAAGAGAAAGTTTGTGAGACAGATGGAGAAGAAGCAAAAGAGAGCAAGTGGCACAGAAAAAGACAGGAAGAGACAGAAAGAGAGGGGAGGGAGCGCTCAGAACCAGATCTCGCTCTGTTTTTCTTCCTCCTACATCTCGTCCTGTCCGTTAAACTGACGCTGCTAGTTCAGTGGGCTCTGCTCCATGCGGGACCCTCTGACGCCTTCATGACTCGCACTGAAACAAGTGGTTTCGTGTCATTTAGAGGCAATGTGTGCTGAGTCAGTGCAGCCTGGAGAGAACTCCCAGCCTGCGCTACAGAGAACAGCACTGTTGCCCTCTCTCCCTGGGTGGGTAGGGTGGTTCTTCCTTCTCCCCCCATCACTCGGTATAACTGTCCGCTCTCTCTCTCCTCAGTGTGTCAGGGAGCGAATAACAGACTGACTCTCCTGAGCACCGTGGACGATCACTACGAGAACCTGGTGAAGATGTACAGCAACTGCACTGTGATCCTGGAGAACCTGGAGATCACCTACACCACACAGAAACACGACCTGTCCTTCCTCAAGGTACAAACAGGAGATTCTCACCTTTTCCCAGCTGCAGTTTTAAACCACAGCACATCCACCATAAACACACAGACACATATGATACGGTGTAAAGCTTAAAATCATGATTTCTACAGATATTGTCAAGATTAAAGTTGTGGAACATGTACAGTCTAGTTGGTCGTAAAGTCAAAAGTGCTGTATACAAAGAAAACGGTTTAAAGGGCCCATGTCATGGAAAAACTCATAGTTTTTTTTCTTTTAGAGTTTGATAAAGTGTGTTAACAAAGTTTTAAAATCTACCATGCAAAATAAGCTGCAAAAACAGTCCATTTTAAATTTGTTGTGATGTCACAAAAAGTGCACACATCTACCTGTTCAGCCTACAGCATTTTAGCCCCACCCACTCCTGCTGAAGTTATAAAGAGTGGTGCCACTTTTTGAATGAGACTCAGTACAAAGTGAGCAATCACAGCAGAGCTCATTTACAGCTCTATTTTTTTAAGTTGTGTAAAATATAAAAAAAAAATCAAAATTTGCTAAAAACTTTAAGAATGAACTTCATTCTTTTCTAGAAAATATAGGTTCGTTTAGAATTTGATACCTTCTGCAAAAGTTGCGACAGGGGAATTTTTCTGGCCCATGTTACATTACCTCTTCCTTTACCAACACCCTGTAGGCATTTGGGAACTGAGGAGACCAGCCGCTAGAATTCGGAGAGTGAAATGTTCTTCCATTTTTGTGTGTTATATAATTTCAGCTGCTTAACAGTTTGGGGTCTGCTTTGTTGTATTCTTTGTTTCATGATAGTCCAAAAGTTTTCAATGGGTGAAAGGTTTAGCACCCGGACTGTCCCTGAAAAAGGAACACTGTCTGAATCAGAGCATATGTTGCTCCAAAACCTTAAGCATGAATGGGGCCTTCCCACATGTGCACATGAATCTCCATACCTTCACGGATGCTGGCTTTTGAACTGTGCGCTGATAACAAACCAGATGTTCCCTCTGCTGGTCTGTGTGCGAGTGAGTTGCTTTTCATCACAACATGATAAAAGTAAATTGAAAAGGCTTGCGGCGAGATTTGCAGACATGGACTGTCAGGAGTGTGTATTAAAACTATATCGGTTTTTATGTCACATTAATCTTATGTGAAAAACAACGTAAATGCAGTTTTACTGAATTTGGGCCCTTTATCTTCACACTTCACTCTTTGTTTGTTATGAAGACTGACTGGTGTTTTTTTTTTGTCTGTCTTCAGACCATCGAGGAGGTTGGAGGCTATGTCCTGATAGCTCTCAACAAAGCGTCCCAAATTCCACTGGACAACCTGCGCATCATCCGTGGCCACACGCTGTACCTGGACACCTATGCTCTGGCTGTCCTGTCCAACTATAACCAGTCCATTAGCAAGGGCATGAACAGGCTGCGGCTAACCAGCCTGACCGGTAAGCTGTGTCCACTGGTGCAGTCCAGTCTAATGTAGACTCTGTCTCTCTGTCTGTCTGTCAGTGCATTTATCTATCCATTCCTTCATCCATACACCTGTCTGCCTGTCTGTCTGTCTTTCTATCCATCCATCAGTCCACCCGTCTATCTGGTAACCTCTGTGTTTATACATTTATTTATTTTAGACATGTATTTATTATTTATTTATTTATTTATTTATGCCGTGTTTTTTTTGTGACAGGTGGGCTGTGTGATATCTAGATCTTGTGATATCTTACCTTATGTGTTGTGGTTGTACAGCGTAAACCCCTGACATAGAATGTCCATCACTGTTTTTGTTTCTGAACAATTCTTCAACACCTGTAGAGATTAACAGCTGATAGCTCCCCCTTGTGGAGAAAGGTCAGACTGCTGAACACTGCTTTATTGTGACCAGCAGATCATCAAAAATGCCAAGTCATTCTTTCTGAATCCTAATGAAATGTTTTTTTGGCAGAAATACTCAGGGGCGGGGTGAAGTTTGCCAACAACCCTTTCTTATGTAATGTGGATACCATCCAGTGGGGAGACATCATAAATATGAAGAGCAGTCAGCATACTGTCGACTTCGAGAACAGCGCATCCAAATCCTGTGAGTAATGCAGGGTAATCTGTACCATGTGGGTTTTGCTTCTGTTTATGGAGTGTTTAGGTTGGGTGAATGGGGTTGGTTGGTGTGTTAAAGGGAGTTCTCTGTTTTTCCTCCCTCAGGTAAAAGTTGTGATTCAAGCTGTTACAACGGCTCCTGCTGGGCTCCTGGTCCGGAGAACTGTCAGACCTGTAAGTAGGAAACACTGGGGCCGGTTTGGTGGTGGAATTAAATGCTTCCTGTTGTTTTGTCTCATTAATATTGCAGCACGTGGGTCACACTGAATTATTAAGATCCTTGAAAAGCTTTTCAGAAAAATGCAGAGCTGTCGAATTTGGGGGGAACATTTCACTCCCAAATGGAGACGTTTTTGCTGATTACTGTGGTTTTAAAATAAAAGTCATGGCTTGACGTTAATGGCCATTTGCAGTCGGCAATTTGGGTTATGACCCCGATGAGGACCAATTTCTCTTTTTCCCATGTATGCACCAACTCAAAATTTTACCTAGTGCCTAGCGGCTAGAACGCTGCCTTTGAGACCTGAAGGTCGCAGGTTCAAGTCCCGGTATCCTTGAGCAAGGTACCGTCCCACTTCACTGCTCCCCGAGCGCTGTTGGTAGCTGCTCACTGCTCCACATAGGTTAAATGCAGAGATCACATTTCGTTGTGGGGCTTGAGTGTGTTCACAATGACAAATAGTCACCTTCACTTTACTTGAGAGGAGATGGTAAGAGTCTCTGCAGCTGACTCAGACTTCTGCAAGAGGAGAATGAGGTCTTGCGCCATCTTGTGGACTTCAGAAACAATGCTATTGGAGTAGACATACACACGTACTAAAATAAAATCTCTTAAATACATAAAAAAAAAAAAAAAAATGAATAAATGTTGATGCTTGGTGCCAATGTATGAATATAAAATAAACATAAAGCATCGCAATGCTGTATTAATTTTTTTACCACCTCTATTTAATACTAATAATATTATTAATATTTCTACACTTTCCATACATTAAGCAGTGAAGGGTGGACATGACAAGTGCTTTGAAGTGAAGCAATAATTTCTAAAAAAACACATAAAAAAGACATTAGATAACAATAATTAATGATATGGAAAGATAATGTCTCACACTCAGTGTCTCGTTTTTGTCCTGGTTGACATTTGACTTATTGCTAGAAGATCATATTTCACTGATTTCTTTAAATAAACATTTCTAGAAACAGTCGAATAACGAATATGCTCTTCTCTGTCTGCAGTTACGAAGCTGACGTGTGCGGAGCAGTGCTCTGGCAGGTGTAAGGGACCCAAACCCAGCGACTGCTGCAATGAGCACTGCGCTTCTGGCTGCACCGGACCCAGAGCCACAGACTGCCTGGTGAGGAGACCCACTGAGAACAGCATAGTTATGTGTGTTTGAACTGCAGGGCATTTTTTCTCAAATAAATGACCTAACGTGGCACATTTTTACGATTTACTTTTCAAAGGTTTACGGAGAAATGATTCTGTTAAGCAAAAAAATCTACCAGTTGAGTAAAAGCATCAATTATTAATAAATATTTACTCAGAGAAGCTGAAAATAATCTGAAAATTAAAGTGAAAATATCTAAATCAGAAGAAAAAATAAGATTTATTGCTTAGAAATTTGAATTTCATTGGTTTTTGAAGTGTAGATTAAATATCAACATTGTTGCTTATGCACTGATGCTGCAGTGCGCTGGCCACATTAACATACGAGCACCTTCAGTGTGGAATTGCCCATCATGTTTAGCTGGTCAGCACTTTATTGTTGATTACGCATTGTTCACAAACTGCCTTCATAAATTCTCATATCATATTTCAATATCAAATATAATCAAATCGCAATGTGACGGCACATTAAGCTGCGCGTGCATCACACACGTCCTCAAGGGCACAGTGGCCCATTCATTGCCAATGAGGCGTCCCATCAGTGATAAAAGCCTGTTAGTAAGACCATCATGTCTTGGCGCAGCTGTGTCGGTTATCAGAGCAGCGTGTGTTTGTGGGTGTTGGTTTTAAGGCGTTTTCAGGGAAAAACGTCCTAACTTTGCCAGAAAAACAGAGAAAAATGAAAAGCTTTTTTTTAAAACTTCCCATAGGAAAAATACACATGGGCACATACACATAAAATTACATATAGATACTTAAACAAATTGGGATGCATACATATGGGATGTATTATTGTTACATATAGATACTATATATAAAACATATGGGGCGTATTAAAATTCTATATAGACACATATAGTATATGCCCCATATGATGCACATCAAGTCAAGTAGAGTTTTATTGTCATCCTAGCCGTATACATTAAAGCACGCAATAAAATGAAGTAATGTCCTCCAGGACCAAAGGTGCAACCCCAGGGATTTTGGGGGCAGGCCAGATTTCCTTTCTGAGGACTGGTTCTTCAGTTCAGTTTTAGTTGGTCCTGCTGAAAGTTGGTCTTTCTGATCCTTCAGTGGGTTCTATAAGGCTCGGAGAAAGCTGTAGTAGGCTGTAGCTCGTGGCAGTGGAGGCCTGGTGGTTAGGACATTGCCCTTGGGACCTGAAGGTTGCAGGGTTAAGTCCTGGCCCGGTCACTACTGAGGTACCCTTGAGCAAGGTACCATCCCACTACACTGCTCCCCATCTTGGAAGTCGCTTTGGATAAAAGAACCCAGTAGAACCTATGGAAGATTTGGGTAAACAAGCTTAGGGCAGTGGTGGCCCAGTGGTTAAGACCTTGCCCTTGTGAACAGAAGATCACAGGTTCTAGTCCCGGCCCGGGTACCACTGAGGAACCCTTAAGCAAGGTACCATCCCACTACGCTGCTCCCCGGGCACTGGTGATAGCGGCCTGATGCTCCACATGTGGACATGTGATGGGTTAAATGCAGAGGTCCCGTTTCGTTGTGGTGCACTTTGTGGGACTGAGTGTGTTCACAATGACAAACAAATCACTTTAACTTTGCTTCTAATATATAAT
>JBBPDA010000041.1:31551304-31562500 GCA_037974385.1 Arnoldichthys spilopterus | reverse complement strand
ATGGGTTAGTAAGGTGTGGGAACAATATAGTTAAATTGTGGCCATGGGTTAGTAAGGTGTGGGAACAATATAGTTAAATTGTGGCCATGGGTTAGTAAGGTGTGGGAACAAGAGAATTAAATTGTGGCCATGGGTTAGTAAGGTGTGGGAACAAGAGAGTTAAGTAATAGTCATGACTTATTAAACTAGTTGTGCCCTTCACATAATAATGAATGAGAATAGGATCTCTAAGTTGTGTCCTTGACTTAGTAAGCTGTGGGAACAAGATAGTAAAGCTGTGGTATGCCATTTAAGAGAATACCAACAAAACAGACCTTCACTGCTGGGCCAAAAACGTCCATATCAGTTATTGCATGAAACCTACTGTATTGATGAACTGCCTCGAGGCTATTTTGATTCCGAGGTAGCAAGGAGCGGCAGGATGAGGATAATGGAACGAAACAATAAAGGGCCACGTATGGGGCCAGAATGGGGTAGAGGAGAGGAAACGTGGTGCAGGATTTATGAGGGAGGCCTGAGGTGAAGTAGCAGCAACAAGTTCAGCTGAAAGGTCAATATGTGGAGTTCAAGTGCACTGAATGTTCTGTACATGTGGAATCTCTGTGGAAGGAGGCTCTGGGAGAGGGAAGTGCTGTAGGAAGTGAAGGATGCATGAGCAAGGGCAGAGGAAAACACTCCAGAGAAGATGCTTCATGGTCAGCGTATGGAGAGGAAGATGGCCCTCGCGTGGTAGAGCTGGAACATAAAACGGATTTACTGAGAAAGTGGGAATTTGTCGTTATGATCACTTATGTTTCCCATCACGGTTGCTGGTCAGTCTTGGAGTGATGAACCAAAAGAATTGATTTGAATCAAGTGCTCTTACTATTTTCACAGGATCAGAATTGATCATATTAACACAGTTTTATTGTGTTGATTTTTAGAAGTACACGCTCTAAGCTGTGGCAACAATATAGTTAAGTTTTGGCCTTGACTTAGTGAGGTGTGGGAACAAGAAAGTTAATTAATAGTCATGACTTAGTAAAGTAGTCTTACCCTTGACTTAATAATGCATGGGAATAAGCTAGTTCAGTTGTGCACTTGACTTAGTAAGTTGTGGGAACAAGATAATTCACTTGTGTCCTTGACTTAGTAAGTTGTGGGAACAAGACAGGCCTTCACTGTTGGGCCAGAAACGTTTATATCAGTTACTGCATGAAACCTACTGTGTTGAGATTCTGAGGGAGCAAGGAGCGGCAAGATGAGGATCATGGAACAACAAAGGGCCACGCATGGCCACGTATGCACCATTCAGGAGCATTTACACTGAAGTTATAAAGAGTGTTTCAGTCTGGTTTGTTCTTTGAACAAGGCACCATTCAGCGCAGCCAATCAGAAGTGAGCTCATTTAAATATATCAGTCTTAAAGGCATGGCAGTAGTAACAACCTGTTTTGTTGTGTAGAAATGAGCTGTTCTGGCACATAAACCCATCCAGATGTTTCTCGGGGTAAATAGTAAAATGTGAGTCAAATGTGGGATATGGGCCCTTTAATTTATGGCAACACTCCTCTGAAGACCAGTATTCATAAGGCCTTATGACACATTTCATGATGAGAGAACCAGTTATTTCCATTTTTTTCTCCAGAATTTTATTTTTACCTTACATCAGAACAGCAGCTGGCCTTTACACTGTGTGATGCATTTTTGATGAACAGGCCACCAAAAATGTTCTAAAATCACTTCTAAATGTATTTTCCATATTCCTACACTGGGTAGTAAGGAAAGATTCTGTGAAGTTACTGTTTTGGAGACACTTGACGACTTGCTTTAGTCCATTTTCACGTCAATCTGTTGCCTTTAAATATTAATGTAGGTTTGCGTCAGGTGTCATTGACGTGCCACACCCACTTACGAATACTCACTTTCAGTTAAATGTTCCCAAATGTATTAACTATAATATTTTTTTATGCTATCAGTCGCTATCTGCTCACCCCTTATCTTTTTTTTATAAATAAATTTGGGTATTTATCTGCAACCACCTGAGGTTCATTATACCAAAAACTCTACTACCCCCCCCAGCATTGCATTGTTTCATACGAGTTCCCATTAAGTGATTCATCGGCCTCTTTATGAGACAGCTGTTTGACCTCCCGTGACCTCTCTCACCTTCCCTGAATATGCTCACGCTATTGTTTACACCACGAACGTTCCCACTTTCCCACTGGGTCAGTTCAGAATTAGTCATCCCAAGTGAAGCTTGTGCAAAGCAGGGTGAGTCAACAAGCTTCGCTCAGCCCTTTAAAACTAGTATGGCCTTCGCGCCTCTGAGGAAGGCTCCTAAACGCCAGGCTCATTATTGCTTATTAATCTTTAGAGGAATATTTTTTCAAGTTTACTCAAGGTTCCACTCATCCCAGATGCAAAGACATGTTCTAAACCCCAGTTGTTCAAAAAAGGCCATTTGGATCCATGTTGAAGTTTAGTTTATAGCTCACAGTCATACTGTGTCCTAAACCACACCCACATATCTGCTTCACCTTAATGAAGAGCTGGATGTTTATAGCTCTCAGTAAGTCATACTGTGTCCTAAACCACACCCACATATCTGCTCCACCTTAATGAAGAGCTGGATGTTTATAGCTCTTAGTAAGTCATACTGTGTCCTAAACCACACCCACATATCTGCTCCACCTTAATGAAGAGCTGGATGTTTATAGCTCTCAGTAAGTCATACTGTGTCCTAAACCACACCCACATATCTGCTCCACCTTAATGAAGAGCTGGATGTTTATAGCTCACAGTAAGTCATACTGTGTCCTAAACCACACCCACAAGTAATTTCATGGAAGAACTTTCTGTGAGGGAGCTTTTAGAGGAACCACACGTCTGGTTCCATTCACCACCACTGTGAACAGTCTTACTCAGGACGTTACACACCAAACCCGCTCTCTTGTTTACATATTAACCACACAAAATTATGGGGAAAACAAGTGGAATTCCCAAGTTTCGAGTCATGTTTCCTGAGTAAAACAGTAAGAGAGAGAGAGACAGGTCTGAAATAGAGTTCACTGGAGTCTTGAGGAAGGCGTCTCCCGAGGCTGGCTGCTCTGCCTGGATTCCGCCGCGCCGTTCCTGCAGGTGCCAGGCACCATAAGAGGCTCCGGCCCTGTGCAGCTGACCCCGGGACATCCCGGCTGAGCCGTGATGGATTCACTCCTCTCCCTCCTCCTACAGCTACGCCTCCTCTGGGTGAGAACTGGCATGGGCAAGGTTCATATGCTCTTGTTTATCAGCATTTACTGTACATTCGCATGTCTGCTCAACCACGCACCCTTTAAAGGACAAGGCCCACACTCTCGCATACACAGTATTGTAAATGCACTGAATTTATTTGCATGAGAGATTTTGAAAGTGCCAGACAAAATTCTGCAGTGTTTGTAAGCACAACATGGACAATGTACTCTGATCACTGACAACACTGAAATCACTGGCAGGTGACGTGAGTAACACTGTTGGTCTGATTACAGTGGCGTCTGTGAAGGGGTGGGAGATATTAGGGAGCAAGTGAACATTCAGTTCCTGGTATGTCGTGGCTAGTACACACCAATGAAGCAATGAAGGGGAAAGAAGCAAAGAGAGAGAGAGAGAGAGAGAGAGAGAGAGAGAGAGAGAGAGAAAGACAGAGAGAGAAGAGAGAGAGAATAGAGAGAGGAGGGAGAGAAAAGAGAGAGAGAGAGAAAGGAGAGAGAGAGAGAAAGAGAGAGAGAGAGAGAGAGACAAAAGAGAGAGAGAGACAAAAGAGAGAGAGAGAGAAAAGAGAGAGAGAGAGGCATGTGGGGAGTAAAGGCTAGCCCGTCTGGTCCATTCCCATGGAAGAGCTACTGTGGTTTAAGAAGTGAATGCTGACTCTGATAGAAATAGCTGCATAGCTGCAGGGCTGGTCTGGTGGATCATGCTTTCTTTGACGGTCAGGTATGTGTGTCACGTATCTGGGTAAGAGAAGTCACCAGGACGCACTATGTGAAGACGGTGAAACAGCAGAGGCAGAGCGATGCTCTGGGCAATGTTCTGCTGGGTCCTGCATTCATGTGGATGTTCCTTTGACACATAGTACCATTTCACCTCGAGAAACATGAAACACGTTGCCTTTTCTGCTCCTTAATACGACGTTCCCATCTTTCTGTGCTGCACATGATGGAATCCAAGTTAAGCACCTCATAAAATTTGCAGTTGGAAGCTTAGATCACACTTTATGTCAAATAATAGATAAGTAGCAGCTAATTTTCATAGAATGACAAAAAGGCAGTGTGCTAGATACAGATACAGTAGTGAAGAGCATACAGGGCATGGATTAGGCCTGGTATTACACTCAACCGCGGTGCTTAGGCTTCATCTGGATCTGGGAAACCAGATAAAGTCGGCTATTTGTATAACTGAAGTGAGGTGAAGTGAAAGCAACTATTTGTCATTGAGAACGTGCACCATCACACACACAAGGTGCACCACAATGAAATGTGACGTGGAGCAGTGGGCAGCTATCAGCGACACCCAGGGAACAGTGTAGCAGGACATTACCTTGCTCAAAGGAACCTCAATGATATCTGGGCCGGGCCTTTAACCTACGACCCTCTGATCACATGGGCAAGTCCAAAACCACTAGCCACTTAACTGACAGTGAAGTTCTCTTACATGATTGATGCTTAAAGGGACGATTCAGCAAAATTTCAGAACTTTTCCACAGAGACCAAAAGTGTCTGGAGTCCAAATTTGGCTTGTTTAGTTTAGAACTAGAGCTACAATGCAACACTGCTAACACTAGAATCAAATATCTTCATTCTCAAAGCTTCGCTTGAGCCACAAAAATGGCATCCAGCTCTTCATTAAGGTGGGGCAGACCTGTGGGTGTGGTTTAGGACACAGTATGACTTACCATGAGCTATAAGCATGAATTGAAGCCCAAGCCGAATGCTGCAGCCACAACAGGGTCTGTTTTCACAAACCACCTCAGGAGCAGGAGCACTGATCCAGTGTCAGTGGCCATCATCAATGCAGAGGAATCCAAGATCAGTCCTGCAGCCCTTGGGTTATTCTGAAACAGCTGCCTGTAGCACTGTAGCTCATGTTTATAGCTCACAGTAAGTCATACTGAGTCCTAATTAACATTATAGGACATTTGGGTGACTATTGACTTCTAGTGTTAGCAATGTTAGCCTCGTAGCTCCAGTTTTAAACTAAAGAAGCTAAATTTGGACTCAAGACACATCTCAGCTAATTGACCACATCCGGGGACACTGGAACACTTGATAAATGTCATGTTTCACTAAATTATTCTTATAAAAAAACTGTTTTAGAGATTTCAAACACAAAAAAATTACAAATTACAAGAGTTCCATGGATGTCTTTACAGTAGTGGTGAATGGAACCAGACATCACGTCGCCAAAACAAATATAGCCATCTTCTCTCCACCCCCAGTGAAGCTCCACATGTCTCTGAGTGTTTCTGTGGAATGTTGATGATGGTAAAATTGTGAATCTGAACTAAATCACATTGGGCTCCTAACAACACCCTGCGTGTACCCCTCTACCATGAATGGGTCGGATTTTAGGCCCAAAGGCTTCTCCAACCTCTGGTAAAACAATGTCTCAGGCAAATCATGCAAGAACTTTATATGAGGGAGCTATTGGAGGAACCAGTCGTCTGGTTCCATTCCCCACCACTGTGGACATTTCTGACTGAAGTTTCTCTAGAATGTGTTTCACAGTAAACTCACTCTGAATGACTTTGCAAATGAAAATGTTGACAATTTACCAACGTTGTGGACTGTGACTCAAGAATAATAGCATGACTGCAGTGGCCTCTAATGGACTCTTTCAT
This sequence comes from Arnoldichthys spilopterus, assembly GCA_037974385.1. Classification (NCBI taxonomy): domain Eukaryota; kingdom Metazoa; phylum Chordata; class Actinopteri; order Characiformes; family Lepidarchidae; genus Arnoldichthys; species Arnoldichthys spilopterus. The sequence goes on along the minus strand of JBBPDA010000041.1, from coordinate 31,556,644 downwards.
ACAGCGAAGATGAAGATGAACAGTGAAGACATTTGACATTTCCCAACCTTTTCATTGCCGACTGTCTGCCCCCAGCTTAGTCACATCTGTTTTGAAAGGAGACTCATGTTTCTGCAGTGACAGCACCCAGGCTTGTGCATACCAGTAGACTAGTGCAATCCTGGAATAACACCAAGTGATGTTTTTGCATATCTGCATAGAGGGATACTCTCGTTAGGGGCTCTATTTTGATGATCTGATGCAAAGGGTGCAACTAGTATTTATGGGCATATCCAAATCCTTTTTGCAATTTTAAAAGGTGACGAAAAAAAACAACAACAAAAAACGGGGCAGTGGAGGCCTAGTGGTTAGGATGCTGCCTTTGGGACCTGAAGGTCGCAGGTTCGAGTCCCGGCCTGGGCACCACTAAGGTCCATTGAGCAAGGTACCATCCCACTACACTGCTCCCCGGGCGATGTTGGTAGCTGCCCGCTGTTCCACGTGTGCACGTGTGATGGGTTAAACGCAGAGGTCACATTTCGTTGTGGTGCTTGAGTGTGTTCACAATGACAAATAGTCACTTTCACTTCACAAGAGACTTTATTTCAGCAGAAGGTGAAAAAAGGTTGTCCTAATGCTCCTAATTAGGTGTGTTTTGGGCTTAACATGTGCACAAAGTGAAAATGTGTGACCACATCATTTATGGGAGCAGCACTGTCCACCCAAGCCATGAGTGTCATTAGTGCAATTTGAGCGTATGCCAGTGTCTGTACAAAGCATCATGCACCCACACATAACTAAAATTTGCAGCTTAAGTATGGTTTAATAATACGCCACTGACTTTAGTGGTTTTTGGTCAAAGGTGCAATAAAATAGCAATGCATCATCAATGCGCCCTGCGTCATCCTTATTTGAAAAGTATCACTTCTATGAGTGGAACACAAAATCATTTTTAAATGATATATACACATATATCATATTTTTAAAAATGAGCACGTGGAGTGAAATAGAGGAACGCAGCAGTATTAGCAAGTAGAAGAAACACTGCACTGCGCTTTCCACTGGTGCAAAATAGAGCTCTAGGTGTTTTGGTTAGATCTTACAAGCAGGAAATGTTGCCAGCTTGCTTCTAGTTTAGCCTCTCTCAGGAAACTGGTAAATCAGAATGTGATTGGCTGATTCTTTTATCAAATCATGTTGGTGGTTAATCTGAAGGCCTGACCAGTGGGGGAGCTCAATCCACACATCTACCTAGATACCACCAAGAGCAAACATTTTGTTAAATTTAAAACTGTATTTTACTCTATTAACTAAAATTTACTGACGTGTATTTTTCAGGTACCAGAAATCATGAAGCCTTCTCTGAGGAATTTTATCTGGAATTTTAAACAACAGAGGTTCTGCACATGAGGTCAGAGGCAGAGGTCACTGAGGTTACAGTCACAGAAAGACTAACTTTGACAGTGTTGCCATTCAGCTCGAGTGCCTTGAAGACACACAGGAACCATCTAAACTGGAAAGAGCTGCTGTGTGATCGACTGTACAAACAGATTCAATAGGAAGTGGGAGGATCTTTGGACAGACTGCCCAATACCGAAGATAGCAGAAGCTAATGGATCACTGCAGTTCACACACACACCTCCCTTTAATAGTCTGAGAAACAAATGATTATCTGCTTGAATTAAAGGCAGTTGGGCTCGACTGTGATCCTTACAACTTACCAAAGAACCCGTAAGACATGGACACTGACATGAATCAGCTTTCCACACATTTACTGTTCTTCTTCGGGCTTTGTTTCGCTTCCCGCAACATAAATGTAAGGACACTGACGTGTGGTCAAGGATTGGCCAACTTACCAATTAACCAGTGGAACTGGTTCTTTGGTAAATTGTATGTATCACAGTTGAGCCCAACTGCCTTTAATTTAAGTAGATATTCATTCGTTTTACTCCCGGTTTGGTTTCCTCAAGGGAGCCATGCTGCGGCACGCTTCGCCACTCAGTCCAAGTGAGGTTCTCGGAAAGGGATGTCAGTGCATACCCTCTAGGTATGGTATTAAAGAAGTTGTTCTAGCATAGTAAATCCAGTTGAGTGGAGAAAATTAAGTGGCTTGATTCTGCCAACGCTCCTTTAAATTACAAGATGAAATTCATTCCTCATGAAAACTCTCTCTTTTTACAACTGGAACCCAATCTCCTGGACGTAATTGTCTCGCCAGAGAAAAATCTTCTCCATCAGCATCACCGGCACTCCGGCAGCGGCCATCGCTCATTTCTCGTTCTCAAGCCCCGTCCAGACAATTCCGATGAAGCTGTCATTTTCTCCCGGGCAGGCACGGCCAGCGCTCTGTTGTGAGAAGGGTGGGAGGAGAAGGGCGAAGGAAAGGAAAGAGAGAGAGAAGAGAAAAGAAGAAAACATTAAGTCCAGCTCCAAGGCATTCTACAATGCATTAGGTCATGAGAATCTAATCACACTCCGCTCAAACCACGGAATGAGCCAAGTGACGGGGCCTGGGCCGAGCTCGGACCGCTGGCCGCTCAGAGGTCGTCTCCGTCCTCGGAGAGACGGGGATGATGAATTCGTGGGGCAGAGCGGAATTATTGAATTTCATCTCTGCTGGGTAAGAGCGGAGCGGCCCTCGCGGACGCGAGCTCGTTCGACGTCTGGGAATTCCCATCTGACAGGCAGAAAGAGCGAGCGGGCGCGTGAGGAATGGCCGTATCCAGTGGCCAGACTTATTTTTGTTTGTCGAAATTCAGAAGTGGGCCTGTTACCCTGGAGGCGGCTCATGTTTTTCGTGTAGCTCAGCGACTTGGCACTGGCCAGAAACTTTGGGCTCCCATTCCGCTCCCCTCCTTCTCGTCCACCCCCTTTCTTTTCTCCTTCACGAAAAAGTATCCCACCCCCACTCGTCCTCCCTCCCTCCCTCCCTCCCTCCCTCCCTCCCTCCCTCCGTCCGACAGGAAAGAGTGCGCAGGCCGCTGTGGAGACAGCCTGACTGCGCAGGCGGCCCAGCAGATGCACTGAAGATAAGTTTGTGTTCGTAAGTCGGGCCGCGACCCTCGGCGGCAGGACATTGACCAGATCCTGTCAGCGAGAGGGCAGAAGGTGCCCCCCCCCTTCTATGGCAGCAGCACCACCAGCACCATTGACACAAACGTTGCACCGTTGCATCGTGATACATCCGTTTCATTTTGAAATTGATATTAATGATAAAAATAAAAAGTGCACATTTAAAAATTTATTTTTTTAAACGTGTTACTATGGAAACAATGTTGGTTCCCTAACCCTCTAAGTTGCACACTTTCAATGTACATGAGCAAAAAAATTCTACTTCATGTATTGGTTAATTATTGGACATAACCCAATGGTACAGGTTCATAAATAAATTATGAATGAATCCAATAATCATGAGAAAAAAATCACAAAATTTGTCAGCAAATCTTAAGAAAAAAAGAGAAAAACACACACTTTGGATTTGATGGACTTGTAGGTTTGTAGCTAATTTAAACCATCAGCCATAACATTAACACCACCTGCCTAATGCTGAGTATGTCCCTCCTGCTGCTGGAGCAGTTCCGACTGTGGTGCACTGTGTGTTCTGACCCCTTTCTATCAGAGTCAGCATCACTTTTTACACCACAGTAGCTCTTCTGAGGAACCAGATGGGCTAGACTTCACTCCCCACATACATCAGTGAGCCTCGGGTGCCCATGACCCTGTTGCCAATTCACCACTTGTTCTTCCTTGGATCACTTTTGGTAGGTACCAGCGACTGCACACCTGGAACACTCCACAAGACCTGTGTTCACAATAAGACCCTTGTCAAAGTGTCTCAGATCTTTGGTGTTTGGTTTGGTGTTGGCTGGAGGGTGCTATTCAAAATGTCTGGGGGGCTTAGTTAGAGACAAAATTTTTAGTTTACTTGTTTTTTTTTATTTTTACATTTTTTTATTTGTTTTTTCAGGTGCTTCTTGATTTGACCCACCTTTGGATTATGGAGTGACCGGTGCATCACTAGTATCACTACCCGTTATATGATGTGAAACTGTCAGAACTGAGCAACAAAAACAAAATATTTTCGCTCAAAATAAATAAAAATTCTCTTTCTCCTTTAAAGTTTTTCATGTCTGCGATGTTGTTTTGGACAGCAACAATTTCTTCGTAGCGTATATATGCTGCTATTCTATTTTTTACAAAATAAAAGTCCCCCTTCAAAAATGTAAAAAAAACGTCCAATGCTCTGCAAACTATCCCTTCAATCACAACAGTGCACAATTTCTGAATCACACCAAAGGTTCGAATCGACCTCTGTGGAAATCAAACTTTACTATAGAGCCATAATCAAACTGAATTGCTCAGATATATTTACACCCTTAAAACACTCTCACCCATATCTCCAGCATCCCCCTCCTGCCCAGTCGGCATAATAGCCTTGTAGGGGGAGGTGGGGGGAGCCCCATTGGAGCCAGTGTTTTCCTCTCGAGCCTCCACGCCAGCCTCCCTCACTCCTCATCCAGCCCCGAAAACAGAGGGTCCGTCTGCCACACAATGACGGGCTTCCCCTCTAGCCGCTGGGCTAATGGATGGACCTAGGCGACGGCGACGCCGGAGCTGTGCCCAAAAACACTCCGCGTCAGCACTTTCTCATGACTGCTGTTCTCTCTGCATCGCTGAAATGTGTGTGAACGAGGCTGTGCTTTGCTAAGTCGACAAACATGGAGAACCTTAATGGCAATGGTCAGCAGGAAGAGGAAGTCTGAGAAGTGCAGCGAGTGGTTTTGGAAGGTAACATGATTTGTCAGCTTCACCTCACCTGCTTTCTTAAAAACAGAGGTACCAAAAAAGTGCGCACAGTGCTCAAACTACAGTAACCTACGTTACCAGAAAGCTTGAACTGGGCTTTTTCCATTGGATATCAGTCTAGAAGACTCTGGTTTTATGGTTTTTGCTCAACATCGATACCAACAGGACCTAATGTTCCCTAATGTTCTGTGTTCTCTATCTCTCTGTCGAGCTACACATGCCACTCCTGAGATACCAGTGATATTGTCCCATCCTGCTGTGTGTATCCGCCTAATCCATCCTGTTGCCTTACTTCCTCTTTGAAGTTCTTACCACTGGAACCCACTCACTCCTGCTGAGGAGGATCCCATATGGACAAGCCTGAGGTCCACTTACTTGATCAACAGTCATAGCGGCCCACCTGTACACTAGGAGCTGCTGCCCCTCTTGTATAAATTTTTGGGCAGTGGAGGCCTAGTGGTTAGGACGCTGCCTTTGGGACCTGAAGGTCGCAGGTTTGAATCCCAGCCCGGGCACTACTGAGGTACCCTTGAGCAAGGTACCGTCCCACTACAC
>JBBPDA010000041.1:31526944-31551204 GCA_037974385.1 Arnoldichthys spilopterus | reverse complement strand
TGATGGGTTAAATGCAGAGGTCACATTTCGTTGTGGTGCTTGAGTGTGTTCACAATGATAAATAGTCACTTTCACTTTCATGTTTTTCCAAGTCATTTTGGATCATTTGTCTTGGTCCATTCATCAGAAAAAATTCTACACAATGAAAAATGTCAGTGTTTTTAAAATGGTTTACAAAAGTAATAAATGACTCGAAAATAAAATGTTTTTAGCTGCCACCTCTATAAACTCAGATTGCTTTTAACTTTTCTTTTTGTTTATTATCATCTTCTGAGTCTTGGTTCCTCCCGAGGTTTTTCCTCACCTCTATTGCCATTGGCTCGTTTATTAAGGGCTTGGACCTAGAATCTGTAGGGCTACTTTGTAAACAATATCAGCTGTAAAAATTGCTTTACAGATAAAATTTCCTCGACTTGACTTTAGCAAAGACTTCCAGGTGAGGATAAACCCAAGCAGGCCAATAAGAGCATCAGAACATGAACTAGGTATGTTGTCATGACTTTTTGACATATTAACACTGTGGTAAATCACCCTTCTGTTGGTTTTGGTTGTTTTTTGAGAATATTTGCCATCGAAAACACTCAAATGGTTCTTTTTAGCTGTGCCACAGAACAGTAGTTCTCAGACCGCAAAACTGTGGACTACTGGGGGTCCCTGAGGATCAGTCTGAGAACCACTTTTGTAGAAGAACCACCACAGCGTTTCCCATACATTGATTTATTTGTCATGTTCTGCCATAATATCAACACTGAACCGCCTCTACACCCCAGTTCTCTTCCCATTGGCGTCTGCTGGGATGTCGAGGTTAGCACACTGTACATACTGTGTCTCTTGCTCTCAAGGCACACATGTCACTGTCCTTGTTGCTGTCCCAACCACACCTCCTCCAGGTTGAGAAAAAAACTCTCAATCACACCCCCAAAGAGAACCACTATGATACAGGTAGGTTGTCAAGGTTAGTGTCTTGTTGTCAATGGTCCCATGAGATATTTTGGGCCTTATAAGAGAATGGAACCTTGGGCCCCCAATGATAATTGTCTTATTAGTCTTTGTACTACTCTCTGAGGGCCCACTGTCAGCGTTGGGCCCCTAGAATCATGTTTTTTGCAATCAAGTTGTAAATAGCGGCCAATCAGGATCAACTTCACCCACTCATCTGGTCAATAAATATTTTGCAGAGCCCCCTCCCAGGTAAGCCATCACCACAAATAGAATGTAATTCACCAGGTTCTACTTTCTGTAGTTTTATAGGAATTTTACTAAGGAATTTAGAATCATACGTTGATCAGCCATAACATTAACACCATCTGCCTAATATTGAATAGGTCCCACCTGGGTTTGGAACTGTAGCTAATAGCTGATTTTGCATCTCTGCTTGGCTCCACACTCCAGAATCTGTGTTCTAGCCTACAGCTCTATAATTTACAGAATTGGCTGTGCTCGTTTTCATTTAAAACCAAACTAAAATCAGCTAAAATATTAATAAAAAGCTAAATATTCACAGCGTGTGCCTATTAAAAAGCCAATGGCAGGGAATAACTGGGGGAGTTGGAAGTTAAGGTAGCAGTAGTTTGTATGTGTTTGTAAGTGAGGAGGACAGAAAAGTCTAGGAAAACCCATTTTACTTATAATTTTATTTTAATATTTTTCTTATTTAAAAGTCCCCTGCTGATGGAACCCTGATAAAAAAAAACCTAAATTGAGGACACTTCCTGAGCTCCGAATCGGAACCGTGCATCAGACCATGGCTGATGACGTTTCACGAGGCCATGAGAATGCGGGTGCAGAGAAGAACACGCGGAGAAACGCCCAGTGTCTGTGGCCTCGGGACTCCACTTCTTGGATGAAGTGTTCCATGGCATGGTGGGAGCATTAAGGACCAAGGCGTTCCCGATGACTTCCTGGCTCGGGCTAAAGAGCCGAGCCCACTGGGGGCACAGGACAAGATGAAAGCACTGGCACGGCTTGAAATGCCAGGAGGAAAGTATTGAAAAATTCAGCTTTGAAGTCCACCTAATTGGGCTTTCAGCGGATTCATGTGCTTGATAGAGTATATTTAGTTCGCTGGAGTCTGATTAAGAGGCGAGGCAGGCTGGCCTGTCTCATCCTAAATCATGCCCTTTCAACAGGGGTCTCTGCTTGAGGGGAAGGTCACTCTGGACCCTGCTAGGTGTGAACAGAAATAAGAGTGGAACATTTTTTAGATGCTGGTCGCTGGCTTGCGTTTTCATCGTTAAGCCGTTTGGTCCATAATTCACCAGCCGTGTGTCCAAATGAGTGTGAGGAAAGCTCTCTGGATCTGTTTTACACTCTTGTTTTTGAGAGTCCAGCTGAGCACTGTGGGAGCTTCTCACCCGAAGAACTCTGGGAAATTAACCAGGCTGAAACTTGATGAAGGAAAACAGGAAATCAATCCCAAAACACAGCAAATCACTACTTGGCAACTTGACAGCACATGCAAGGATATGCAAAGAGTGTGAAAGCTCCAGTGCATCAACTAGAGACTTAAGGGGCCCAAATCCTCAAATCTTCTCAAATATTTTATAAATATTTTATCATTTCCTCCTGTGTTTTTATGTAGCACAGAACAGTCATAATTCATATCTGCATGACCATGCCGTGCCTTTAAGACTCACTGGCTCTTATGCAGAAAGCAATCCAGGCTGAAACACTCTTTACAACTTCAGTGTAGGTGGGTGTGGCTAAACTGCTACAAGCTGAATAGGGGTATATACACTGATCAGCCATAACATAAACACCACTGACAGGGGAAGTGAATAACATTGACTATCTTGTCATTTTATTACAATGGCACCTCTCAGGGGGTTGGGATATATTAGGCAGCAAGTGAATAGTCAGTTCTTAGAGTTGATGTGCTGGAAGCAGGAAAAATGGAGAGTGAGAATCTGAGCCACTTTGAGAAGGGCCTTATTGTGATGTGCTAGACGAGTCAGAGCATCTCCAGAACGCCAGGCCTTGTGGATTGTTCCAGGGGGGCACTAGCTAGTACCAACCAAAGGCGATCTAAGGAAGGACAACTGATGAATCGGCAACGGGGTCATGGGCACCAGAGGCTCATTGATGCAAGGGTAGCCCGTCTGATCTGTTCCCCTACTGTGGATTAAAAAGTGATGCTGACTCTGATAGAAAGGGGTCAAAACACACAGTGCATCACAGTCAGCGCTGTTTCAGCAGCACGAGGCACCTACTCAGTATTAGGCAGGTGGTGTTAATGTTATGGCTGTTCAGTGTATATGCAAGTGTAAGGAAAAGGAATTTAAAAACATGCTAACTTTACAGGAGGCAAAAATATTTCTTACTTCTAATGTGAGTTAAAGGAAGAACATTTTACAACAAATGATTTCTGAACGTTTCTATTGGTCTGTTCTTCACGAAAGTTTCACTCGAGGTGAATCTCCGCTGCCGTACTGAAGCAGAAAAATCAAAACAGAGATATGCAGTTTTTCTGTGGACGATATATGGACTGGTGTGTGACTAATAATAATATTTTATTGGGTGAATGCCCAACCACTCCCCCCTAGCCCCAAATACCTCAAGATCACACCAACACTCGACGAAAACAAAGAAAATTCGGTTTCACATGATACGGTTCCTTTAAACCAGCACTGTAGATCATGCTCATGTAGACCCAAACAGATGAGTAGCAAGAGAAAAGACGCGAGAGCAGAAAAGCTATTAAAAGCTTTGGCAGGAGCTCGTTTAAGGCGTAAAGGCTGGGAGGACACTTAATATTGTACTTAATGACCTTTCACCACAGCACACTGCGCCTTAATTCCCCGGCCTTTCGAAATCCTCAGACGCCAGCGTCAGGTCACCAGGTTCCTCTCGCTGAACTTCAGCATCTATCACCTTCCAGCTTAGAGAATGTTCGTGGTTATAACTCTTCCAGGCATTACCTCTGGGTGGTACCACTTGAGTGTAAGTACTAGAGCCAGGCCGTTCTCTCTTGAAATGAAGGATGGAGGTAATGGATGTCCATTTAAGTGGTCCTAGTCCCACTCAGACCTTTACGAGTGAGTGAGAATGGAATGATTTCATGCCGTAATGCTCACCTATAGGGAACCGCGGCATGAAGGTTTGATTTATCCTCTCGAGGTCAGCGCTACATTCAATAACGCCATACATGGAGAGTGCACTGAGCTGACCTTTCACAATTAGATTTATAATCTATTACATGTGAATGGGACTGATGCGGTTTCCTGGATCTCAGTATCGGAATGTGGAGACGGACACAGCAGGTCTTTAGCCAGAGGACTATAAACAGTTCCTGCAGTTTGATTGGTGGAAAACACTGGAAATGCATTTACGTTACATTGTGTGTACTTCTGCCAATGTGATGAGCCTCCTTGTGAACAGGAAATGCAAAAAGGGGGCTTGGAGGTGGGGATATGGGTCCCCCTACCTAGTGCTCCAGTGCAGGGTCATGGAGAATAAAGTTTTGAAGGATGTCCCGTCTTTGCAGCAACAAAATGACCCCAATTTTTTGGTCAAAAAGAATCTAGAGGATAATTGGATTGGTGTATTCCTCATGCTTCAACCTCCTGAACAAGATAGGCTCTTCTGTATCATTGTTATGCTAAATTTGGCAAGTTTTAGGCATTTTTCACTATTTGACATAATTTGAGAAATCCAGCTGGCCTTTACATTTCGTTATGAAAAATTGACCAATTGAAAAGGGTCCAAAATTCTTTGGAATCATGTTGCAAAATTCGGGGAGCCGGAGTGGGGGTTGGTGTTCTTTGTATCACCCCGACTGAGGCGTCAGCCCCCCCTGAAAGCCACCGCTGCAGATTTCTTGGTCGCTTGAAAAATCATTTTAAGCAAAGGAACAGCAGTGCGTACAACGGCAGGTTGCAATGTGCGTCGCCTCCCCAGCCCCACCTCCAACTGACGATTGTGCTAACCGCTATACCCTGTTACAAATATGCTAAGTTCACGTCAGCTATGGCACGCACCGCCAGTGTGAACCCTTCTCACATGAACCTCCATTAAAACCTGAGAAGCTTTTTCCTCCTTTGAAGTGTGGAGCTTGCCAGCGGTGAAGAACGGCAGCTCCGGTTTTCAGGAACAGCTTTTACACTCTTTTCCTCAATAAGGGCGTCCCTCTTATGCACTGTAAGTGTACAGGGCCTCTGTCTAGCCGGCCTTAACGGCATAATCAGAGTGAAGGGCAAACACCAGACGACAAGCTGAAAATAAAAAGAAAATAAAAAAAAAAACCTAGCGAGTGTTGACACTAACGTCCGTCGCCTAGAAGTGCTCAAATACAGCCTCGACGTATTTACCTCTCACTCGCTGCAATTTAATGTTTAATCCCTGATTAAGCTTCAGACAACATGGGAAAACGGACCTTTGTGTGAACTACTACACCTCTTGGAGTGTGTGTGTGGTGTGACCTCTACTGTTCATACACGTCCCCGTCAGATCAAAGAAAACGTGAGGGCGTCTACAGGTAACGGGTCACCGAGGGGTGAGACTGAGTGGCTGGATCACAGACGAGGGAAGGGGACTAGCTGCCCGAGGCGACTTCACGCACATTGTTTTCGGTGTGATAGGCAGCTGATCACTGGTAACAGTCAGGGATGATTTGGAACTGACTGGCCAGCAAACTCGGGCAGATCTGGCAGGTCGAATCTGGACGAGGCTGAAGCCCTGTGCAGGTTAAACTCCTGGCTCCATTAAACGAAACCAGGCCCCTTTGACTTGTGATGTATTGCTAAGTAAACATGAACGGCAATTACATGGCAACGCAAACTGAGCAGTATAAAGGCGGGGGTGTCTGGCTGGATTTTTAGACACTACAATCGGCTTAGGTGTGACTAACGTTTCTACACGAACTGACACCCTTCACAGAGCGTCAGCTTAAAGGAGCAGCTCCTCAGAAGTACAAATTTACCTCTTTCCAGATGTTGCAGATCAGCCGAGACGTGTTTAGAGTCCAGGTTTAGCTTCTTTACTTTAGAACTATACTTTAGAAAAGCTAGAACACTCAGGGTTCTGTTTTGATCTTTGTAGCACAGCTCACATTTATGGGCGTGTCCAAATCCATTTTCCATTTTGACAGCGCAGGGAACTAAAGGTTGTCCTAACTCTCTTAATTATTCAGAGTGTTTTGGGTGTAAACCAATCAGAATGGCCCATCACATCACCTTTAAAAGGCAGGGGCGGAGCTATGGTGGATTGCTGTTGTAATGGTGTGTTTACCTGGCAAACCAGATCAGTTTTCAGAGAAGGTGGACCTGCTCGTGCACAAGGTGAAAACGTGTGAGCGCATCATTTACAGGATCAGCTCCGTTCAGCCTTTCAAGTACCATTAGTGCACTTCCAGCGTGTATGTGTGTCCGTAACTAGCGTCACGTACCTACACGTTAATAAAATATGCCACTTAAATGGAGTTTAATATTACACCACTGACTAGATTCGATTTTTGATCAAAAGCACAAGCTATAAAATGACAATGCACCGACAATGTGTCCTGTCTCACCTCATTTAAAAAGCGCCACTCCTAAAAGCAGGAAAATGTGCTCACATAGCATGAAATGTAATGAAATTAGTAAAAACACTTTATGTCATGTTTGTGTCAAAACAGAGCCCTAGAAGTCAATGGTCACCCAAATCTTTTCTGTAAATTGTGGGAACACTAGATAGATTATTCGCCAACTTCGAGTAGATATCTACTCGGCTAAAATCTGGCACACAAGTCTGCTCCACCTTAGTGAACAGCTGGATGGAGTTTGATGGGGAACATAGTAACAGAAAATCTTTGGGTGACTATTGATTTCTGGCACCAGTTGTAAACAATCGAAGATTTTTTTTTTTTTGCCGAGCGATTCCTTTAGCATAGCTGCAAACGACAAGATGAAAGGAAGCTCGACTGAATCACTTAGTCAACTATGAAAGGTCCTTAGCATCCACACAGTGTTCTTTGCTAATATAAAGAATTAGGGACAATAAAGAAAGGCCTTTAGCCTGCAATTGGACACCGTAAGTAAGTGCCCTGCTAAGTATAGCTCTGTAAATATCAGATGATGTATTAAATGATATTCCCCATCTTACGAGACATCCTCCAAACACTGTCCTACTGAATGTCCCAAATACTGAGTGATTAATCGCTCCAGGTCTGGGCTCATTTACAGAGCTGATGGAGCCGGCGCAACGTTCCCATGGATATTGTCCTTGCCCGGTAAACAATCAGGAGACGGTGCTAAAACACAGGTTGCCAGTCCCATCAGCCCTGTAAACCTCAGGGACCACACAAAGTGTATTTACACCTCACACTTCTCCGTATAAACACTGGCGCTTATTAATTGAGCATCCGTGGAGAACAAAAGGTCCTCGCTCCTGGGAATGGGCATGGAGGCTCCCACCGGACCCCCTTTTCCCTGTGCTCTCTAATTGAGTGATTCCAGCGAGGGCTTCATAGTGGACTATCTCCCCCGGCTATTATCACAAGGCCTGTCAGCCACAACTCCCGAGCGGCTTGCGAGGAATGCGGCCTGCTACGACACCCCCCCCCCCCCCCCCAACACACACTCGACTGGAGGGCCGCAAAAACCGCCAACCGTCCATCTGTCATGCGTCTCCCCCAGTCCCATTTCTGAAAAACAATCACTCTGTAAGTAGTGAAGAGGTGCCAGAGCTAATTATAAACAAATCATTGATGTTCCAGGGATCCAGTAAATGTTGGGAGCGGAGCCATGGGTGGCTGGAGTGGAGGGTGGGAGGTGGGGACGCGGCTGGAGTGTTCTGGCTGAGGGAGCGTTCGATAGGCTGCGAAAGGGGACCTCACACGGGGACCGTGGAGTGACAGGTGTTTAGGAGAACAGCCAAACAGCATGAAGAGGACACCAAGTGGGGGAGCCGAGCGCAGTCAAACAGAAGGGAGAGGACGGCGAGGGTGGACCCTGAAGCACCACAGCAAGAGCAGGACGCTCTAATCTAAAATGTTCTCCTGAAACACTTTTCCGTGAATGATCGGACATGGGCCTGGTTTTTAGCTCTTGACTCTCCACATGAAAATGTGTCACACCTCCATTACATACAAGGGGCCAGAATGAGGGGAGGGACGTGCCTTCAGCTAGGTGGCGGCCATTGAGCTCATTTGCTAACTTTGCAATCCAGAAATTGTAGATTTTTTGAGAAATTTAACCAAAATTTCATGAAAATTCACTTTTTTCATGATATAAGCCATCTTTCAGAATGGAGGTGTCTCGTCAGCTGAGCCGTTAGCTTACTAACTAGCGAGCTAGTAGTATCGTGGGGTTTAGCATGATCTCATAATGAGAATACACATCTGTGGAAAATTCTGCACCCCCAGAATTCAGTATTCAGCTGGTCTGTTTAGGCTGTACTGAATTTTTTTTTTTTTACCCTGTCGTGTCCGGCAGCTTGGCAGGCAGAATGTGCAGCTGGATGCCATGATGTGCCCAACAACTTTGTTCTGCCAGGAGGGGTTACAAGACTAATGTCAGCCCCTCTTGTAACTTGAAGTTTATTTATTTATTCATTTATTTATTTGTTTTGTACAATTAAAGCCAGTTCAGACAGGGGGGAAGAAGACAGAGGGAGAAAGAGATAAAAGAAAAACAAGAGAAAAATTAGAAAAAAAAGGAAAGGAGAGAGAGAGACAGAGAGAGAGAGAGCACCTTTACTTTTCCTGTTCCTGTGAACTTTGCACGATACGACTTCCTCTTGATCATGTGACTAAAATATTTCATATCCATTTCACAAAGGGGCGATTTTTTTTAGGTTATGACTACAATGTCAGTTTGCATCATCTATAACAGACAGATTTTTGTATAAAAAAATGAACACATTAAAGCAAAAATAATGGGATTTTTGAAGTGTTTTTTTGTAAACTTTAACATTTTTGAATTTATATAAACAATACAACATTAAATTTATATATATATATAATAAAATAAGTAAAAAGTAAATAAAGAATACCTGATTTTTGAAGTGTTTTAATGATTTTTTTAAGGTTATTATAGTAAAAATGGGGCACAAATGCTGTTCAGTGGGTTCATAAAGGTTTATTAAATATTTTTACCTGAAATGTGCAGATAGTTTGTTGCGAAGGACATTTTGCATGCTCTTCATTGCGTCCACTCCCTAATACTTATTGGGTGCTCGTGACCCTGCAGCCGGTTAAACAGTTGTTCTTCATTGGATAACTTTTGGTAGGTACTAACTACTGCACACCTGGGACACTCCACAAGACCTGCCGTTCTGGAGACGCTCTGACTCAGTCGTCTAGAACATCACAATAAGGCTCTCGTCTCAGATCCGTACGCTTGGAAAGATTTGAGTGAGTGTAAATTCTGTCTGTTAAATTCAGTTTAGTGTGTTTAGCTCCCACGCCGCTAGTGGGCTAGCATGTTAATAATGAAGGACATTGCTGTTTGCCACACATTCAACCTGGTCCTTCTCATTTCTGCACCTATGCCATATGAGCTGATGACCAAAAAATGTGAAATGAAATTTAAAAACATGACTATTTGTCACTGTGAACACGCCCCATCACCACAACGAAATGTGACCTCTGCACTTAAGCAGCATAGCGGGACTGTACCTTGCTCAAGTGTACCTCAGTGGTACCTGGGCCGAGACTTGAACTTCCCACCCTCTGATCACAGGGACAAGTCCCCAACTACGAGCCCACCACTGCCCACAAAAGCATGTTGTGGTGAAGGCCGGGGGCGTACAGTGTGGGAACACTGAGAATAGTGAGTGAGACATTCTCCAGAGCTAGATAAAGTGCTCCGTCTTCCTCCTTAGAAAAACAACAGCATGTTTAAGTGCTATCTAGCCCCTGAAACTCCGCCTGCCCACAATTTATTTTGCTGTCCGCCGTGCTGTGTCTCTGTACCCCCCACCCCCCCCACCCCACCCTCATGATGAATCAGAGAAACGAACGTCCCACCAGGGGAAGTGTGGGAGAGAGAGGCTCGGCCTTTAGCTCCAGAGCGGGCGGACCTTCGAGAATCCTTCGCTGTGATGAAATCGGCCTCCTTCTCTCTCTATCTGGCTCCCAGCGGACGGAAAAGTGCTGGATGGAGACTGGTAGCTGGGATGAGTGCAGCCAAACGAAGCAACAGACACTTGTTGAGCAAGTGCCAAGCGGGAGTGTACTCTCATACACATTTAGCGTGTGTGTGTGTGTGTGTGTGTGTGTGTGTCATGGGCAGGAATGTGTAGGAGAACTAGCTCAGGGCCTGTGTGAGTATTGTTGTAACCCTTGGGTTGGAAGTTTCCTCTGTGGAGTTTTGCTGCTGGTGTTTGGTAATGTGAGTGAATAAGAGAGCGGGTGGGTGTGTTTTGCGTGTGGGGGGTGTGGTGGGGTGTGGTGGGCTGGATTCTGATGTAATGGTCAGGAAATGTGATAGCTTCTTTCGGAAGAGGTGAGGAGCCAGTCCCCCTCCTCATCCTCCTCCTCCTCCTCCTCCTCCTCCTCCAGCCCCCCCCCCCCCCTTCCTTCACTGATACACACACACACACACGAGAAGGGTTAAATAAATGTTAGTGGGGTGATAAAAGGTTCTGTGTTCTGAGGAGCCGTCCGGCCTGACATTGATGCGATGCACTGGTGCTACTGGAGCAATGATGTCATCATGGTTACGTATCCTAACCATCATCACCGCCATGTATGAACCACCTTAAAATCTCTATAGGTTCCTTAAAGAACCATGTTTGAAAAGGGATTGTATACACCAATTTAAGGATTCTACCTGGAACCTTTACAACATCTCCTCTCCTCATGTCCACAGAAACGGAAAATCATTCACTCAAAGGTTGGAAACACAAGTGGTTCTTCAATGGCATCATGTAAAGAACCCATTCTGACATTTGACACTTTGGTTCTCCAAAGGATTCATTGAACGTATTTGGGGTGTGAGGGGTGGGGGGTGTGGGGGTGTGGGTGTGGCATTGTTCGAAGAACCATTTCTCGTCCAGATTACTCTTTATTTCAGCTCTTTACAGAACCATTGAACTGTTTTCAGAAAACCAACAGTGGTTCTTTAAAAGCACCATGCAACAAACCTGTTCCAGCACCGTTGACATTTTGTTTCACCAAGTGACCATTGATTGACCTTTTATCCAGGAATTAAAAGTTGTTCTCATGTGCAGAGAACCTTTTCTAGTACATTTTTTTCATAAGAGTTCTATAAAGAACCATTAATCAAATGTTTTTTTGGGGAATCAAAAATGGTTCAGCAGTGACAACATGCAAAAATTCTGTCTAGTACATTTACTCGGGCTCTCTACAGAACCATCCACACTGAAAGAAATTGTGTCTTAAATTATTGGATTTAATGATGTTAGAAAACTAAAACATGTTTTTTTCTGTGGTATCATGCGAGGAACCTTTTTGGAACCTGCATTTGAGTGCATTTGATATTTTACCGCTCATATACATCTTAACAAATATTCATGTCACAATGTTGCTGATCAGTTCATCTAGAAAAAATGACCCCCAGACCCCCAGATCTTCAGACCCCCAGACTCGTAGACCCCCAGATCTTCAGATCCCCAGACTCCCAGACCCCCAGATCTTCAGACCCCAGACCCCCAGGCCCCCATCACTCCTGGTAACATTATTGCTGGTGATGACATGAATGACATTTGCACCAAAAGTCGCTCATAGACACAAAACTGAGCACTTAGTATAGTTATAGACACAACCTGGCGACCTGGTGGCAGCCACCACAACCATGGTACTGAAACTGTTGTACATTGAATAGAGTGCGACGTCATGAGTGGGATTTAGCTCAGTATCTCAAGTTTCCATGGAGAAAACCTTTAATCTCCATAACAGAAACTGTACAGGAGCTTTGAATGGAAGTTAATAGAAGAAGATTTTTTATGAAGTAATTTATGGAACAAAAAAAAAATTAAGCCTTTGTCCTTTCTTAATTCTGCATAACTGTGTGATGGTGTTTTCCACGTTTGATCCTATTTTGGCAACATTTTAAAGTCTTTCTGGACTTTTAGCAGGATAATTATATTGTACATGTAGAAGGCTTACCTTCAAATGCTCCAAAGAAATGCCTTACATACACGATCAGCCATAACATTAACACCACCTGCCTAACACTGAGTGTGTCCCTCCTGCTGCTGGAGCAGCTCTGACTGTGCTGCACTGTGTGTTCTGGCCCCTTTCTATCAGAGTCAGCATCACTTACTACACCACAGTAGCTCTTCTGTGGGATCCGACCAGACAGGCTAGCCCTCACTCCCCACATGCACCAGTGAGCCTTGGGAGCCCATGACTATTCATCAATTGTCCTTCGCTGGTTTACTTTTGGTAGGTACTAACTACTTCACACCTGGAACACTCCACAAGACCTGCTGTTTTGGAGATGCTCTGACTCAACAATAAGGCCCTTGTCAAAGCGACTCAGATCCTTACGTTCGCCCATTTTTCCTGGTTCCAGGACATCAACTTAAAGAACTGGCTGTTCATATATGGACTAATATATCACACTCTCCTGACACTTGCCACTGTAATGAAATAACTAGATAGTCAATGTTATTCAGGTCCCCTGTCAATGGTATCACCCTAAGTTGTAAATTCAAAGGCATGACAGGACATCAAGGTCATAACCAGCCTGCTTTTGCTAAAAGCACCATCTTTGCTGGTGTGTAGTTAAAGCCTACACCACAACGTTAGCTTGCTAGCACAGCTGGGGTGTTACCCCTGCAGTATTTGAGTTGTTTTAAGTTTTTAGTTGCTTTGTTATCTGTTATTAATGGTAGCATGGTTAAATAGTAAAGGTGTGCAGTATTTCCTCTCTAAAAAGTGAGGCAACCAGAGATCTAACCCCCCTAATGACTGGCTGCAGTATAATGTGTAATTCCACTCATCCCCATGTATTTTAATGCCAAAGAAGCCCATTTTACATGTCACCCTTCCCGTATACACTATCTTTCCATCTACACCGTCTAATCAGGACTGTTATTATTATTTTTATTATTATTCTGCACATATTAATTCTTAGGTGCTATTCTACAATATCACAAGCAGTAAATTACAATCTTCACTGAAATAGACCAACGTCTGCAGTTCGCCCCCTGCGGTTCATGATGTGGAACAGCTCAGCTGTGGTGTTGGTCAATCCTATCACTGTTTTATTATTTCTCATAGCTGTTCACTGTGTAATTTAGACACGCTGAAGAGAGCAGAGAAGAACAGCACGAACCTATAAAGCTATGAAGCTCCAGCTGAACACTTCTTGTGCTCTTGTGTTCACTGTTATACAAAAGGTGAGCAATGCCATAGAAGAACCCTTAGCTATCATGCTTTATGTAGAGATCTGTGCAGATAAAAGAACCATTTGAAAGTAATGCAAAGGTTCTTTACCAGTTACATTTAAATTCTAGAATGAATTCTAGAACACAGCATCTTTAAACAAGGTTCTTCATATTCACATTTCTTGCTACATTTACTTTTACGTTCCTTCCAAAGATATTTTGGAACTCGATAGCAAGTGTTGCAACGAATGACAGATGATTTTAATGTTCAACATGCTGCTAACTATGCCACTGTTTACCTAGATGTTCCCACTTCACATTAACAGCACTTTCAGTTGTCTAGGGCAGCTCTAGCGGGACAGAAATTTTACAAAAGTGTCAGTGCCATGAGCTCTTTGGTATAACCCAAGTGTTTGTCCATGGGGGCTGTAGCAATAACTGTGGCTAAAATAATTGCTAGAGGTGGTGTCTTTATACTTCTGGCCACAGTTGCTCCAGAGCATGCTAAATGAATGTTAGGTGACTGATGACTGTTGGTCCATCTCTGTCTTCTGAATAACCATGAGGAATATTTTTCATGCTCAGTTAATCCTGTAGGCTACAGAACATTATCATCAGCTATGTGTGTGTGTGGAGGGGGGAACATATTTTCCTTCAAACTCCAAAAACCTGAAAGGAGTAAAAACGTCTTGCCTCACTTTCTTGTCTTGCCGAAATGTTGCCTCTCTCCTCATTTCCTTATGAAAACCAGAAGGGTGAGGCAGGAGGTGAGTTTCAGTTCACGGCTGAAAGGGGTGAAAACACTGGCATGTGTTCAGCAAATACGCCGCATTTATGAAAACAGTGGAATGGACTCGGAGCTGTGGAGAGAGCCCGCTGTTGATTTAGTGCGATTATGAGAGTGGTGTAGGAATGGGAGGGCAAAAAGATAAAGTTTGTATCCATTGTCAAGGTCATTCGGGCAGGTGTTTCTGGGAGCATGGGCACATAGCTGGAGAAACGCTCTTGCCTGGCTTGGCCTGGCCCGCAACCAAAGAGAGAGACGGAAAAAAATCACTAACAGAGATATTTCTGAAAGGCCTCCTCTCCACCCCCCATTTCCAGCCATCGGGAGTTCTGCAGTGACATCAGGAAGCAGGTTCATCATGGAGCTGAATTTAGCAGAACTGGAATGAAGAAAAGTTTCCCCTTTAAGCTGGGATTGACAAAGAAGCCATGGGTTCTCTCGAGATGGGATAATTCTGCTAGTTTAGTGGATCTCTGAGATCAACGTGGCCCATAAACCCAAGCTAACATACATATTGAGCAGTGCTTTAGAAGAACCACTTTTGGTTCATTTTTAAGGAAACCTCTATAAAGTTCTGATTAAAGAACAATTTATACAAACAGGATGTTCTTCAGAACCTTTAATATAGTTCCACATACTGTAAACAACTTGCTTGATCTTTGAGTGTATTAAAGCTTCTAAAAGTTAAGTGTAGACAATAAAAGTCCCAAACAGGGATCTGTGAGAAACAAAATAAAACCCCTGTTCTGCCAATAGATAGTCCTTTAAAGAACCATGTAAAGAAATGATATGTGTAAGCATGAAGAACCTCCATGTAATATAAAGGTTCTAAGAAGAACCCATAAATTGGTATAGAACCTTGGCATTATGTGAAGAACCTTCACATGATGCTAAGGTCTAAAGTCATTCACATAATGCCAAGCAGGGAAACCACTATACTGTACTGGGCACTGACCGTCCAGCACCAGAGCTGAGGAACCTTGGTCTAGAATCATTAGTTCTAGAATCAGTTCTTCACACTCACATATCTCTTCCTCAGTCATTTTCAATCTGATGCCTGATGGCTCTTCTGACATATTTTCAAGTGATGAGCATGTCAAAGTTCAGAGGGATTAATGCTCGCACCACTTCCTGACCCATCTTTATATTTTTCAGTGGCTCCAAGATGTCAGAACATTATTTTTTAGCCAGGTATCATTTTCAAACTGCATTATTTGTCTAAAGTAATAATAATAATAACAATAATAATAAACTTTATTTGTAGAGCACCTTTCATATATGAAATGCAGCTCAAACTGCTTAACTGTAAAAAGATTACACAATTAAAATAAGTAAACCTTTTTAAAACTAATAAATAAATTACAAATAACAAATCAATACAATAATAAAAACATTACATAAATGAATAAAATTAATCAATGGTCAATGCAAATGGTGTAATAAACAATGATGAGGGCAAAGATCAACACATCAACAGTTGCCTCACCATTGTGAAACTGGAAAGTGGTGCATTAATACAATTCCGGGACATCAGCACCAACGTGATCAATGATGTGCTCTTCTTTTACAAATTTGGTTCATTTAGAAATTAGTTTTTATTTGTTTTATTAAGTTATATATATTAACGCTTACGTTATTAAATTATACACCATAATTGTTGTATTTTTGATTAAATCGATGTAGTGTTAAGATTCCCATTCACTGGAATTAAGGGGTAAGCTACCCCTGGCCATTATTCCCCCTCTACCAAACGTTTCTGTTCAGACTGTGTATTTCAACCCAATGCCATTATGCGACACTGTAAAACTTTATTCCTGGACCAAAGCAATTGAACTACAGGTCTGAATAGGCCCGGATATTTAGGAATGCTTGGAGGGTTTTTAAACTTTACAGAACTCTTTACAGAACCATCCTTTAGAAGGTGTCCCAAGGGAACCAAGAGTGGCATTCCTCCAGGACCCTAATGGCACCTTTATTTTGAAGAGTGTAGTTTCCATTTCAGACTCCTTGCCAAAATGCCAAAACTCAGCATTAAGTGTTAGGCGGCAGTGTAAAACGGGAGGAGAGGAACCGGGAGCATAAGTCAACATCTCTCTTCCCCGTGTGCAGTAAGTGAGCACACTAGAGAAATAACAAACACGCTGGCAGAGACGAATGTTGGATGGCCCTGACCTTGAGCACGTACGTCAGGTCTCGGCCATCGGCCATGCCCACAGCAGACGCTGTTCCCTCCGAAATTTCCCACATTCCCCTTCCGAGGCACAGGAAGAAATGACAGAGCTCATTTCCCTCCGCGATCAAACGTTTGTTGATCTTCGCATTAAGGCGGCCCGATGCAATCTGTCGCCACAGCGGCGAATAATTGAACGTGCTGAAAATTGGGAACTATTTCGAGGCACTTCCTCCCTTTTTCTGAAAGGTGGGGGCCGATTAGCTTAATTAAAGACTGCAAAACAGGAAGTTTTAAAGTCACATCGGTAATTAATAGGCCTCCTTGGCCGAGAGGTCCGCACAGTGGCTCGGTGCAAGGACGCAGGAAGGGGCTGTATGAAAATGCTGTTGCTCTTCTTGTGATCCAGTGCTCAGTAGTCCTCTGTCCTCTCGACGTTCCTTCGGAGCAGGTCTAGGGTTCCTGTCGTACACAGCATACTGTATCCTGCTCACTTCATCCTGGGTTTATGCTACTTACTCCACTCGTTATCAGCCTATTATGTGCTCCCAGGGGATTGTTGATAGATTGGTGGGGCGGTCCCTAAACACCACAGCCTCACACTATAATATACCACTGTAATGGCCTATGCACCAAAAATAGCCTCCGAAAATCCTTTGGCCTCATTTATAATCACTGGGATAAAAGGGTTGACCTATAACACAAGTATGTTTGGCTTTAAGGCTGGAGACTATAAAAGGTAACGGTGTAGTTAAAATGAAAGGTTCTGATATGTTCTCTGCCACTTTTGGCTTCCAAAGGATGGTTCTTTAAAGCAGTTCTTCTCAAACCAGTCCTATCAGACCTCCATCCCCACACCAGACCCCAGATAATCAATATTTTTGGTGTAATCCTAAGCCCTATGCCAGAAAGATTCTCTAGTGTCCCTCAAGAACCTTTCAGTTAATGGTTCTTTAAAGCAGCTGTTCTCAAACTGGTGCTCAGGAAGCCCCAGATAGTCTCTATTTTTGTTCTATCCTTATGTTAGAAAGGGTTATCAGTTCCCTATAGAACCTTTCAATTGATTGTCCTTTAAAGAAGTGGTTCTCAAACTGATTCTTCAAACTGGTTCTATAAAGAACCCTTAAAATGGATGGTTCCCTAAAGTAGTGGTTCCCACATGCTGGCCCTTGTGAACCTCCAGTCAATCCATAATTTTGCTCTTAACACTACTCCAGAAGTTTTCAGTGTATGCTTCTTTAAAGCAGTGGTTGTCACACTGGCTTCCAAAAGAATATTGAGGTAAATGGTTCTTTAAAGCAGCAGTGGATCTTGCGATCTGGTTTTCAAGTACCTCCAGACAGTCCATATGCCAGAAAGCATCCTCTGGGTCCCTAAAGGACCTTTCAGTTGATGGTTCTTAAGACTAGTAATGGGCTTCACACGCTGATCCTCGGGAACCCTCAGTCGGTCAATATGTTGTTTATTCCTATGCCAGAAAGGGTTCTCTGGTTTCTTAAAGAGGGAGGTTCTCTAAAGCGATAATTCTCAGACCGGTCCTCAGGGAAATCCAGATGTGCTCAATCACTATAGCAGAAAGGGTTTCCTAGTTCCTTCGCTAAAGAACCTTATGCATGGTTCTTTAAAGCAGGGTTTTCAAACCGGTCCAGATGGTCCATATTATTAACGTATTGTGGAATTCCCTGAGAACACATTTGAGAACCACAGCAGCATGGTGATGCAGTGGTTGGCGCTGTCACCTCACAGCATGAAGGTCCTGGGTTCGATCCACTGCTGCCTTTCTGTGTTGAGTTTGCAAGCTCTGCCCGTGTTTGTGTGTGTTTTCTCCAGGTTCTCTGGTTTCCTCCCACAGTCCAAAAGGCTGCAGTAGGTTGATTGGATGTTCTAAGTTGCCCATAGGTGTGAATGTTTATGAATGGTTTTCTGTCTGTGTGTTGCCTTGCGATGGGTTGAGCCTCCTGTCCTGGGTGAACCCCGCCTTAGGCCCACAGTCAGCTGGGATTGGCTTCAGCTTCCTCGCAAAATGGAAGAAGCAGTTCAAAAAATTCATGGATGGGGATGGTTTAGCTGGTTTAACAAATAGGTTCTATGCTACTTAGAGGTTTTTTCTTAGAGGTGGGAACTTTTTTGAGAAGGTCGAACATTTTTTGAGAGACTAACTGGAAGTACGCACAGAAGGTGAGGTGTTTGATCTCTTCTATCCAAAACTATCAACAGAATCTTGCAATGTGGAGCTTCACTACAGGAAGGGAGGCCGGGCTTCCTCGATAGTCATGTTCGAACGCTCTCTGTGGCTTATGGAACGAGCTAGCTCCGCGTGAAGCAGGCCCCAGCACAATGGCCCACGGAGCTTTTCCTCTTTTTAAAGGTTGTTGAGAATTGGGTTTGTTGACACATAGGTAATTGATTCAAATGGGGCTCCTATGAGTTCAGCAATTGTGTTGTTTTTAAAAGGCCTGAGCTCTGACAGAAATACGCCGGAAAGTATTGCATTTGGCGGTGAGCACAGTTTCCCATAGACCGATGTGTTGAACTCAGCTCGGAGCCTCTTGGACGCGAGCGGACTGTTGAGCTAGTGGGAGAGAAGAGATAGCAGTGACCTCGCTCTGAACCCCTGCAAGAAGAAAAAAAAAACTTGGACTATGTCTGGAGCAGTTGGAGAAAATACTTAAATGAACTTTGGTGATTTAGTGGGGCGGCTCGCAGACGGCTTTCTGAAGTAACGAAGCAGGGGAAAGAACAAGACCCGGGGAGCTCACGACGGTTAGACAGGAATCGAGGTATGTAAACATACCTTGGTCACGGGTGAGCGGAGGCCTGTCTGTCGAACCGTGGCCCGTCGGACGAGTATTTACTGTGGTCTTTTGTAGATTCAGTGTTCAGAGCCATCGCCGGCACTAATAGCTCATCAGTAATGGCGGGGGGTGGGGGGGGTGGGTGGGTGGTACTGACTTCCCCTCCTTCGTGACAAGATGAATGTAAAAACAAGTGTAATGGCACCCTGCCCTGGATGGGTAGGGGTGGGGCAGCACTTATGAGGGGCAATTAAATGTAAAGGCCTTACAGAGTTGGTGGGTAAATTAATGAGGTGCTCCTGCATGCTTTAATATGCAATAATCATTGTTCCAGTGCACTTACAAGTCAGTAGCTGTAAAAACAAAGCTCTACAAAATGCGTTAGGGGCACATATGGAAAATCTAAATGACTTTTTTTGCGATTTTCTTCAAAATAAAAGTTTAGTCTGTGAACACATCATGTACCATTCACTTCTTAGTCCATATATGGAAACTAAACCTTGCTGTTTTTGTGATATCACAAAAAAAAAATCACATCAGCAGCAGGTTTTAACTGAAAATGAGGGTTTTTTTAACAAATAAAAAAAGAAAAACAAGATATAAACTTGAACTTAGCATAAAAACTAGCCAGCAAGTCCAACATGGGACCAACAGTCACAGTGAGCGTACCAATGACAAAGACCAGACAAAACACAGGGGTATAAATACCCTAACCAAGATGGCTGACACCTGGATGGGGGTGGAGCACAGAAATCAGACACAGGTGACAGGACTGACAAGCAGGACAGGGCGGGGCTAAAGAGGACATGGAGAAGAAAACACAAACATGACCACATGGCAACCAAAATGTAAACAAACACCAAGAAGTGAACAGAAAACTTACAAGAAAACCGGTAATCGAGGGAACAAGGGCTGCATACTGCAGCCGACCTCTGCCTGTTTAGCCTTCAGTCACCCAGTCACACTGAGATGAGGTTGCCAATCAGAACAGGGGTTCTTTATGCAGTATATCTGTCCTACAGGCACTGTTCTAAGGGAAAATAAAGGTCTGTGTAGTAATGTATTCTAACAATTGTGGTTATTAAGTCTAAAGAAACATTGTAGGGAGATAGCGGGGCAGTAGGTAGGATATGGGCCCTTTAATCCACCTTCGCTCTGGCTTAAAGCAAAGTAATGAGCAGCCAGTTAATTAGCATCTACTGGCCTTTTGGCCTGATGGAGTTTACTTATGGTCAGTCTACTCAGGGTATTGGTTCAAATCTCAGACTGGTACAAGTACTACTGAGATACCTGTGAGCAAGGTACTGTCCCCAGGCGCTGCTCCCTGGACGCTGCTCACTGCGGCTACACGGATGGGTGAAATGCAGAGGCCGCATTTGGTTGTGGTGCACTGTGTGCTGTGCTGTGGCATGTTCACAATGACAAATGATCACTCACCCTCTAATGGCATAATAACAGGCATTTAACATGTGGTGGAAAACAATATGTAATTAAAATCACTCGCGTTTAATAAATCATTGTTTCTGCTTAGTAATTTATCAGGCAGTTAATTACCAACTACCGGCTCTACACCAATCAGCCATAACATTAACACCACTGACAGGTGAAGTCAATAACATTGACTCTCTACCCATTTCATTACAATTGCACCTGTCGCGGGGGTGGGAGATAATAGGCAGCAGGTTAACAGTCAGTTCTTGAAGTCGATGTGCTGGAAGCAGGAAAAATTGACTGAGCCACTTTGACAAGGGCCTTATTGTGATGACTTGACAACTGAGTCAGAGCGTCTCCAGAATGGCAGGTCTTGTGGAGTGTTCCAGGTGTGCAGTAGTCAGTATCTACCAATAGTGACCCAAGGAAGAACAACGGGGGAATTGGCAACAGTGAGCCCCCAAGGTTAGTGAAGGCTGGTCTGATCCCACATCAGAGCTACTGTGGTATAAAAAGTGAT
This sequence comes from Arnoldichthys spilopterus, assembly GCA_037974385.1. NCBI lineage: Eukaryota > Metazoa > Chordata > Actinopteri > Characiformes > Lepidarchidae > Arnoldichthys > Arnoldichthys spilopterus. The sequence continues at coordinate 31,530,229 of JBBPDA010000041.1, read as the reverse complement.
GCTGACTCTGATAGAAAGGGGTCAGGACACACAGTGCAGCACAGTCAGAGCTGTTCCAGCGGCAGAAGGGACCAACTCAATATTAGGCAGGTGGTGTTAATGTAATGGCTGATCTGTGTACTTCTATATGGGGTGTAGCAATAAAGGAATCTCAGATCTTGACATTCCTGAAGACTGAAGAATTCCCCCGACAGAAGTGAATCACCGAACTATTGTGACTGTGGTTTATTCAGCAGCACTGATGCCACGAGATTTACCCAAGGGCGTCGAGTCAGGAATGCTAAACGCTCCCTGCACATGGCCTATCTCTCTCCAGCAAAGGCAGAATATTTACATCTTTGCTGGACTGGACGTTCACACACCCCGTCTGTGTTCACAGTCAGACCAGATAAGTCTAACTGACTACGCAGCTGGAGCACAGCACCAAAACACACTCACTGAGTGCAGGAGGATGGAAAATCCTGGCTTAGCTACTGTTACCGTGAGGCTTTTTGATTCATTTGGAGTACCTGCCTGAGCCGTCCTCTTCCTCATCTATTATCCACAGCCACACAATACAAGAGCTTCTGTTTTCGTGTTAGTGGAACTTATCAGCAGTTCTCTTCCTCCGTCTTATTTGAACCCTTCTGCAGGGTTAGCTCGCGCCGCGAAAAAACTACTACAGACACAGCGGCCCTTCGCGGTCTGTGGAAACGAAAACAGAGGCCTCAGTAATGTAGATGTCACGTCCCCCGTATCACTTCTCGAGGCCACGACGGAGCCAGTTGTCAGCCATGACGAATGCTAGCACTTCCGCTTTCGGAGTGGACTTTTGCCCTTCCTTCATTCCCTACTGTACACCTCCGTCTCCCTCAGGCCGTCCTCTAAACCAGCCTCTCCTTGCTGATACCTGCCATTACTGTAAAATACACCAAATCAGCCATAACATTAGCAACACCTGCCTAATACTATGCATGTCCCCTTCATGCTGCTGAAACAGCTCTGAATGTGGGACTGTTTTAAACCACAGTAGCTCTTCGGTGGGACTGGACCAGACGGGCTAGCCTTCACTCCCCACATGCATCAGTGAGCCTCGGGTGCCCATGACCCTGTTAAAGATACACCAGTTTTGGTAGGTACTAACCGCTGCATACTTGGCACACTTCACAAGAACTGCCGTTATGGAGATGCTCTGACATCTGATCATCTAGAATAAGTGAGTTCAAACGTTTGCACGCGACTGCATGGTGAACAAAGAGCACAGTCAGCTTTTATAGGTCACAACTGGAAAAGAGGTTTTCTCATCGAACTTTTCTTGTAGTTGGATTAGTTCCAAGGTCACTGACTTGTCGGAAGTGCAGAAAATTACAGCTAAAATGTTTTTTTACATTTAAATTGATCAGTAAATGCTCTAAAAAGACACTTTTTTGCATTTTATCACCCCTGCCTTGACTGGTGCAATGGACAGATGAATAGAAGCTCTTCTGGGCTGGGCCTATTTTACTCGAAGCGCTGATAATTGTTCTGCAGTTGCTCATTTGCTTAGTAGTGCTGATTATAACTGATGACTACATTTGCATTGGCTCCCACTCCTACTCCTCCCTGGTTCCATCTTTTTCGGAGATGTAGAGCAGTTGGTCTTTCTTGTGTATTTCCTGGTAGTTAATTATAACAAATTACGCAGAGCACACACACACACACACTCACACTTACATGACTGATGATGACGGCTGGATGGAGAAAGCATGGGGCATTGTGTGATTACCTAGCTTCCATGACTTCCTTAGTAATTTCCTATGCTAAGCCAGTGCATCTCACTGACTCACTGTGCAGTGATGCAACCTTATTGTCAGGCCTTTCGCTCTTCCTTTTCAGAACCAATACTTCATGATTGCAACAGCAGACAAAACCACAACAATACAGTAAGAAAAATGACGTTAGAGTGAGTGAGTGATTATTTGTCACTGTGAGCAGCACACCACTGCGAAATGTGACCTCTGCCTTTGACCCATCTGTGTAGAAGTCAAGTCAAATCAATTCAAGCGCTTTTTACAACTGACGTTGTCACAAAGCAGCTTTACAGAAACCGGGTCTGAGACCCCAAAGAGCCAAGGGCGACAGAGGCAAGGAAAACTTTCTAGCAGTAGGAAGAAACCTTGGGAGGAACCAAGCCTCAGAAGGGGGAACCCATCCTCCTCTGGTTGACACCGGACAGCAAAAACAGCAGCAGAAGCAGTGGGCAGCGCCTGGAGAGCAGTGCTTGGGGACCATACCTTGCTCGAAGGTACCCCACTGGTGGTTGTACCGGTCTGGGATTTGAACCAGTTACCTTTAGGTAACAGGGGCAACTCCCTAATCACTACACCACCACTGCTAGAACAGGGTGGACACTTCATAGGAGAAGCTTCTACACATCTTAGTGAGGTTACCAAAAAAAATACTCACACAATTAGCTCAAAGATTTGTATCTGCATGTATGTTTTGGCAGTAGCTTTTTGGGGGGATTTTTTTGTAGTCGTCTCCATTCCTACCTACCTTCCTTCCTAGCTACGACTTCCCCAAACACACCATACCACCAACACAACAACTTGCTAATCTCCACCTCTCGAAAAGGATTAGCATAACTAGCTGAATGCTCTCCAAAGTCTAAGCCAAGAACAAGCAATGTTGTCTCAGTAAAATGGTGACAAGCAGCTACAGGTTGTTCATACTGAATTAGCGGGTGTCAGCCATGATGGTGCGGCTGAATAAGTAGCAGTGGGTACAGCGGGTCATGTTTGCCATGTTTGTTTGGCCAAAAGGTTTGTCAGAAATAGAGCTGAGCCTTTCTAGGAAACCACAAATGGCCCAGAGTTGGAGATCCCATCTCATCCGCAGGCAGCCGGTCTGCGCTGGGGTCAGTTAGGAAGAAAGTCCCTTGGGGAGGCTGCAGTCTTTAGCAATTAAACAGCCTGAGGCCAGCTCTAGTCCCATCAGTGCGCAGCTGTTTACTCTGGTTGACCTGTGGACTTTTAACCACACATGAGGGAGGGTGACACTGACCCTCTTACTTAACCCAATTTACCCAGTGAGTACAGCGAGGGCCTAGCAGGGGGGCTTTGATCTACGCATAAAGCACTGAGCGTGTTGTGGAAGGCCACATACACCAATCAGCCATAACATTAACACCACCTGCCTAATATTGAGTAGGTCCCTCCTGCTGCTGGAACTTTTTACACCACAGTAGCCCTTCTGTGGGATTGGACCAGATGGGCTAGCCTTCACTCCCCACATTCATTAGTGAACCTTGAGTGCCCATGACCCTAT
>JBBPDA010000041.1:31508727-31526844 GCA_037974385.1 Arnoldichthys spilopterus | reverse complement strand
GGCCCGCAGTCAGCTGGGATTGGCTCCAGCTTCCCCGTGACCCGGAAATGGAAGAAGCGGTTGGAAGATGGATGGATTGATATATATATATATATTGTTTTTGTGACGTCACAAAAACAGTGAATTCAAAAGGAGCAGATTAATTGCCATTTATGGACCATTTAGATTACATATCGTATTACAAGAGCATTTGAGAATTTTGGGATTTGCCTTTAAGCAGAGATGCTTGAATCTGAAACTGAAGGTGCAGCACTCACTGTTCATCTCTAGGTTTAGTAAGTGTGTTAGTGAGGAGGGAAATAACCCAAAACTGTGCTGGATACCGACCCTCCGGGACCAGATTTGGGCGTCCCTGGCAGCTTTGGTTTACATGCCACAGCCAGCATTAGGCTCTCAAAGGCCTAGTTAAAGTTCGTCTTCATGAAGAACCTTATGTTGCAGTTCCATCTTCCACCACAGTTGTTGCAGGAATTTCGGGAAAAACTTTTAACCCAAATCCCTCGCAGATCCCAACACCCTATAAACCCCGGCAGTAATATGTCATACAGTTCCAGCGAATAGCCTAATGCTACTGGATAAATCTAAGTCAGCTCCGGAGCAGCACTGTGACAGGGATACGGGACTGGAATGCCACGTGACGTTACTGTGCTGTAAGTGAATTCTGTCGACCTGTGCAGGAGCCATTATTAATGACGTGTGCTTCTGAGCTCCTATGGTTTATGTAGTGGCTGGTACTTCTCTCCAGTGTGAAGGGGCAAACTCAGTTCAAAAGGGCAACACGGAGCAACTGTGTACTCAGTGGAAAATGCATGTCTGCGCTGGCCTTCTGACTGTGTTGCAATTGGGCAAACAGAGACAGAGAGTGACCTATGGGAAATAGGCAGAAGTCTGAAAGCGCACATTTTGTCAGGTGATGCTAGGTGGGAAATGTTAAAGTAGCCTAATACGTCATAGCTTCAGATCATTGCAATTTTAGTACATTTGTTGCACACAAATCAGAACCAAGAAAACTATGAGAGGGTATGCACAGACTTCAGTTTCATAACTGAAGAGCCAGACTGAGTGGCAAAACGTTCTGGAACATTGCTACCTTTCGTAGGGAAACTGAAACCAGGAGTAGAACAAGTGATTATCTGCTTAAATTAAAGGCAGTTGCGCTCAACTGTGATCCTTACAACTTACCAAAGAACCAGCAAGACATGGATACTGACATGTGGTCAGGGTTTGGCTTTCCTCACATTTATATGTAGTTGATTGTGATGCTGTAGTGAAAAGCAGTAAAGGTAAGGAAAGTCAATTCCTGACCACATGTCACAGTGGTAAGTTGTAAGGATCACAGTCGAGCCCAACTGCCTTTAATATGAGCAGAGTTTTACTCCCACTTTCTCAGTCCTGTCCCCTCTACTAGAGGCAGGTGTTGTGTGAACTGCAGTGATCTGTTAGCTTCTCTTTTCTTTAGCTTTGGGCAGTCTGTAAAAAGATCCCTTCCATTCCCTGTTGAATCTGTTTGTACAGTCAGTTACACAATTACACAATATTTATCGTGATGAATAAACTGCTAATAATTGTAGCCGCACGCCGACCGACTACATTAAGAAGTTCTTTGACTGAACCTCGCTGCCCATCGTATCTCCGTGCAAGAGGACACGCCATCTAGCTAAACCTAGCTGTAATGCTAGGTGGTAAGGGGGGGGGGGGAGGGGGGGGGGGGGAGAGGGGGGGGAGGGGGAGTGGGGGTGCCCTCTGAAAACCCCCCCCCCCCCCCCCCCCCCCCATGACCCCTGGTGGTACTGCTCAGTTTCCTTTGTATCTTTTAGAAAACATGCACAAATATGGATGATTTGAACATAGGGTAAAGACAGAAGCTCAGTCCATGTCTGTATACATATTACACACTGAGCAGACATGAGCCTTATGAGGTTATAAGGTGTGCGGTGGTGCATTGCTGGAGTAGATCAAACAAAAAGGAGAAATGAAAAAAAAAATTAAACAAGAAGAGGTTTCTCACAGAAAAGGAACTGAGGAGAGATTGCCACAACAATGAACCACAGCGTTCATGACAGGACCTCTAGAAACATGCAGGTCAGTGAAATGTTTTGGGCGTACCAGCCATTGGCAGATGGATGGTAAAGAACATAGTAAAAAAATGTTGTACTATTTTTTTCTAGCATAGTGGAAGCTTTTTGGTGCTTTTTTTTATTTTAAAAAAGAAGATTATTTAAAGATCGACATACAATAGTTTCTCCATAATAGAAAAACATTTTAAACACTTTTAATCATTTAAATGTTTCTAGACAACTGTTGCCTTTAATTAGGAACCCTGGCAGAACTGCTTTCTTCAGGGTGCAGTTTACAGTATGACTGCCAGGATATTTCTGCATATCCCTTAGATACAGAGTCACAGGAACAGGTCTGTGTGAAGAACCCAGAGCCAGTGCTAAGAGCATGTGTCGTTACATCACACACACCCCCCCCCCCCCCCCCCAATCCACTGGGGAGTAATGATGTTGTCAATTAGCTGTAAATCAAAATGTAACCTTGGGTCAGTTCAAAGCCAACCAGTCTGATAACTCTCCTAGCCTTTAGATAAGACTAACCATAAAACCTGAAAAAAAACCTGGGGTGAGGCAAAGTTCTACAAATATAGAATACAAATACCTTCATCCCAATAGACGGGGTACATTTGGGCAGCCTGCTGCTGGTAAAGGGGAGCTACCAATCTGGAAACTTCACAACCAGCACACCTGGCTCTAATACTCAGGTGCCCATGAAGATCTTCATTACTTGTTGCAGGTGTGTGAGATAAGGCTTGGAGCTAAACTCCCAGCATACCCCTGATGTAGACAACCCAAACAAGTGAGAAGACGTCTGCCCACACATTAAAAAGGCATCCCCTAATATGGTGAAAAGACATCCCTCAACATTGAAAAGATGCCCCCTCATATGCTGTAAAGACATGCCCTCATATATGGGAGGATATTACATAATGACAGCAGTTTGAACATTACACTACAACAGGCAACCAAACTGCAACTGATTTTGACTTTTTGGCAATTTCCTGCACCTGTCTTGAACATCCACAGATGCCCCAAATATCTTCTAGCTACATGCTCAAATATTGAACTGAATATCAACATCAGACAGGTCAATATGCAATTTCTGATCACAATATCTTTGAATTTCCTGACCACATCATCAATGTAATGCTTAATGTGCTCTTGATTAAATTAGCATAATTAGCATAATGCTGCATGTTTGAACACGTTTTATTATGTTAAATTCTTGGTTTAGTCTTGGGATCAACTCTTGCAAAGATATATTCAGTTTTAATTCACCTCCATGAAAACAGAGGCAAATAATGATGGAAAAATTTCCAAAAGAAGAAGCAGAAAACACAGTCAGGTAAGTTACTGCTCTTATTTATTTTTTTTCCAGTGTGGGTGAACTCATCTGGAGGACTAGATGCAACATTTGCGACATTTTCAGTAAAAAATAAATGGCTTGATTTCAGAACAAGAATATTCGACAACCGCCGGCCAGGCTTGCTCAGCAAAGGAAGAGCGGACGCAGGACCACAGCTGATGTTCTAGCAGACGTGTCACCACATCAATCACAGAAAATAGCTGGAAAAAGAGCTGTGATTTTAAAAAATAAGCACAATATGAATTTTGTAATTATGACCATTACAAATCCTGTGGTGTTTTTTGCGAGGATTTTACACTCTCAAAGTTTTGCCGGCTGAGACCCAACCTTGACAAATATTTAAGACGAGGGAAAACCATCTGAAGCTCAATTTGCTTTTGACAATCCAAACATGTTTAAAGTGAAACTGAGCCAAAAAAAAATACCAAGAATACAAATACATTAATCCAAATAAAATAGGAAACACCTCTAAGAAACACACCACATTTAAGAAATAAATAACTCTAAAAGTCATAAAAGAAAGGATAAAGATTGTAGTCGAATGTCGCGTTATTCACACAGTGTCCTGGCTGAGCTAATTAACTCCTCTCTACAGTGAATAAAAGATGGCCTTTTATGAGATTACTCGAAAAGGTCCCTCTAGTGCTCCCTAGACTCTACTCAAAGTCAAAAGAGGTCTAAATGAATCCAGTCCAGGACGACCATACATCTGCACTGACGTCACAAACGCTAAGCATTGGGCAAATGACAAGGCAGCCACACGGGCCTTCGGTCGCATGTGCTAAGCAAAAGCACTCTCGTTTGTCACTGAACGTTTGCAGATTGTGAATTTTGTTAACCAGAACCATTTCATTCAGTATATATGACATAACTGGGACCACAGAAGTGAAAATAAACAGAAATGTTCGTTAGCGTTTGCACACCAATGCCATAGGTTAGGTAGTTTTGTGTCATGACAACAACAACAAAAAATTGCAGCAAAGCTCTTTTGCAGTTGTGTAGAGCAAGGGTGCCCAAAATGTGTACTGGAGGATTTGTGTCTGGCACAGTTTATGGATTTCCCTGCTTGGACACACCTGGTTCAGCTCACCTGTTCACTGCCAGGTTTAGGTGTGTTTCAGGCGAGGAACCGTGGGTGCCAGTTTGTCAGGAAAATTGGTATCAATGACAGATTTGACGTATAATTTTTGTTGACATTTTAGTTGACGTATAATTTTCGCTGGAGGAGTTTAGGGGCTTCCAGACCAGAGGAACTTTTGATCTCGTTCGTAGAACCGTTGGAGAAAGTTCCCCCTTCTTTGTAAATTTGCATCACAGGAACTGAGAACAATTATAGTTCCTAGAGCGACATTTTGAGGAACTATTTTAGCTCCTACTTCAGGGTCGGTACTTTCTCACATTAGAGGAACCATGAGTGACGTAAGCAAAAAATTATTCGTCTGGACCAATCATCATAGTATGGGGATTGGTCCAGGTGAAATTGAACAGTGATTGGTCCAAATGAAAGTGTGCAATGACTGGTCGAGAAAAAAGTGTACAATGATTGGTCCAGATGAAAGTGTGCAGTGATTGCAGTCACCATTTTGAAGCATTTTAAAGCATTCACTGTGTAAACGACTGACAGATGGATGGACAGTAAAGTCCAGACTTGATTAAGGTGATGTGTGACAGAGGAAATACAGCACTGTGTTGATGCATTTAGGCTCTCCAATTACCACATCCTCCAACTTCTTCTATGCAGACGCTATACCAGCCATCAGCCGGTTTACATCACTTCAGCATTCCTTCTGATGGTGAGAAAGTAAACAGAAGGTGGGCAGTTCTCAGAGGAGCTTTACAGTGGGCAGCTTTAAAGCCCCTAAAACTGTTTTGCCCAAAAGCACCATTTGTTGACTGGGACAAGGGGGTTAAGGGTGGCTTTAGATTTACCAATCATTAAGAATTGGACCAATTGGAAGTACAGAAGAATGAATCCCAGGCTGTATTTGTAATTACTCTATTGTTTTTTGATTTCCAAGTCATAAAATTCAGTGTTGCCTTGGATGCCCAGGTTAAAGGACACCACGTGAAGTTCCAAACTGTGCTGGACACCAGCCTTTCAGGACAAGAGTTGGGCACCCATGGTGTACTGTAACAAAAAAAATGCACCAGGAAAGAAATCCTGAGTGTTGTTTGTTCTAATAGTTTGTGGTTATTTTGTTTTTTTTTTACATTTCTACGCTTTTAGAATTGAACCCCATTGAAATGTGCCCTTTCACAATCAGCAAAGTACCATTTACCTCACACTGAACAATCAGCTGGATCATAGTTAAGATTTGACACCAATCTACAGCAACACATAAGTAATCAACCCCCCCAAAAACAGCCATTCCTTTCATTTCTGATACCCTGTATTATACCATTGCGATTCCGTAAGAGCTTTCTTAGTGGAAGGTGTGTGGATTAGTGATCCATAGCCACACTGCAGACACTGAAGACATGCTTGTAAAGGGAGGCTTAGAACCAAGGAGCAGGTCCTACTTATCTTTATTTGGACAAATATAAGCATTAGTTTTAACAACCAAAGCATCATAAATACATTTCATTCAACCAGGAAGGAGGTTTAGGCAATTCCAGTTTCAGATCACACTCTGCATTTTTCTGATTTCTCTCATGTTCGGATCATCTTGTGTCCAATCAACAACCTTCTCCCTCTCCCTCTCTCTCTCTCTCTCTCTCTCTCTCTCTCCAGGGTGGGATATCCGTTAGCAATAATATGTACAAGAAAAAATGGCATTTTGATCCATGTACTCCTCTGAGCAACGTGCCTAGTGCAGTGTGTGTGTGTGTGTGTGTGTGTGTCAGTGTAGACCGTTGTCTTGAGGGTCCTCCTCTGCTAGCACTCATAGTCTCCATCGGAAGCATTCCAGGAGAGTATTCCGCAGACAAACCAGAGTAGTAGCGTTTGCACAAGCTCTCCACAACTGAAAAAAAGGGCACGGACCAAAAAAGGATGAGGGCTCCAGACGGTGGCCGCTTTAAGAAGGACGCCAGGGATGGTCTGTGCAGAACGGAGGATGGTGAGAGGCGGGTTCCATCCCAAGAAAATGAGGGTCAGGCTAATGCCATGGGGCACCAAGTGTCTCCACGTACGGAAGCCGCCACGTCAGCGGTGGAGGTTAGTCCCACGTTTGTGTACAGCCCTTCCTGGCCAGGGTACTTCACTATAGATCCCGTGGTGCCTGGGACTTCCACCTGACTCACCATAGCAGACGAGTTCACCTACAACCACATTAATAAGGATTATCACCTCTGAATGTGACAACATGATGGATCAGATTTACAGACATAGAGCAGGGGTGTCCAACTCTGATCCTGGAGGGTTGGTGTCCAGCAAGTTTGGCAGTTCCCCTCTTTAAACACACTGACTAAACCTGATAATCAGGTGAGTTGAAGCAGGTGTGTTTGAGCAAGAAAATCAACAAAGTCTGCTGGACACCGACCCTCTGGCACTACTGGAACACATTTTGGATTTATGTTCTTTTCCAAGATCATTCAAGACCATGATACCATCAAAAATGGTGTAGATCACTTAGATCCTGTTTAGGTAAAGGAACAAAACCTTTGGAACAAAACCTCACATTTCTTTTCCAGGAAATACAGCTTCCAGTGCACGTTAACATGAGAAGATTTTAGACCAGGGGGATACAAGGTGGCAAAATGTTTAGCCAGGCTGGGGCCAAATTTAGTGCATATGTTTCTGTCAGGATTTCCAGTTTCCTCCCACACTCCAAAGACATGCGTGTCAGGTGAACTGGAGATATTAGATTACCTCCTCTGTGGGACTGTGTGAGTGACCTGTACTGCCTTTCCACCTTTCGCTCTGAGTGCAGTGATAGGCTCCAGCACCCCCTGCCACCCTGATTAGGATAAACTGCTCATAGAATGAATGAGGAACCTTTCTTTCACAGATTTTTAGATTGGAATTTTAATTTTAAAGTGTAAAGGGCAGCTGTTTTTGTGGGAATGTGTTGAATTTACTCTTAGATTGTTTGTTTGTACCCAGTGAGACTTTGCATGAACACTGTAGGTGTTAATGCATCTGTGGGGACTTGGCTAAACCTCCACAGTGAGGCGTGAGCAAAGGAACAGGAGCAGAACCGACAGAATGAAATCATGCTGTAAAAAAGTGTGTTTTTAACCTTGAAAAAGGTTCGTCTGATTAAAATTACGAGTCCACTGATGCTCTAACAATTAGGAGGAGAGTGTGGAGGACTGCAGAGAACATACACTTCTTTACAAATGAAAAATGTGGAAAACAAGCCGGGAAACACAGTGGAACACAAGGCGATACTTTCACGATATTTGGATGATTATACAATATTACTGTTATTCTTTTGCATTGTAAGTCTTTCACTTGGAAGCAGATGGCGTGTTATGTATAGGAGCCTCTGCAGCCAAATCTCCCACTCTGACTCCCTTTAAAATGTCCTTAATAGAAGAACAAGATCTACCAAAATAAAAGTCTCTTGGACATATTTTAAATGATCTAATGTATTAAATAAATAAAATAAACATTGAGACGCTGTACTGATACAATGTTGAAATTGCACAACGCTACACCGTCTCTCCCACCTCTAGGTGCACTATGGGGTAAACTCGTTTTGTCTGCTGTGATTTCTGTGTGAGATTGATGAACTCACCGAGGTCACAGAGGTCACCTGTGCTGACGGAGGACTGTTCTTTGAGCTCTCCTCAGAAGTGGAGGATGAGGAGGAGGAGGAGGAGGATGTTGGAGTCATGGGGACTGAGCTACTTCCTATGGACCAAAATAAATAAACAAACCAACATATTAACAAAGCCAGCTGTAAATATTCGAGGAAGTTAACAGAAGTACACAATTATTCAAAGTCGCCTTGAATAAATTAAACATATAATTTTTAAATTTATTTAATTGTATTATTTTCATTAATTGTGTAATTATTATCATTACGAACCAGACGATCCCTTTGTTTTGTTCAAGGTTTTGGGTTTTCTTTTCCTGGTCTGAATCCCTTCTTTCTTCATAGCCAAAGGTCTGGGCACCTGGTGGAACACACACACACAACTGTAAGTTAAGCTCATTTGTGGCTTTGCTATAATGATCAAGTGAGCTGAACAGGTGAGCTGAACAGTCAAACAGGTGAGCTGAACAGTCAAACAGGTGAGCTGAACACATGAACAGGTGAGCTGAACACATGAACAGGTGAGCTGAACACATGAACAGGTGAGCTTAACAGTCTAACAGGTGAGCTGAACACATGATCAGGTGAGCTGAACACATGAACAGGTGAGCTGAACAGTCAAACAGGTGAGCTGAACAGTTGATCATGTGAGCTGAACAGTCGAACAGGTGAGCTGAACACATGAACAGGTGAGCTGAACAGTTGAACAGGTGAGCTGAACAGTTGAACAGGTGAGCTGAACACATGAACAGGTGAGCTGAACACATGAACAGGTGAGCTTAACAGTCTAACAGGTGAGCTGAACACATGATCAGGTGAGCTGAACACATGAACAGGTGAGCTGAACAGTCAAACAGGTGAGCTGAACAGTTGATCATGTGAGCTGAACAGTTGAACAGGTGAGCTGAACAGTCAAACATGTGAGCTGAACAGTTGAACAGGTGAGCTGAACAGTTGAACAGGTGAGCTGAACAGTTGATCATGTGAGCTGAACAGTTGAACAGGTGAGCTGAACAGTTGAACAGGTGAGCTGAACAGTTGAACAGGTGAGCTGAACAGTCAAACGTGAGCTGAACAGTTGAACAGGTGAGCTGAACAGTTGAACATGTGAGCTGAACAGTCAAACATGTGAGCTGAACAGTTGAACTTACCCCATGCAGTTTGGTGTAGAGGCCGCATGCGTTGCACACTGGCTCGCCTTCTGCGTTCCTGCGCCACAGCGTCGTGGTGCTGGTCTGGCAGTTTGCGCAAGAGAGACCCAAGCGTCGGGAAGATGCCTACGCACAGCAAGCACAAACACAGCTCACGTCCATGTTCCTCATTTTTATTTAAATGCTAAGATGAGGGAAACTTATATTAATTGACCACAAAAACTGGGAGAATAGGTTCTGAGCTACACCAGAGACTCGATCCATCTTTAATGGTGAATAACAGTCATTAATATAATGATTAATGGTGCTAATAGTGATTAATAGTAATTACCAGTGATTAGCAGTGCTGATAGATTATTAATAGCCAATACTGATTATTAATAACTATTTTCTTTAATCTTTTTTTCCACTTGGGCTCTTTTCTCTCATGTCTTTTCTCATTGTGGGGATCTGCATTATTAATAAACTCGCCATAATTAAAACTTCATATTAGGTAAAACATTCATTCTGTAAAAATGTTTCATAATATTTTATAATTATATTATATATAATTATATAATATATATATATATATATTAGTGTATATAAAATATACGCTGTGACTTTTTTGCAGCAGGTGAACATTTGAAGCCGTCCTGTTTAGCCGAAAGGTTTAAATCAGGAAAACAAAAATAATCACATTTTTCCCACATTTGTCCAATTATTACCTAAAGAGCTGTAAATTTTACACTAAATTGTATTATTAACTTTTTCATGTTAAATGGCTGTGTAAATGTTTACAGCGCGTGTCTGTGTTGAGGTCATTAAGCTGGATGAGCTGAAGCTGATACTGAGTGTCTGAGTGCAGTTGTGCTACGAGACTTACACACTGTAACAGCCAAATTGAGTTTAAACAGTACGTGAAGAGAAGAACAGTCTGTATTTTCTGTTCTATGTTTATGACTGATCATTATTTTGTAATTCAGTGAAGTAAATATTGAGGGCAGTCGGGTTGTTTCTCTATGAGCACTTCTTCATTTCCCAGAAACCCTGAATATTGAATAAAACAGATTGGAACAGCTCCCGGTGTCTAATCTACAGTATGTTGGTTTCTGTTGTTACTGAATAAAATTTTAAAATTTTAATCTTTTTACAAAATTCAAACTTAAAAAAAAATCTATTACTGCTTTATTTTACATTTGCATTAATTAAACTAATATTAAATAAGAGCAATAAAAAGATTTTGACATTTTTATTTATTAATTGAAGCTCAGTGAACTAAATTTTTCAAAAGTTCATTCCTTTTGAACGTCATGAGTTTTAAGTTTTACAGTGTGTAGGTCAAATTAAAAATGAATCCAAGAGATAGAATGCTTAAAATATATATATAAAATATAATGTATAAGGAATAATATGATGTCACTGCAAACGCAGAAAATAGAATTATTTAAAAATAAAAACATTTTTGCTCCTGACGGACTCTGCTGGGGGAGAAGGTCAATCACTCTTCCTGCAGGAGAATCACATTACATTGTAAAATGTGGATGATTTTTCATTTTAAAACGATAATAATTCTAAAAGTGAACTGGTTTACAATTGTTCATCTGTTGAATGTCTGACAGAAAGCGAATTAAACAAAAACTAAAAAATTCGGCCAGGGTTACTGACCAGGATCACTGACCAGGGTTACTTGGGGTTTCTTTTAGATATATTGTTGCAGAGGTTTTATGTGCACTACTGACTAAAACTACTGAATTAACTAATGACTAATTACAAACCAAAACATTGGTAATGTATAAAAATTGTAATTATTGATGTGTCCACTGAATGGTGAATAATAAGTGGTCAGAATGTAAAACAGTGACCCATTGTTAGAAAAAATGTCAATCTTAGTTAAAAATCACAAAGGTTTAATCTTATGTAGAATGTTCCTTATGTTTATATTTATTTTTCTTTATTTTAAAGAATGAATGTATATTTTTTACTGAAACTGAAGGCAGCCAATGAAATCGCCTGTTCGCGCGTTGCGTCATTTGTTTAGATTAAGCAGGTTTATAGTTTATATAAAACACCACCACCATCATCATCATCATCATCATCATCATCATCATCTGCGCAGTGATCCCTTAAAACGCGCAGATTTAGAATAAAGATATTAATTGTTCCATCGGCCCCAAAACCTCCTTAGACCAGTGTTGCGGCTGCGTGGACTCACCATGCGCTTCTGCGGCTTGATCAGGGGGCGGCTCAGCCCGTTCATCTTGCTGTACAGGCCGCACGCGTTGCACAGGAAGTGTCCGGTGCCGTCGCGCCTCCACAGCGGCGTAGACACGGAGCCGCAGTTCACGCACTCGCGCGCCTCCAGGACGTCCTCGAGCAGGTCTGCGGCAAACACACGCAGTAGGCAGAGATTAGCATGCGCACACGCTCTCACACGCGCTCGCTCTCTCGCACACATACATTAGTATTAATAGCGCCAGTGCTGCTTTTGGGCTCATATCCTTTTAAAGCAATTATTGTCCCCATTTGAAATATTTTTGGCGTCTCTGGGCTCCTGTAATCACCCGGGATTTCACTCATTCGGCTGAACAGAGTCGGTAAAGCGCTGCCGCAAAGTAACCGCGGGCGATTGTTTCGCTCTGCTGCGGCTGATTCGACCGATCTTAAATGAAAGATGCTACAATTAGGATTTAACCTGTAAATTTAACCTTTTCCTCTGTAGATCGAAGGACATCACCCCCCCCCCCAACCATGTGAACGAGGAGAATTTTATTTTCATTTTTTTTCAGTTCACTTCAAATTTTTGAGTTAAAATAAATATTTTATTAAAGCCAGATGACCTTAATACTTAAAACTGCTCTACAGTAACTAAACTAACAATTCTCTGCAAATCTGTTGAATTAAAATGTATGTATTTCAAGTCAATGTTTCATTTTTGGTGCATTTCGTGAAAATATTATTACAAGTATATTAATATATATATTAGTATATTAATAATGCATATTCCAGTTGCAGCTGTTGCTTTTGGTGAGTAAATCAGCAGCGTGGCTGCTTAAAGCCATTAAATGCTCCTCCACACACACACACACACACACACACACACACACTCATACACATTGAGGCTAAAATCATATGGAAGTGTTGTGTACCTCCAGGCCCTGGTCGTATTGAGAGCGGTGCCCCCCTGGTCTGCAAGGAATGAAGCATGGAGTTATCGAATGGGGCCGTCGGCCAGGCCGGTGAGAGCTGCGGCAGCTGTGGCCCCACGTAAGGAGGGTATGGACTGGTGTAGGATCCGCTGATGGGCCGAGACAGGTACTGGTCCCGGCCGTTTGTGTTCAGTGGGTTAGAGTAGCTAGAGTCCCTCGACGTGCCGTTGTTCATAGGTGGGCTTGGGGAGTAGTGGAAGCGGCTGGAGGCGTGAGGGCTACCGGCACTGTATGACGGGCTTTCAGGGGTCGACTGCGACCACACGGGGTGACTGCTGACCCCGTGGCTTGGCTGTGATGACACGCTTGGCTGCAGGTAGGGCAAGCTCGGGATCATGGGCCCTACCCGAGAAGTGGGCACATACACCGGAGAGTTGGGGCTGGAGTGCATATAAGTGGCCGACGGCGAGTCATAAGCAGCCTGAGTCTGGGCAATAGCCAGGGTCTGGTACATGTCGCTGGGGTCCACTATGAGCCCGCTCTTGGGCGCTCCACCTGAAAGGATGAGCTTGTTGCTTTGGTCCAAGTCTGTGAAGAGCGCGGCATCCTCCGGGGTCGGCAAGGCATTGACCGGATGTCCGAAGTGACTATAGGAGTGCAGGGACCGGCCTTCATGGCGCCTGGCTGCCACTGCACCTAGAGGCAGCGGCGGCGCACATGACCTCAGCTCACCGGATGGGTGCCGGTCCCTCCTGTCCCCAGGTATGTAGCTCTGCTCGGCAGGAGACCCTGGGCTACTGGACACTTCACGCTTCACCATGGACCAGCTGCTGTCACCCAGGTCCATCCAGGATCCCTTTGATATCTCACAGTGTGCAGAAATGGGCATAAAGGTAGGTCAACCTGTGGACGGGAGAGGTTGGACATTTGGTCAAAGAGGTTTTGTATTTCAATCATGTCCAAAATAACTGGAGCTTCTGAGAAGAGCTTGACGGGACACTTCCCCAGCAATGGCTGCCGTTCTCAGAGCTGTCGAGGCCAAAACCCTTAAGAGTCCGAAATACTGATACAACATTACAACAATTGGCATAAATTCTTTAAAACACGTGGGAGGAAAGACGCGTCAAAACTGTAAACGAAAGAAATTATTTTGCAAATGTAAACATTAAATTTGGGGTTTTTCTTTTAAATTTTCTCTTTTATTTTTCATTATTAGATCATGACGTATTAATCATGTTAAAGATCCTGGACTTTTTAAGAAAACATTGACATTCCCAAGGCTGTTTAGAAAAAGGACCGATTATTTGGACGCGGTTCTTAAAAATGACGCACAAAAAAACTCTTAAAAATGCGTGAACTTGCGAGAGAAATTTACACATTTTAACATTAAATTAAATTTTCTCTCTTAACCACAGCATTTCATCTTTTTGTTCCAGATCAATGAATCATGTCCAACGAGTTTTTAAGAAGACCCTCACTCTCCCAGCAGCACAGCTGTCAGTCCCTTCACATATTATAAGGAACTGGAACCGTTTGTACTTTGAAAGAAGCGCAAATTTTACCTAAATTCTTAAAAATGACATTAAAAAAATCCAAATCTCACCAATGAAACACATTTTGTAATTGAGTGAACAGTGGTCACTCCACTTCCCTTTCATTTTCTAAACTCGTTACGAGCGCAAAGTCCGCAAATGGCTGTAGAACCCGAGCACATTCCAGTAAAGAGCTGGATCTTGAACTAAAATCCTTGTGGCCTCATCATAACGACCATAAAACCCGCTCACGGGGCAAGAGAGAGGAAACAAAACGCACTATGTCTTTCCAACCAGGAGATAACCGCTAGATAAGACCCTCGGGGAGATAAGAGCAGGCATTACCCCAAAACCCCTCCGTCCCGGGCTCCTCTGGGCGCTGAACACTCCGCCAAACTCTCTCGCCAACGTCGGAGGTCAAAAAGTCAAGAGAAACACATTTAAGAAGAAAAAAACTCCTCCAAAAAAACGGACCTACTGCTGTCCTGCCATCAGTGTCCGGCGCTCGTGTGGTAGACGACACTCAGCGAGAAGTTCGGACTGGAAGCTTTTAGTCGGACTCTCATCTCGGGGTTTCATAGAAGGCGGGGGCTTTGGAAACGGCCACTCCGATTGGATGAGGGAGGGCGGGGCCTAGTCGCTCTACGCGAGAGGCGTCGTTGTTTTTCATTTTCCACCCGCATTCTGAGGAGCCACGCCCACCGCACTGGGATTGGTGGCTCGTTGTAGAAGGCGACTTCCAGGCAGGAGGGACCGCGGCGTCAGCGGCCTGAAAGGGCGGACTGTTGGCGAGCGCAGGGGGAGGGATCATCCAATCCGAGTGTGGCTTGACGGAAAACGAGTGGGGACAAAATAACAAACGTGGATAGTTTTATTCTGTTAACTTAGCAGCTTTTCTTTTGGGCACGGGCGATATATATTTTTATGACGAGTGAAAAAAATGCTAATTATTACACAGAAAATTGTAAAAATACTACTACTAATAATAAAAATAATAATAATTAATTTAATTAGTTGGCTTTTTAATTATAAGCTACAAACTTAAAGCAAATTGTAAAATGTGAATAAAATTAAATCAAAAAAGCAACATTTGCCACAGATATTTAAAAAATAAAAACACTAAAACATTGATATTAGAGCTTTGGTTATTACACGTGCTGTACCTGTAAAAAGCAGTGTGGTTTGGCGGTGCTGGCTGTGTGATGTGGGTAAATGTGAAACCAGCTGATCAGTGATGGAATCACTGGCTGCAGCGCTGGGAGCTGCCCAGTGTTGTGCAAATGAAGCCCATTGATGATAATTAGTTTATGTAAGGCGATGGGGCAGCGGTCAGGAGAGTGAGGGAATGTGCACAAACTCTCAGCAGGTAGTGGCTCTTTACCTGTGAGCAGGTGATAATTCAGTCAGGGGGGGAATATACATTGTTTTGTGGATTGATCAGAAAAACGTGCAGGATGTCAATTGGATTAATGATTGTCCACCCAGAGAAGATCGAGTCTGTGATCTTTAGACGTGTCCTGCAAGCTCCTCTGAACCGCGGAGGACTTTACATTCACAGCTCATCCCACTTTCAGCAGTGAAGAAATGTAAAAGTACAGTAAATCTGTTTCTGGAAACTCGGTTTCTTTACACTGAGGCTGATTTTTTATCCGCACTTTTTTTTTCACATGCAAAAACAAAAACAAACAGAAGCACAGTGATCTTAATCAGTTCTCTCCAACGCCGACAGCTGCTTTTACCACATAATATAGGTCAAGTTACACTTAAAAATCATTTACGTGATTTTTTAAATTATTTTTAATAATACGTGAGAAAATGTAAAAATAAAAAAACACTGTTAACTCGCTTCTGGAAGTTGCATTGATTCAAATGTTGAAGTGAACCAAGATAAAATGCTAAATGTTGCATTAATCTCTTACTTTTTTATTTTTATATGGTTTATTTTTAGCCCTCGCTTATTTTTATACACAAAAATCTAGAAAAAAAAGCAAAAAACAAACAAACAAAAAACAAACAGGAAATGAATAGTAAGAGGCTTGGGTACAGGTCTGATCAAAAAATAAATAAACACATAAACATCTTTTTAAAACTTAAAATGGTAAATAACTTGGTAATTTACTTGAATTTTGCCATTAAATAAAAAGTAAACAAATGTGAAACACAGGTTATGGTGTTAAAAATATTTCTAGTTGCTAAGTTCTTTGGTGGAAAAAAACAGAAAATTACATTTTAAACATAAAGGAAACAAAAGTAAACAAAAAAACATTAAATCAAACAATATTGCTTCATAATCTCTGTGAAAAGTGAATCATCTTTGATCGACGTTATTGTTTTTAATGACCAATAGTGATTAAATCTGTTGTTCACGTGTGAATCTGCGATTTAAAGTCTGATTAACTCACATTTGAAACAAGATTATCTATCTTTTTAGGCAAAATCGCTTCAAACATATTTTACAGTGTAAAACGATGTGTTTGTGGGTTTAACACTTTTAATCCACGCTGATTTTCACAACAAACCTAAGCGCATACATTAAAAACAAAATGGGCTAAAATGGGATGAAAAAAGGTAAAATGACGTCACATCGCTGCGTTCGAACAACGTCAAACAAAACAGATCCGAGATCAGTAAACTTACTGTTAGAAACTCAGTGGAAAATATGAAATATTATAAAAACAAAGATGAAGCTCAGACAGTGGATGTTTTTGGGAAGTTAAAAGCCAATGTTAGTTTACAGTTAGTGATGTCAGCCTCACCCAGCTGAGAGCTTCTGATTGGTGGAGCAGGTCTGGATATGGATATAATAGATCCACACTCGGACCGTGTGGAGCTCGGACCGTGTGGTTTTCAGTCTCACTGCTGTAAACACATGTTCACGGGGGAAAACGTGAGATCCCCCCGTTTCTGTGCGAGTCCGCCAGTGTGCGGACAGTGTGTGCGGACAGTGGGCTCACGCACCGCCCTGGAGGATCGTTCGCGAGGCCTGGTCACTTTAAAACTAACATAATGACCATAAACATCTATTGTCGTTATTATAGTAATATGAATGGTTAAAATGGTCGTAGTTGTGACTGTAGAGACATTTCCAGGAGTGTCCAACAAACAACAACAAGTAAATAAACAACAAACATCAACAACAGCGCGCGACACTGCACGTCACTGTAATTACAGGTGAACACGCGACCGCAGCACAGGCACGCGCATAAAATGCGAGCGCGTTATTTAGAGCGTGCGAGAGCTCTTGTACCGTGAGCCTCTGTGCACGCGCTACACCCCTCGGCCCCCCAAAGCCCCCCGGCTCCTCCGCGCTCAGTGAGAGTGGAACTGTGGCCTTGAAAAGCGCGAGGAACCCACAGCGCGCGCCTTAGTCACGAAATACACACGGGTGCCTCCCAGCAGCGAGGCTGGGCGAAATTAAGAAAGAATAGAGAGAAAGTAAGTGAGAGAGAGAGAGTGAGAGAGAGAGGGAGAGAGGAAAGAAAGAAGGAAAAACAGGACGAATGAAAAAAAGAAAGAAAGAAAGAAAGAAAGATATAAAGAAAAAAGAAAGAAACGAGAAAGGAAGCAAGAGAGAGAGAGAGAGAGAGAGAAAGATTAAAAAAGGGAAGAAAGAGAAAGAAAGAGAGAGAGTGAGAGAGAGAGAGAGAGCAGTGAGTGCAGGAACACAGTGATTAGTGTTGGGTTATTATCACACGTGTTCACTGCTGTAGTTTTGTGGATGTAATTATTTTAGGCTCCTCGCACAGGCTGAACACCCTTTATTCCCCCTGCAGTAACATGACTCTTCACTCTCTCTGCCTCACTCTTACTTTCTGCAGTTTAGTCAGTGGTGCAGGATTAGAGCAGTGTGTCAGTGCTCTGCCCACCTCTCCACCCTTATTACAGCCATTGTCTGTTCACTGTGGGTCTCCAGCTTCGGCTCCTGTCCGACCTGCCCTAAACCTGTTATAACCCTGCTCTCCACATGCTCTATCTGTACTATATACCTGCTCTAGACCTGCTCTATCCGTACTATATACCTGCTCTATCTGTACTACATACCTGCTCTAGACCTGCTCTATCTGTACTACATACCTGCTCTAGACCTGCTCTATCTGTACTACATACCTGCTCTAGACCTGCTCTATCTGTACTACATACCTGCTCTAGACCTGCTCTATCTGTACTACATACCTGCTCT
>JBBPDA010000041.1:31490818-31503692 GCA_037974385.1 Arnoldichthys spilopterus | reverse complement strand
ACACACACACACACACACACACAAACACACACACATATATATATACTGTATATATATATAGAGAGAGATACAAATGCATGCATTTATATACACACACACACACACACACACAAACACACACACACACAAACACACACACACACACACATATATATATATATATAACCCTGAAAGCATATGAAAACAAGTACATTGCTGTTGGACACACAGTCGCCACTGATGGCTGCTGTGTGAACTTAAGACATTCCTACTTAAGACTGTTCTCGAGAGCAGACACACAATGGCGGCTGGACGGAGTTTCAATGGCGTGACAAGGGCTTTGTTTGAGCGCAAAATACATATGCATTCTACATTCTGCAATTACGGCTTTTATCTGGCCTCCAATCAAACAGTCAAACGGTGCTTATTCTTCTTTTTGTGTGGGGTCAGTACCAGCGCAGTACCAGGCACTGTTACACCGTGGCCTGACTGTTTGCTTCTCTGTTTACTCATGGCGGGAATGGTGTGTCGGAGGCTAGCTCTGGTCCCTACTGGAGAGAGAGAGAGAGAGAGAGAGAGAGAGAGAGAGAGGGAAAAAGGGAGTGAGAGACATGACTCCATCGATAAACAATGTGTCACTCCGCACCACTTGTCCGAGACTGATGGTTTTTTAAATTCAGCTCCTTGTTCTTTCATATTTCAAAACGGGCAACCCTGCCACGACTCTTTTTGTTTGTGCGCATGTTTGTTTTTCAGTAGGCACCCGAGGTCTCAAAGGAGTGGAACTTTGGAAATGGAGTCCTATCGGGCCAATCTGAGACGTCGACGGTGTTAACATTGTGCACCGAGCTGGTGGCCAGGCTCTGGAAGGCGTGGGAGACCGTGGCCCTCTTTGTTCCTCAGACAGACACACTTCCGCGTAGTGTCCATGCAGCACGTATGCACTCTATTCCTACTCCGAACGGTTTTATGACATGGCCATGAGCTCTCAGGACCCAAGAGAAGGTGAACTGGAGGAGAGAAAGTGCTAGAACGTGGAAACGAAGGGCCTTGAAAGCCCTGCTGCTAATTGAATGAGGTTTCCAGGTGCAAGATATGGCACCAACCTTTTCTCCTTTAGAGGCCTGATAAAGCTGGGAGAACGAGGAAGTGCTGACGAGTTTGTGAGGCCAGCCTCACGGATCGGCCTCAGACCTTCGAACAGTTGGTCATGTCTTCTTTGCTTTCTCGAAAGAAGATGAAATGCTAACCTCGCTGAGGTCTTCAGGTTGGTCACCTTGGTGTAAAGATGAATCAGAGTTAGGCCACAAATGTCAAAACACATATAGAGGGAATGCATGAGGTCCCAGCAGGTGGAGGTCACTGTGGTTACACCCACTGAGTGGCAGAATTTTTTAATGAGTGGCATTATTAGCTTTATAGTCACAGAAACCATCTAAAGTGGGAAAGAGCTGCTGTGTGATCGACTGTACAGATTCAACAGGAAATTTGGGCTTAACTGTGATCATTACAACTTACCAGGAGAACCAGTGGAATGGAAAACACTGGTGAAACAGAAAACGACTAATTGGACCAGTTTTATTATTATAATCAAATTACGTTTTACTTTAAGATATAATTGTAAATAACATAAAACATTTACAAACATTTAATTTAATAAAAAAAAATAGCACAATTCAAAGCTGAGGAGCCTCAAAAACATCCCATGTGTTGATTAGCAGGGAGGTCAACAGGCAGCTCTTGCTTAAAGCTTCAAAATTGTGTTGAAAGGCCAAAGAAAATGCGAAAAAACACCAAAAAACCCAAACAATGTGAAATTATCACGGTAACTTGTGTAAGTTAATTTTATTAGTCTGCTGTTTAATACAGTGGAAATATTAAGCAATTTTTTTTTAATGGCAGCAGAAAGTGGGAAAATCCATGAGCATTAACTATACCTCCTTCCCCTAACAACCCAAAAATACCTCCTTGAACACCCCCCACCACTGTGCCTGGTTTGCTTTGTTTTGATAGTCTTCTGCATCTAGTCACCGTGATGGCTCTCCGAGGAGCCTGATGTTTAGAGAACACAATGAGATTTCGGAGCCTGCCGAGAAGGCCAGGGCTTCTCCGTCCATCCGATAGGAAGATCCCACAAACAAGATATGCAAATGGTTCAGAAGTGGGTCGTCTACTGAGAGATACGGCCTGAACCAAGCAGGCCAGTCTATGGGAGGATAATTACAGTTCCTTCAGCTAAAACGATACTAGTCTACGTCATGGTGAGACATATCTAATCATCCCTGGACAAACTGACGGATGGTGATGGTGAATGACACAGTGAGATTCAGAACTTGGAATCTTCGGCTTAAGGCAAAACCTTTGCAATGAAGTAACTGAATCTTGTGGAGGCCAATGTTTCACCATAACCATGGGTCTCAAAAATAGCCAATACTGACCCACTGCTTTACTGTCCCCCCATACTCTCGCCCTACTCCACCAGTCACCAAATCACACCCCCCCAACCCCTTCAACCCCCCAGCCCCCAGCTAAATCCATCAAGGTCCTAACGACAGATTAAGATCAAGTTAGCAATTCATATGAAGCGTCTTTATCTTTTTACCTGTAAAATAAATAATTATAATAATTGTAGTTAAAAGTCGGTGCCTGAAAATTTCATTACTACAAATAATACAGTTACAGAATTTAGTCCTGTAAAAATACTATTACACATTTGGTTAATCAAGGCAGCTACATTTTTTTTGTTAAAATACCATTTTCATTCATTTTCTTTAAAATGTTGGGCAATAAGTTTGATAAGTACAGGATCCCCACCTCCTAAAATTCTCCCCTTATTGAATAATGGGGCCAAATGTATATTCAACATATTTGCTGAATGGCTTTGGCCTAATTCTGGAATTTCATCTGGATCACGGCCTTCCTGAAATTGATTCCCCTGAGCACTTTTTTTGGGGGATGGGATTTTTTTTCTTTGGATAATTTTAAATAATTTATTTATAATAAGTCACAGAAATATGTTAAAAGGAAAAAGAAACAAAGGGGAGAAGTTGTTAAGAATATGCGATTAATGGGTTCTGCAGAAAGACCATTTGGTTTTGAGAAGAATTTCTGAATTTGTTTTATTTTTTAAGTGAAAATGTAACGTTAGACATTTGGGGCAACAAGTCTCACCTAACGTTCCCCCTTATTAAGCTCTAAAACCAAAACTCACCCACCTTAGTTTATATAACTATGTAGGTTTATGCACTGTGCAGGCTAAACCCGCTCACAGCCACCGCTAATGTTCCCATACTATGTATATTAGAAGGTGTAAAGGAGAGGAACGCTAATGACCCTTGTTTGGTACCCTTGTGGGACCCAGCTGCTTTTAAACATTAATCTCTGACGACTTACTGAGCGAGCGCAGCTCAATTGTTCCTGGATGTTGACATGAAAAACAACACGGGCCACACATTCTCACCTTGCGCACTTCAAAGCTCCATCACCTAGGAACAATTGGCCTGCTTGTAATGGCAGTAGTTCTGTGTACCTGGCTGTGTTTGCTCCTGGCTTGCGAAGCCAAGTCGACAGCGGCATTCAAAGGGCACGAGGCTCGCTCTGCGCACACACTCCGAGAGGTGCTATTGTGCTCGTACGTTACGTAAAAGCGTCTCTCGCATCAACGAGAGACAATAGTCCATGGAGGAAAGCTCACTAAGAGGAACCCAAAAACAGTGCCGGTCGGGGGGGTGGGGGGTGTTGTCAACTCTAGTTGTGGGGATCTACTGCCCTGCATTGTTTAACCTTCACAGATGGGCTCTAAGGCTCATTATTCAGTAACTACATGGAAAACAATGTAAAACGATGGCTCAGGGGTGTAGGGACGGGGAACACCCAAAAAGCATGGAGGGCAGTCAGTTCCTGGTTTTTGAGGACTAGCACAGGCGACTAGTGTCTAGCTGCAGTTCCACGGATGATGGCTTGCCCTCCACTTGTGATAGCTTAGCTCCCCAATGAGGTTTGCTATGCCTTCAAGGAAAGGGTTAGCGTACACAGTTAGCAAGGAGTTCTTTATGCAGAGTGATTAGACATGTACTTGTTTAGACCAACAGAGGGTGCCGTCTGCTTCCTGGAGCAGCTTCGTATCACTCTTCTACTACTAACCACACGCTGACCTAGTTTTAAATAAAACCGCTGTGTAAAACTTCACCAGACACTAGCAATGTGAATCCACATCATGCCCACAGATGCCTCCTCCAGCCAGGAGCTGAGGCAGGGTGAGAGTCTGGGGTGGGGCTACGGCACTACCAGCCGATGAGGAGATAATCTGTAGGCCTACAGTCTAGGTGGAGGATTAATGTGGGCTGCCTCTGTTACTTTTTTAACAGATTGTGGAAGAGGAATATGACTCTCGTTTTTTTTTAACAGCAGTTCTTTAATCCATTGTCTGTACACATGAAACCCAAACTGTTCCCTTTTTATCTTGTATATAAAAGAAATTTATATTTGAATGATTATATTGACCACAGAACTGAAAATGTGATCATTTAATTTTATTTTCACCACAACTTTATGCAGTTATCAAAACTAGCTTATGTTATAACCAGCATAATTAGGCTCCAAAATATAAAAATGTATATATGAAATATGACATTTCAGAAAAAATAAAATAAAACAATTTAAAAACAACCAAAGTGACCAAAGTGATGTATAATAAAAACGATGGATACAAATATAGCAATAAATCAAGATAAAAATGATAAAAATAGACACTTAAAATAAATAATTTTAATAATATAAGAAAATAATTAGAAAAAATAAAATAAATCAAACAGATAATCAAGTGTAAATAAAGGAAGATGCCCTCAACACATCACTTTATCGTAAAAAGCCAACGTAAAAAGAAATACATTTTTAACAAAGGGCATCTGAACGCAGCTACCAACCTCAGTAGTCCCTGGGCTGGGACATGAACCTGCGACCTTCAGGTCCAGAGAACCAGTGGACCATGTACACTGACGTGGTCACATTTATTTGGTCAGGAATCGGTTTTCCTCATATTATATGGATCAGCCTGAAGCACTTGTTTATAGATTTCGGCAGTCCAGGGCTTCATCTGTGGGGCTAGATGTTAGCACAGGTGGGAGTCTTCCTATATAGAAAAGCAGGTGCTAGTATGGGGCCAGTAGGGAGTTGTAACGCATAAATAATTATATATAGTATATATAGTCTAAGTAAGAGCAATACATTATCAGCTGTGTCTTAAAAGGTCAAGGCCATGGTAACCTCAGCCATAAAGTTGCCTGCCCCGTCACCCCAGCCCTGCAAGTTCTCCTTCCTTTTACACTCCCACTTCAGTCCAGGAAGGTCTTCTTAATAAACTGATTAGCTGAAGCATGTGGGTAAGACCAAGAAAAACACCAAAACATGCAGCACAGAGGTGCTCCAGGAGTCGGACTGCGTTGGGCCAACCGTGGATCAGCTTCTGGGCTAGATGGTGAAACCATTTTGTCAGTGTGTCAGGCTGGAACACGCCTGCTTCCTCTTTTACACACACAACACATAGATTTGCCATAGGTCCACCGTAGACTCTTGAGTTCCTCCCTTTGTGCTTTTAGCCCCGCCAGGCCTGAACAAGTGCTAAAGGCCCATATATCACGACACTTGCTAACCCTCAACTTCTGCCCTTGAGGAAAACAAGGAGGCATTAAACGTCAGCCTCGACTTCCTCTGCTTTGTAAAAGACGTCTTTATGCCTGGCTGTTTATGGAGGGCCAGGACGAGGGGCTGCTCTTGGCCCTTGCCGGTGGGTGGGGAGGGGTGATGTGATAGTGGCCGGGCATCTGGGGAGTTTTTCAGCAGTGCGAGGGAGTCGGAGGAGCGTAAACGGAGCTGGACGGACGGAAGGAAGGGTCTCGTTAAGGCAGCAGGAGATGCTCTGGGTGGATAAGGAGACACCTGTGCACGTGGAGGACATGGCCCGGGTCAGCGTGAGGCTCAAGAACACGAGGCGTCAATCAGTAACATGGTTATATGAGGCTGTTAATGGTTAACGCAGCCCCCAGGACCGTGCCCCCTCAAACAGGGCGAGAGCAGGAGGGACCACATCATACACGCAAAAGGTGGAAATAAGCACATGGGTCTTTAGCCTGATTAGCGATGATTAGCGCTAGGGTGGAAATGAAGACAGACTTTGCCTTTTAGCCTTCAGTGAGTACTTTATGGTGGTTAGTGCTGGAGAGGAAGTAAACATGGTTAGCTTTAGCATGGTTAGCACTAAGGTGTATGTAAAAGAGCAGTTAGCACCGCCGTGAAAATAAAAGTGTAAGTCTTTATCATTGGACTGGGACTCATAAACATTAACCCTGCACTTTTATCTGGTTAACTTACTTTAGATCTCACTTTTATTCTTTAATACTGATTTTATTTTGCTGCTTACTTTTCTTTTAACATATTTTATGCTAACTTGACATCTGTAAAGCACAGTGCTATAGAAATAAACTTGCCTGACCTTTAGCATGTTTAGCCCTGGGAAAATATAAAATTGCCGCCTGTACTGAGCAGTGGTAGCCTAGTGGTTGGGGACTTGCCCTTGTGATCTGAGGGTTGCAGGTTCAGATCCCGGTCTGGATACCAATCACGTGCCTTTGGGCAAGGAATCATCCTGCTACACTACTCCCCAGGTGTTGTTAGCCACCCACTGCTCCATGTGTGCATGGGTTATATGCAGCGGTCATGTTTTGTTGTGGTGCACTTTGTGTGATGGGGTGTGTTCACAATGACAAAATAGGCTGTCTGATTGCATCAAATCCTGCAAAATAAGCAGTTTACTTAATATTTTTGCAATCTCACAAATTTTCTATCCTATCACATAATTTTTACCAAAAATGACCCAAAAATCTTCATGACAAACCACATCTGTTCTACAACCTCTGCTGGTGGCAGTATTTCCCATGCACGACCACTACTCTGCTGTCACATGCACCATTTTAATTAATGTTGGCCACCAACAAGGAAAAAGGTAATATCCCATTTACCGTCTTTTATCACCACAAAGGACAGTGCAAAACAATATCCCGCGCTTCTTCACGAGAGTGGGGGCAAGTAATTTTGTGGGGACAGGCTGTTCGCTAAGCCAGCAAGTTTGTTCAGGTTGCAGAGCTAACGCTAGCTCACCAAATAGAATGAGATAATATTTGCATTTAGCATGCAAACGTTAACATATATAATATAACTTAATTTAAATATGTAATATTGTATATTTGATTGATTTTGAATATGATTACAATGACTAAATGGGGTAAAATGTTTGTTTCCAGTGCAATTTTCTTGGAAATGTCTGTAAATGTCTGTGTTAAAGTGAAAAAACTGGTTATTATTAAGCTATTTTCATGCTGATAATGGTCATTTTGTAAGAATAATTGTTAGGCATATTGTTTAGATGCAGATCTGCTCTGATCTGTGGTGTGTGGTGGTTGCTCATAATAATTTAAAGTCATTAAAATACGTAATTGGGTTCCTGCCTGTTCTCAACATGCCTGTTTGAAAGAATGACCATCCTCTGGTGAAAGGTCATAAATGGTGGCAGCATTCCCAAGTCTCACCAGCTCACCAGCTTTACTTAAAGGAAAAGGTCAGGGGAAACGGGAAAGGGAAAAATATCGGGCAAACCAGTGGCTGGTGGCTCAACAGCTTGATTGCACCACTGTAGCATTACTTGCTGACTCCATTGTCTTGGATGTATGAAACCACGCCACAGTTTCAATGTCAGTGGTCAAAACACTTAAGTTTTTAGAATAACAGTTAATTTAAGTTCTTAAGTTAATTTAATAATTGAAGTTTATTTTTAAGATTTTTGAACATTTGTGATGAGGCAATGTCAGTGTGGGCTTGTGTTCACAAATCTTGGGTTTAATTGAGGAAATTACATCAAGACTGAAGAACAGAAATAACAAAAAATGTGATTATGCAATTAATCTGTCTGCCTTTCCGTTTTGTTCCTCTCTCACTCATTCTGTGTCTTAGCAGGCCTGTGTAGACCTTGGATGGAGTTTACCAAAAATTTCTCGCAAATTTTGAGAAAACACAGCCACAAAATCATTGTCGTCATCAGTCATTTTGATAAAAAAAAACACCAAAAAAATCACATAAAAATGGTGAAATCCTGGTGGGACTGAATAGGGATGGTTCTGATAGTAAACATGGCATGCTGGGGGCTAGCATATGCTGCTAGTGTAGCTCGCTAGCTGTTAGCAGCATTAGCAGCAAGTTACACTGGGCCAGCCCTGGGGAATGCGGGTAAGGGAAGACTACTGGGCTTAAGGGAAACAGGAAGGAATCTCTAGAAGCATGTGCAGGGCCTCTTACGCCAAATCTGGCTACATGTGGGAGCTTTCGCAAACCAGACATTCGCCTGCTACTGATCTAGAGCACCCCATGATTGAGAGGCTAAGTACAACCCTCTTTGAACAATGTGTCTGACCCACTATTGAATTAGCAAAAGTGAATTCGGACATACCCTAAATGGACCATGCCCCAACTTACACCGATCAGCCATAACATTAACACCACCTGCCTAATACTGAGTGTGTCCCTCCTGCTGCTGAAACAGCTCTGACTGTGCTGCACTGTTCTGACCCCTTTCTATCAGAGTCAGCATCACTTTTCAGACCTGATCAGACCAGATGGTCTAGCCTTCACTCCCCACATGCATCAGGGAGCCTTGGGTGCCCACGACCATGCCATTGATTCACCAGTTGTCCTTTGTTCACTTTTGGTAGGTACCTACTACTGCACACCTGGAACACTCCACAACACATGGAGATGCTCTGACTCAATCGTCTAGAACATGTCAAAGTGGCTCAGGTCCTTACGCTTGCCCATTTTTCCTGCTTCCAGCACATCGACTCCAAGAACTGATTGTTCACTTGCTGCCTGATATATCCCACCCCCCTGACAGGTGCCACAGTAATGAAGTAAATAGAGAGTCAATGTTATTCACTTCACCTGTCAGTGGTGTTAATGTTATGGCTGATTGGAGTGAAAAGTCTTTAGCGCAGGTGTTTTTCAGGTGTTAACCGACTCTGAATGAAAGCCAAGGAAGCCAGTTGCACAGGGCGCTCAGGTGGGTTGGCGGGACATTTATTGGTGTAAATAATGATTTTATAGGTTTTCAGCTGCAACCGCTGCTTGTATAGCAACAAGTTATAGCACCGTTTCCATGTAGAAACGGCCTCTTTCACACACCCACACACACACACCCTCACACACACCGCCCTGTCCTGCCTCCCAGGGTCAGGGGAATGTGATTACAGGCCATTTATCTTTCCTGCTCCCCCGAAACGGCCTTGTGGCTCCAGGGCAGAGGGAGAGAAGCGCCATCCTTGACAGACATCCTCAGTAAGCTCTTCTACCAACACCACCCCCCCACCCCACACTCCCCCACCCCCAACCAAACACCTCCCTCAATGCCCCGTGCCCCCTGCCTGCCTCTTGCCGCTCTGTCTTGATAAACACCGCTGCTGAGGCTCAAAGGAGGGTCAGGATAACCTCATGCTGACCTAGAGGCTCCGTCTTCTTCCATGTCTCAGACACAAACACACACACACACCTACACACACCATCCCCCACCAGTACAACCAGTGGTCCCTGCCACTACACACCTGCTATCACCAACCGTATCGGTGATATTTTGTCTGAATAATGACATAACTTGGTTCAATTCACTTACGCCCGGGCTTCTCCACCACTAGGCCGTGGCCCATCGACAGGCTGAGAACGGCATCATATGGGCTGGGACTATCGAGAGGGTAATTGGTCCATAAACAACCACCAGCACCACGATTTGGGCAGTAAATGTAGAAGAAAAATCATTTAAAGATGTTTCGAAAGTGAATTAAAAAAAAAAATATATATATATATATATATATTATGTTATATTACAAATATATGTTTATTTATAATATATTATAATATATAAAAAAGTGATATGATTTAACAATGCGAACAGTAAAAAGTTAAAAAATAAGAAGAGAAATTTGTCGGCTGGGGCGAACGTCCACAGCGTAGCCGATAGGTTAACGTGATGGACGTGGAGAGGTTGGAGAAGTGCAAAGAAAACGTTGATACTGTCAAATTGTTTTCAAATAATCCCGAATACAACAAATGTGGGTTTCTTAATGTAAACTTTGTTTCTGTGCCATCCATACATTTTCTAAACCGCTTCTTCCGTTTCCGGGTCGCGGGGAAGCTGGAGCCAATCCCAGCTGACTGCGGGCCTAAGGCAGGGTTCACCCAGGACAGGAGGCTCCGCCCATTGCAGGACAACACATAAGACAGACATACACACATTCACACCTACGGGCAATTCAGAGCATCCAATCAACCTACTGCAGCCTTTGGACAGTGGGAGGAAACCGGAGAACCCGGAGGAAACCCCCTTGGACATCTGAGAACCTCTGTGCTCCCCAGTGAAGATCATCAACCCAGACCAGTTTTAAAGGGAAAAATGCCTCGTTTTCCACTGCCATCAGTTACAAAGAGGCTCTGCCCTTATCATAGCAATATGTGCACACAAATCGTTTAATTCGCAGTCTTCAGTCATCGCCACTTATTTCAAATCTCACTTTTATTTCTCCTGTGTTGATTTTTATTGCTTATTTTACGGCTTAGTTTTCTGTTTACGCTCATTTTATCTCTGCGAAGCAGACTGAACGACCTCAGTGCATGATAATGTGCTATATAAATAAATGCCTTGCCTTGCCCTGCTCTCATGTGGGGAATCACAATGCCACTCACCGAGATGATGCAGGCTGGTGTATAATTCAGGTCCTTCTGCGAGGAGGTGTGTCCACTCTGGTCTGGTGCTGCACTGTGAGGTTTAGTTCCCATGTAATTGCAGTAAAGCTTGATGAAAAGATGTGCAGGCCCTCAGATCAGCAGATGGATGTGTGTGTGTGTGTGTGTGTGTGCATAGTGCAAACAGGACCCTTGTACTGCAGGCCTAGAGCAGAGAAAATATCCCCCAGTATCTGTGTCTGCAGCCAAATTGTTTTTTGATAAGGAAGCATTCAGTGATAGCTCTTGTCTCAACTGTGATAGGAGAACCGGAAGCACACACTTCATAACGCCGCCACTTCCACTGTGCCCACTATTACCACACTGGCCCACAGGGGAACAGGATCAGATAAAAATCGACATTTTTTGGACTTACAGTGCTTTAATGGAGATGGAGAGCAAAGATACATGTTAATTGTCATAATTAAACCTCGTATGTCCAAGTTTTATACATGAACGTGCATCAATACAATGAGATTTAACGCCAACCAACCTTGGGCCAGATCTATTGGTCCATTCCTCGTGAAACGTTCTACCAGCCTTCTCAGGTTCTGATGGGACTGCGATGTGTTGAAGATCTGCCCGTTAACCACTGCTGAAGTGAATAATGTTGATGATCTGGTTGCAGTGGCACCTGTCAGGGGGGTGGGATGTATTAGGCACCAAGTGAACAGTCAGTTCTTGAAGTCAGTGTACTAGAAGCAGGAGAAATGGGCGAAGGAAAGGATCTGAGATACTTTGACTTATTGTGATGCCTAGACGACCAAGTCAGCATCTCCAAAACAGCAGGTCAGGGAAGACGATAGTGGACAAATTAGGCAAATTTTGGTTCAAGGATTTGAAACTTTTTGTCCAATTCAAACGTCGCAGTGAAATCAGAGCATTACTGCAGCACTTACAGAGTCTAAACTCAACAAACAGGATGATTTTAATCCTTAAAAATGTTTTAGAGCAGCCAGGAAGTCTTCTCTGAAGGTCTAGAAAGATCTGAAGGTTCCCCATTGGACAATACACTAATCAGCCATAACATTAAGACCACTGACAGGTGAGTTGAGTAACATTGACTCTCTAGTTATTTCATTGCTGTGGCGCCTGTCGGGGGGGTGGGGGTGGGGGTGGGATATATTAGGCAGCAAGTGAACAGTCAGCTCTTGAACTTGATATGCTGGAAGCAGAAGTGTAAGGATCTGAGCCACTTTGACAAGGGCCTTATTGTGATGTTCTAGAGCGTCTCCAGAACAGCAGGTCCTGTGGAGGGTTCCAGGTGTGCAGTAGTTAGTACCTACCAAAAGTGATCCAAGGAAGAATGAGTGCTGAATCGGTGACAGGGTCAAGGCTCACAGATGCATGTGGGGAGGGAAGGCTAGTCTACCTACATGGCTGATCAGTATTTGCTGCACGCAAGAACACTTTGTGGCAGTTTAGGAATATCAGAGATAGAGGACTGGTCAAATATGGAAGTGTGGGGAAATTGGCATGGCTCTCAAACTCATTAAATCACAATGTTTTTGCAGTGCTTCAGTGTTTGTGCCAGCTCCTGGAGGGGTTTTCCTTCTGCCTGTTTGCTCACCTACAGTGGAAGGAGGAAATTTGTCATTTTATACGATGTAATGATTCATGATGGGTGTGGTTTTCATGTGAAAGGGTGGAGACACAGTCACAGGTGAGGGGCCTGTTTCCCTCCAGCTCTTAGCATTGTGACACTGTAGTCAGCACAACAAAGCCATGACGATGTGTGAACTGGGGGAGACGTTACAAGATGAGCATTCAGCTCTAATTAAAGCCTGCAGTGTCTGAGGCAGTGTTAATCCCACAGAGGAAAGTCAACAGACAACAAGGCTGCAGCACAATATACACTATGGACTGTCGGTTTTGCTGACCTTTGGTGACCTCTACCTTGGACCAACCACCATCTTTCATGACTTCAGGATTGAAATCTCAAATGATCTACACTCACTGGCCACTTTATTAGAAACACCCACCTCGAGCCACTCACTGGCCATTTTATTAGAAACACCCACCTTGTGCTTCCTCTCACTGGCCACTTTATTAGAAACACCCACCTTGTGCTTCCTCTCAC
>JBBPDA010000041.1:31406051-31428557 GCA_037974385.1 Arnoldichthys spilopterus | reverse complement strand
GTAGTGCCCAGGGACTCGAACCTGAGACCTTCAGGTCTCAAAGGCAGTGTCCTAACCACTAGGCCACCACTGCCCACTGTTGCAGGTTCGAGTCACTACTGAGGTTCCCTTGAGCAAGGTACCGTCCCACTACACTGCTCCCCAGCCGCTGCTGATAGCTGCCCACTGCTGCATGTGTGTACGTGTGCTGGGTCGGCCCATACCCAAAGCCCAGGTATCAGTATCAGTACAGTAGACTGAAAAAGTCGAATCGGTGAATCCCTAACAAAAACCTGGTTGGCTTTGAAGGGTCTATCACCCAGGCTGAAAACCTGTTTAATGGAAACACTGAAGATGCAGTAACAAAATACAGCCTGTTAAACCCTAAGCGATAAAGAGCAGTTCGAAAATGGCCATGAAAAAATAAATTATGACATTTTATGTTTGAATGAATTATGTTCCGGGACAAAAAAGCAGCAAAACATTATTCGCGTACTTGAGGGGAAAATACGCAGCCTTTAAATAATACAAAGCTCTTGTTGCAGCAACAGAATTACAAATGAGTGGAGTTCAGAACAGAGCAGAGGATTCCGAACGGAGCGCGATGCCACGTGGCAGACAAGACAAATGCTACAGCGCTAATCTCTCTAATGCTATCAGCAGCAATCAGTTAATTATATGCCCAGATTTAATTACAAGAATGGTATAATCAAGTTGGAGAACATGATGGATCAGGAAAGGCAGAATGGTCTTTTTTGGGGGGAGGGGGGTTTACATTTGTGCTCAAATGGAGCTGCCAAAAACATAGTCATCACTGGAAAGCAAACAAGGCACGAATCACCAAAAATAATGACAACTAATTACATCTACAAAGCGCAAAATTGATTTTTTGGCTATAGTCAGGGAGGTTGTATGGGCAATGCATTTCCTGTTCAGGGCTGTGAGAAACTGTATAGTGTAATAACTTAAATGCAATTATCATTTCAAAATCAAGTTATGCATTGAAAATTAAAAACATGGGCAAAACAGACTGCACTGGCATTTAATTGCAGTAGATGCTCCATTTGAAATTTCAGAGACTAATGAGGAAAAAGTGGATCAAATTATAAATGACACAGAGGCACTTTAAACATCACTACTTCAGCATATTGGCTTTTAATAATGAAACCTAGGAACACAGCTCCTTTGTAATATTAAATGCAGACTATCATTTGATTAGTGTTGTTACTAGGGATACGCAAAATCTCTGGTTCTGCTATTGGCAGATATATCAGAATCTGACAGATGCTTTAAAAAATGCTTTGGGCAGATGTTTTGAAACATAGTTCAGCTGATATAAAACACTACATGTTAATAGAAAATAATGTCCCAAAAAAAATATCATGGCTCAAGCACATTCACTTTCACTTTAAGAGTCACTTTTACATTAACCCTGATAAGAATCCCATGATTCAAGCACATTTAATCTGATCAAAATATGACTCAAGCACATTTAACCCTGACTGGAATCCCATGACTCAAGCACATTTAACCTGATCAAAATATCATGACTCAAGCACATTTAACCCTGACTGGAATCCCATGACTTAAGCACCTTTAATCCTGACTGGAATCCCATGTCTCAAGCACATTTAACCCGATCGGAATTTCAAGACTCAAGCACATTTAACCTGATCAGAATCCCATAACTCAACCATTTAACCTAATTGGAATCCCATGACTCAAGTACATTTAACCTGATCAGAATTTCAAAACTCAAGAACATTTAACCCTGATTGGAATCCCACGACTCAAGCACATTTAACCTGTTCGGAAATCCCACGACTCAAGCACATTTAACCTGATAAGAATTCCATGTCTCAAGCACATTTAACCTGATCAGAATCCCATAACTCAACCATTTAACCTAATTGGAATTCCATGACTCAAGCACATTTAACCATGATTGGAATCCCACGACTCAAGCACATTTAACCTGTTCGGAAATCTCATGCCTCAAGCACATTTAACCTGATTAGAATTCCATGTCTCAAGCACATTTAACCTGATCAGAATCCCATAACTCAACCATTTAACCTAATTGGAATCCCATGACTCTAGCACATTTAACCCTGATTGGAATCCTACGACTCAAGCATTTTAAGTGGTAAGTGATCGGAATCTACAGTTTGAAACAGACACATGCACCTACACACTTTGTGAATGAACATTAAGCAACAAGCCAAAAAACTAAATCAGTATTTTGTAGACTTGTATTTTGTATTGTAGTTCATGCAAAATAAACTTTACCTTACACTGCCGAACAACAAACGTAACAGAACCATTGTATCTTTATCAAAATGTTCCTTGCTTTACTATTTCATGTATTTCCGAACAACAGTAAAGACATCGAAATCCATACAAGCCATTGTGTACAAACACCAGTTGATGGTGTGTGAGCTGGTTAGAAAACACCGGTTTGGCTCCAGTTTTCTCCTCCACGCCTCCAGCCACTGTATGGATGTGCAAAGCTCCATCAGCACCTGATTTCATCTAATGAAGGACTGAGCCTGAAGCAGCAGTTTGATGGGAAGTACAAGTAAAACTAAGCTCTAGGAAAAGAGCTTAACATACTGACACACATAAAATCAACTGATTTTCTATCCATCTTCTAAATGGCTTCTTCCATTTCGTGTCACTGGAGGCAATCCCAGCTGACTACGAGCGCAAGGCAGGGTTCACCCAGGACAGGAGGCCAACCAATCACAGGGCCAGAGACAGACAACCAACTGCACAGAAAGGCACCCATGGCCGACCCAGGGATTGAACCTAGGACCTTCACCACCATGACGACCACAAACTGATGTTATTAGTATTAATTCTAATTTGTGTTTTTTAAACAATAAATCACATACTGCTCAGATAAACAGCTTTTAAATACAGATTTCTAAAACACCAAGAACATCTGCAAAATAATGCAGCTTTACACAATTCTTGATCATTCTTGATCATGTCCACAGGCTGGGGGTGGGGGCGGTCTGATCTACCATATATATATAATATAAATTATATATATATATATATATATGTTTTTTTATTGTATTATTACATTAATATATTATAATATATGAGTATAATAGTAATATAATAAAATTTATTTTATATATTATATATTATGTATATATATATATATTTTTTTAAGCCATTTATATTTTTCTTGGAAAACAAGGGCATTTAAAATCAAGCCTTTAGATCAAAATGTCTTGACTAGGGCACCTGAGTGGTACAACTGTGGGCCCGATCATCAGGAGATCTTGAGCTGAACCCCAGCAGTGTTGCAGCCATTCATGCCTGGGAGTCCAAGACAGCAAAAACGACTTTGGACTATGGGTGGATCGGACCCCCCCCCAACGCATGGCCAAGTGCTTGTGGACTCTATCCTCCAAGTGTGTTGCGCTGTCCAATGACCTGTTAGCGGCAAAGATGAGTTCAAGCTTCACGTGTCTCAGAGGAATCACATGCTAGCGCTCACGCCACTAGTGCTGGTGGTATCATGTGATAGGGCAGTTCTAGCTAGTGGGTGGAACTGGTCGTCTTGATAAGATTATTAATAATATGTATTAATCTAGGCCCAAACGTTTAATTATCAATGCAAATTAATATTCATAATGGCAAGGTATACACATTCTTCATAAAAGGTAAAAAATGCAGCAGTGCATTTAAGATCATTCAGGTCAGTTTGCTCCGGCATCACAATTTCCATGTACTCTTCCTAAAATGCATGATACACTCAAAAAAGCAGAAGTTTAAAGGGAATATTTTTTCCGTCGTATGTTTTTATTAAGCTCCTGGAACAAAAGAGCCATCAGCCATGAGAGCAGCAAGTCATAAAGGAGAGAAAATAGAAAAAAAAAAAGTTTGTTGAACTCAATAAATCCCAATTTACCCAATTTGCTCTCATCTCTGATACATTAGTCATCCCAGCCACAGTCTCTCCCCACTCCTGCCATCTGGCAGGAGGTACAGGAGCGTCCAGGCCCGCGCCAGCAGGTTCAGGGACAGTTTCTACCCACAAGCCATCAGCCTACTGAACTGCTGAGCACTGAACACTCTGAGCTAAAAACATCACTAGGTTTTACCTCCTGTATACTATAGACAGTACCTCTATCTACATTCTTGTATTATTATACTTATTTAAATTTTCCTTGTATTATTTTCATTTTTTATTCAAATTTTATGACTTTATTCATATTATTTATGCTACTCTGCAATTTTGAGGAGGCTCAGAATCCAGGAACTTCATCACAGGTAATGATGTTCCCTTGCAAATGACAATAAACTTGAATTATTCCATCTTTGCTTTTACAGACACAATGCATATCGTGTGCTAATGCTAAGACAAAGCTTAAAAATGTCACAAAAAAAAGTGCTTGGGTTATATATGCTCTGCACAACGGATGGTCATGGTTTCCTCAATGTCTTGGCACACGGTGCAAACGCAGGAGGCCTCCAGCGAAGCTAACCGGGAAAGATTAAGCGGCCAGCAGTGGGATAAAAGCGGTGGGTTGGTACAGACAGTGGTTCTTTATTGTGATGCCGCCATGCAGGGACAGGAAAGCCATTAGTGTTAACAGGGGCTCTTTTCTGACGGCTCTCATACTGGGCTCTGTGAATGCTAGCGAAAGGCCAAGCCACGCGGGACGCCCCACTCCTGCAAGAAAACGGCTCCAAAGTGGTGCTAGCCAGGCCTGCTTTGACCTACCACACAGTCTGCCGAACGCCGAGGTTCTGCTGAAGGTCTTTTCAGTACAGTTCCCTATCAACAAGCCACAAACGGCGGGAAAAGCCAAAATATTCTGATTGCAATTTCCCTCTCCTCATATCACGGAAACATGATTTAACAGGTTAAGGGCCTTTGTGCAGGTGCAATTTATTACTAACGCCACCCTGTCACCTTCTCTATAGCCGAGCTGGCTGAGTGTGAGGGCTAAAGACTCAATTTAGCTGTAAAGTCAGGGGTAAAGAGGCTCAGAAGGGCATTGTTAGGAGCACTAAGAGGGAACAGTATTAACACTGTGCTAATTTTTCTCCCAGTGTGCATTCCATCCTCATTATACATCTAAGGGAACAAGGGGTGAAATCATCTCATGTCATTACATGAAGGGGATCATGTTTCATTTCAGCAGAACGGGACATTTTCCATGACCTGCATGGATACAGAAAGATTAGAATTTTGACCCAGGGTGCCAATGCCTTGAGAAATGTTAAAAAAAGGCTAAAAATCTAATTTACACAACTTTCCACTCACCCCAGATAAGTTAGAGTCGAAATGTTCCCTCCTGCTTTAGTGTAGAACTGAACTGCGAGAATAATATTGCTAACAAATGCTAGCGCTCCGTATTCACAGTGGTAGCCTAGTAGTTAGGGACTTGTGAATGGAGGGTTGCAGGTTTAAGTACCAGCCCATAAAGTACTGTTCCACTACACTGCTCCACATCAGGCCGGCCCTCACAATGTTCGAGCCCTAGGCCCACCCCACCCAAACACAAACACACACACACACAACCGCCATGTGATTTTTTTACACCTTCAGAAATGTTTTCAATAAATAGCATCGCCTGGAAATGTTGATATAATTGGCTGGCCACCTAGGGTCAAATCTATTGGTGATTACAAAATCCAGGACTGGAATATGGATTTAAGGTCTGGATTTGAGAACCCCTGGCTTACCCCTGGATTTAATCCCGTAAACTACATTTTTGCTAAAATAAGTCTGCTGAGAGACTAATCTTCTACGCCTCCTATGCTAGGATTGGTTTGCACTGTTCCTGTAACTGCACTTGGGATTGGGTAGTAGTTACATTTACAAGCAGCTCACCAATCGGCTTTCGGCGAGCTGCTTCTGTGTCTGAACATTAGCCAATCCTGGTGCAGGGGTGGGCTATATCCCAGTATAAGCGGGGCAACAGAGCACTCATGAGTTGAACCTCTAGTGGCGCTTATAGGAAACAGGAAAAAATGCCCTGATGATAGCTGCCCACTGCTCCACATGTGGAGGAGTTGTTGCATTTTGTTGTGGTGCACTTTGTATGATGGGGTGTGTTCACAATGACAAATAGTCACTTTCACCTAAAACTTTGCTTAAATACATCCCCAAAACGTCTCTCGGCCCACTCACAAACGTTCATTTTGTGGAAAATGCTGGTGCCTTTGAGTGGCAATACTGTCTATATGTTAATGCGATATCGCAAGTTCGAGCCCCAGTGGTGCCGTACCCAACCGTGAGCGTGAACACAACACTACCAAACAACCCACTATCAATCAGCACAATGCTAGCGAGCATGAATTGTGAATTGGCAGCCAGCTCTCTCCTCCGAGAACATTACGTGGTCCAATAACATTAACGGCAGTTTAATGAAATGCAGTGGATGACTTCACGTGACTTGGAGGACACACATGCTAGCCTACACCGATGCCAGGGTTGGTGGTATCATGTGATCGGGGGAGTCCTAGCTAGCAGTGCAATTTGAGACAATCAAGTTGGCCACACAAATTTGAAAAAATAAAAATAAATGAAATAACAAAAATAAATATTATATATAGTATATATAAATATATGTTATATAATATATAAAAGAATTATTCTGATCAATTTGAGATTATTTATTTATTTATCTATTTTTTGCTGTGTTTGGTTGAATGTAAAATGCTTTAATTTAATTCCATATTCTCTACACATATTGCGTTCACCTTTATGCCTGTCAAGGTGGTAATTCCCGGCGAGGAAAGTTCACTTTTTTTCATTAGCGCATCTTCAGCAGAGGACCGGTGAGGGGGAGATTTAATAAATTTTGATGTCGGGTGTTAAGCACCCATGACAAGCGCAAAATAGACGCCATGGCCTCTTTTATATTAAAATGTGGACAACCACGGGGAATCTGATTATCTTTTAATTCAAAAGTGCCGAACAGACTCATGCAGTGGGGTAATACGCCCATGCACCACTCAAGCATCAAATGAAATACAAATTAGGAAGAAGTTGACAAATGCATATCGTCCGCAGTTCATCAGTGTATCAGTGATACACGCACTAATTTGAAGTCAAGTTAATTGAACGTTGAGAGTTATTGCCATTTTGCTGTCACACTATTAATATGTACTTGCATAATTACATAAGTAATTTACAGAATTATTCAGATCTGATTTGCATTCTGTACCAAAATGCTGGGATGCATGAGGGGAGTGAAGGCTATCCCATCTCATCTGGTCCCACAGAAGAGCTACTGTGGTGTAAAAAAGTGATGCTGACTCTGATAGAAAGGGGTCAGAACACACAGTGCAGCACAGTCAGAGCTGCTCCAGAAGAAAAGGGAGGGAGGGAGGGAGGGAGGGAAGGAAGGAAGGAAAGAAAAGGAAGGAAGGAAAGGAAGTAAAGGAAGGAAGGAAGGAAAGGAAGGAAGGAAAGGAAGTAAAGGAAGTAAAGAAAGGAAGGAAGGAAAGGAAGTAAAGGAAGGAAGGAAGGAAAGGAAGTAAAGAAAGGAAGGAAGGAAGGAAGGAAAGGAAGTAAAGAAGGAAGGAAAGGAAGTAGGGGGAACTTCAGTGTTAGGCAGGTGGTTTTAGAAAGGTGTAGTTGAAGAATCTGACCTCCTCGTTTTGTACCTTCATATCTTCTGCTAGGGGAGGCTAAAGGTAACGCTCCTTGCGTGATCTTCATTGACGAGCTGGACAGCGTGGGCGGAAAGCGGATCGAGTCGCCTATGCACCCGTATTCCAGGCAGACCATCAACCAGCTCCTGGCCGAGATGGATGGGTGAGTTTTGAACTTGGCCCAGTTTCTTCTGGACTTGTTTCTGTGACGTGACCGTGTGTCAGTGAGCTGCATTTGGTTATTTGTGTCACACCTGCAGGTTTAAGCCAAATGAAGGCGTCATCATCATCGGTGCTACAAACTTCCCAGAGGCTTTGGATAAGTATGTGTCCTCATGACACGGCGAAGGGTTTTCTTGTAGTTCTACAAAAATAAAATCTGGTCGCCAATATTTTTATGGTCACAGCCTGTAATACATTCACATTCCTGTCCCCCAGCGCTCTGATCCGTCCAGGACGGTTTGACATGCAGGTCACTGTACCCAGGCCAGACGTGAAGGGACGCACAGAGATCCTGAAGTGGTACCTCAAAAAAATCAAAGTAGATCCAGGTACGTGCTGCATGTAGCGTTTACGTCTCACGTTCGTAGTATTAGTTACAAGAGTTGGGGCCTCATGCAGCTGTGTTTTAAACGGCTTTATTATTCCTCTGACTATAGACACACGCAGGTTTAGGGGAGGAGCTATTTTCGTGTAGCCATTACCTGACTTTTGAAGGTCGACACACATCTGCCATACTTGAACGGCATGTTCTCTTGTCTTTCCCATGTTGAAGAGTGGCTAAAAGCAATAGTAATTTGTGTCACGTCATATTTATACCCCAGGGAAACAGGAAGTAATTAATTACAAATTAAAAGTTCCTGTTTACTCTGATCAACTTTAAAAACTAAACTAGAAAATGCGAAAATGCTTTAATTACTTTTGTTTCATAGGAATTCTTATGGGTGCCAATAATTGTGGCACACGTGATTTTCTTACAAATGATTTTTTTATAATATATATTAATTATTTTTTATAAGGG
The DNA here is from genome assembly GCA_037974385.1 of Arnoldichthys spilopterus. NCBI lineage: Eukaryota > Metazoa > Chordata > Actinopteri > Characiformes > Lepidarchidae > Arnoldichthys > Arnoldichthys spilopterus. The sequence goes on along the minus strand of JBBPDA010000041.1, from coordinate 31,419,931 downwards.
ATTTATTTATTTTATTAAAATATTTACAGATTATTTTTTATAATTTATATGAATTATTTTCTATTAGGGATTTATCTATTTATTTTATTAAAATATTTTAAAAAAGAATTTGGTATAATTGATATTAATTATTTTTATAAGTTATTTATTTATTTATTTTATTACAATGTTTGCAAATTATTTTTTATAATTTATATTAATAAATTTTTTAATTAAGGCTTTATTTATTTATTTTATTAAAATATTAACAAATTATTTTTATAATTTATATGAATTTTATTTTATTAGGAATTTATTTATTAAATGTCAGGTTTTTCCTGCAATTTTCGCCATGAGATTATGCTCTTGCAATAAAATTTTTATTTTTTAAGACTCTTAATACATCTTAAACAGGGGTGCCAATAATTGCGGCGGGCACTGTATTTGACTGTTTTAGTCACCAGCTGTAGGCTGATGTCCACTAGATGTCCAACTCTCTTCCCACTCATTGCAGCTGTGGAGGCGGAGATCATTGCCAGAGGAACGGTGGGTTTCTCTGGAGCGGAGCTGGAGAACCTGGTGAACCAGGCTGCCCTGAAAGCTGCTGTGGATGGAAAGGACATGGTGACGATGAAGGAGCTCGAGTTTGCCAAGGACAAAATCCTGATGGGTTAGAATCTCTGATCTTTGCCTGGGTGGATATTTCAGAAGGCGGAATTTCTCTGAGGATTTCTCAGTGTTTCTCATGTTCTAGTGACCCCAGATGGTCAAACAAGACATCTGGGCTAAAGAAAAATGTATGTGTTTGATTTTTTTCTGAACTCCGCGGAAAAAAAGGAGCCTGTCCCAATTTAAGTGTCAGTTGAGAGCCGCCTTGCCTATGAAGTAACGAAGAAACGGTTCGACCATATTATATACAAAGACAGACTAACTTTAGTGCAGGATTTAAGTCATTGTGCAGAATGAGCTGTGTGATCAGCCACAACATTAACACCACCTGCCTCATACGTAGTGTGTCCCTCCTGCTGCTGGAGCAGCTCTGACTGTGCTGCACTGTGTGTTCTGACCCCTTTCTATCAGAGTCCGCGTCACTTTTTACACCACAGTAGCTCTTCTGTGGGACCAGACACTCTAGCCTTCACTCCCCACATGCATCAGTGAGCCTCGGGTGCCCACGATCCTATCACTGATTCACCAGTTGTCCTTCCTTGGATCACTGTTGGTAGGTACTAACTACTGCACACCTGGAACACTCTGCAAGACCTGCCATTGTGGAGGCGCTCTGACTAGAACATCACAATGACACCCTTGTCAGAGTGTCTCACATTCATATCCTCCTTCCAGTGCATTAGCTTCCAAAACTGACCATTCACGTGCTTCCTAATATATCCCACCTCTCTGACAGGTGCCAGTGTAATGAAGTAACTAGAGTCGATGTTCACCTGTCAGTGGTGTTAATGTTATGGCTGATTAGTGTATAATCTTGTTAATAATAGTATAGAAAATGTGATGATTCTAATGCGCGAGTGGTTCTTGCATGAGGCCTAAGCTTTGAGAAATCCTCTCCTGGAGGCTTTCCATTCCTAACACCTGGTTTCACACCTGGTTTTTTCATCAGGCCATGATTAAGCCTCGTCGGAGCTGAATCCGGTGTTTTCTCTTTCTGTTTCTCTCCGTCTCCTTTAAAGGCCCGGAGCGCCGCAGCGCTGAGATCGATAAGAAGAACAAAGTGATCACAGCCTACCATGAGTCGGGCCATGCGATCATTGCGTACTACACCAAAGAGGCCATGCCCATTAACAAGGCAACCATTATGCCAAGAGGGCCGACTCTGGGTCACGTAAGGGACTTTGATCACTCGTACAGTCAGAAACATTGTTTGCGAGGCTCTGACGGAAATGTGCATGATCCATATAAACACACACTGACGCATGAGGCGCCTTCTTCACCGAGTCTCACCAATCAGCGTATCTCTATTATCACCGTAGTTGTGCTGAATCAGGTTCTGGAATCTTGTGCTTGTTCCTCCCAGGTGTCCATGCTGCCGGAGAACGACCGCTGGAGCGAGACCAGAGCTCAGCTGCTGGCTCAGATGGACGTCAGCATGGGAGGCCGAGTGGCAGAGGAGCTCATCTTTGGAAGCGAGAACATTACCACAGGTGAGTTTATGCTTCTGTCTACACCAACGCGTCACAATAGGGCTTCGTTATTTTGTTCATGGCAATGACTAGTGTCTATAAATAAACAGTGGTCGTGAATCTTTTCCCCCCATAATGTAAGCGGGTCTCAATAGTGAACATTGGTTCATCTTGGTTCTTATGGCTTTTAACCCACTCGCTCCTGCTGAGAAGGCCATTTGAACAGCCCTGTCCTCCAAAGAGCTGATAGAAAGCCATCGTGACACCTGTACACAAGAAACTGCTGCCACATATTTACACTCAGACTATTATATCTATCTATCTATCTAGATATCCATCTATCTATCCATCCATCCATACATCCATACATCCATACATCCATCCATCTCCTTCCTTTACAGTTACAGTTTACAGTTATACATTTGGCTGACGCTTTTATCCAAAGCGATTTCCAAGATGTGGAGCAGTGTAGTGGGGCGGTACCGTGCTCAAGGGTACCTCCGTAGTGCCTGCACTGGGATTTGAACCTGCAACCTTCAGTTCCTAAGGGCAATGTCTTAACCACTAGGCCACCACTTCCTTTTCCTTTCTTTCCTTCCTTTTCCTTCTTTACTTCCTTCCTTCTTTACTTCCTTCCTTCCTTTACTTACTTTCCTTCCTTACTTCCTTTTTTCCTTATTGCTATCCAGTGTCATCCAGAGGAGGCCGGGTTCCCCTTCTAAGCCTTTGTTCTTCCCAAGGTTTCACCTCTGTCACCTTTCACCTTCTCACTCATTAGGGGCTCGGACCCGGATTCCGAGTATTTTTGCCGAGTATTTTTATAGCTCAAGCACATGCACAGTTACTCTCCCTCTCTCATGGACACAGGCGTCAGACTGAGCTTCACACATCGGTACTATATTCAACACACACACCGTCACACCTGAGCGCTCGCTGCCTGCGTCGCGGCCGGGTGTGAACGAGACCCGGTCGGAACAGTGGTTGGTGGAACCGGAAGCGAGCTTGTGCTTCCACAGAGACGCCACCTGTTGATTTGGCTTTTGACCGAGTTTGACGTTGTTTTTCTTCTGCGTTTACATGTGGACAGAGCTATTTTCAAGACCTTGTGTGGATGTTTGTTTGGTTTTTTTTTTCCCCAAAAAAAGGATAAATCTCCGGGATGCGTGTGGACAGGGTCTGAGAGAGGTGATGAAGGCACTAAACAGGGAATATTCTGGATATTTATGTACTAAGTTGTACATTTCTGGTTTTGTTCAACCTGACAGGTGCATCGAGTGACTTTGACAGCGCTACTAAAATAGCCAAAATGATGGTGACGAGGTTCGGCATGAGCGAGAAGGTTTGTGAGTCTTTTTTTTTCCAGAACGTGAGCATAAAGCAGCGCTGAGTGTTTGTGAAGCCGTTTCCCCATCAGTATAATAAAGTAATCAGTCAGTAATAAAGAAAGGTCTAGCAGCTCTGACGCTGAAGGTTTATTCTGTAGGTTTTGTTGTCAGCGGTTGTGCTCATTCTGTTGTGTGTGTGTTTTTAACTGTTGTCTAGCTTGGTGTCATGACGTACACAGATCTTGCCAAGCAGAGCCCAGAGACGCAGGCAGCTATTGAACAGGAAGTCCGGACGCTTCTGAGAGTAAGCCATGTCCACATTTCAGAGGTTACCTACCTGTTTACACAATCATGACTACTTTTCGGTTACTGTTGGTTACACAATGCTACACACATTTTTGTCCCTGTTATTTCAACTGCTTATGTCTAAATCCTGTGTAAAAACAGCTTTGTTCATCACACACTTTCATTAAAACAAACAAAAGTTTTATCTTTATAGCGGCAAAACGGGCAAATTCTGATCTTTTCTGGTTCTAGAAAGTGCTAAAACAGTTCTCACAGTTCCAGAATATTCTGGAAGTTCGACTTCACGTTTAAAGTTAATGGAGAATGTTTTTGAGAACAGATACATGTCAAAATGTCATTGTCCTGAGCACAGAGGCGACGTTTTGGAGGAAAACGCACTTTGTACTAAGGAGCAATAATAGAATAAAACTCTGTAGCGTTACAGCGAGTGAGTAATGTGAGTAAACATCAAATTAACCACAAACTATTTTAACAGCAAATATTTAATGACGCATGCATAAAATTTGCAACTACGAAATTACATGCATTAGACTGTTCTCTGTGTCTGAGACTTCTGAGCATCATGGACAGTCCATCCCACCCCATGTACTCCACCCTGACTGGTCTTCGCAGTGCACACAGTAGAGAGTCATTGCTCCGAGATGCAGAACTGAGCGCCACAGATCTTTTCTACCTGTGGCTGTTCGACTGTGTAGCTCCTCTCCATCATGTTTATGGACATTTAGTAACAGCTGTAACATCTACAAACTTTATACATGCACAACACTTTACTCCAACATCCCATATGTTCTATATCCTCCTGAGACCTGGTTGTTTTAATTTAATTTAATTTTTTTTAACTATTATGTCTGTTTCCACTTTGTTTTCTGTCTTTGTTGCACTGAGCATGTGAAAGACACAGGAATTTATCTCAGGATTAAAAAAGTTCTTATCTTCTTAGTGAGCTCCTGCTGGTGTGGGTTTCCTCCCTTTCAATGATTCTGCAAAAAGCTGTTATTCATATTAACTAAATGTTTAAAAAGAATGTACAAATGTATTGTCCAAATCAGCTACGTATCATTCAGATTTCCAAAATCCACTGAACTCAGTAACTTCTTAAGGACAAATTTACCTTATTTCCATATTCTGCTCCCCCCCCCCCCTTAGGATTCATACGAGCGGGCTAAAACGCTGCTGAAGTCTCACACCAAAGAGCACAAAAACCTGGCCGAGGCTTTGCTGAGGTACGAGACGTTGGATGCCAAAGAGATCCAGATGGTGTTGGAGGGGAAGACGTTAGAGAGCAGATGAGAGCCTTGCACGGCGCGAAAGCTCGAATGTACATATGCAATAGACGATCTTGATAAGCTTAAGCTCCAGAGCGTATCTACACAACCTCATCGTATGTTTTCTGAGCCTGCGTTTCACACTCTCTTTATCGCTGTAGCACTAGACACGTTTTTCTTCCCCAAATTATTCCCGTCTGCCATTTCTCCCCCAAAATACAATACATTCGGGCTGTCTGTGAATAGCTGGTCTGTCTGGCTTTAGTTAGAGTAGCCACAGCCGCCTGAGCGCTGAGTAGGTCTCTCGCGGTGGCCTTCAGAAAGTTGCGAGGGAATGTATAGTATCTCACTGAGGGACTAAGGAATGTCTCAAGGCACTTTGGTAAGTGTAATACTTACAGTTTTGTATGTTTAGAACGCGTACTGTTTCAGTTGACCTGCTTGTGAATAACGCTGCTGCAAACGTCACTTCCTCACATCCCCGCGAGCGTCTGATCCGATTTTTACCAGCAGCCGGGCTTCGTTCAGTGGGAACCGGAAGGGATCGTGAACCTAATCTTGACCATACACACTTGTCAGTGTGTGAAATACATCAATACCAACAGTCCAAATGCAGAACAGTGCTCTTGGCTTATATAATTGTTTGTGCAAAAGTTTTGGCACCCCCGATCCAATGTCATGTTTTTTGTTGGCTCTCGAGGTGGCACCAAGTACACACTTCTGCATGTGACGTAGTTGACCCAAAGGCGAGACGTGGCCTGATGATGGCATATGCTTAATTTTTATGTCAAACTCCAGAAGTGTTGGCAGAAAAGTTCCCTGCACCTGATGTGGGCTTATTTCTGCTTAAAAAAAATCAACAAAACATGTTATTTGAGTGGGGGTGTTTAAAGTTTGGCATATGACCGTATGCTGTATTGTGGTAATTGGGAACAGACACCGCCAGTGAAAAGTTTGGATACGCATGTCGTCGTTATTATAAAGATGTTTAGATGTTTAGGCTTATTATTAGCTCAAATGTTCGATAGACAAAAATGAGCAGTGAAATTGATTCCTACATATTGATTATTTCCAACACCTGATTTTCCCTCCCACTATATCTATACACACACACACACACACACACACACAGGAGGGAAAGAAAGTGCTTTGTCAGCATTGGGTGTTGTCTTCAAAATCACCCCAGGTGTTTGCTCGAGAGTGCCAAGAGTGCGTAGAGCTACACTGAGCCAAAATGGGGACCAGTTAAAATCCAAAATAGATATTTTTATTTAACATTTCTCTGTGTAATTCATTATATTTTGGTGTCGTCACTGGTGTTGTTGAAAATGTAGAAAAACTAATAAAAAAGAAAAGTAGAAATATTATATATATATTATATTTACGACACCAAAATATAATAAATTACATTGATTGTATATCAATATAAATACGTAATATATATGAAATGGGCGTGTCCAAACTTTTGACCTGCAGTGTGTGATTAAAAGCCATACACATGTTAAGCTGTGGCTGACGTTTCAGTCTGTCTCTCCATGACCGCAGTAGTCAAACACACTTTAAGGGCCAGTCTGGCCTGGTTTGATCTCTCTTGCTGTTATTTATGTAGGTCTGCGTCTGAGTCGACCCCGCCTTCATATATGTCTTCCTTAAGTTAAGTTTAGACGTGTGTATATATGAAATGTGTGGGAACATTTTATCCTTGTATATAGATGTATAGAGGAATGTAAACCTGAGGTTCGATTGGGTTTTAATTTGAACTGCGCTTGATGTTCGTGCACCATTTGTGATGAACGGGTTGCTGAAATGAATAAAAGTATATAAGCCGTGGTCTGGAGGTGTTCACTGGTTACTAATCGTTAGTGGAGTGGGTTAAATCAACAGTTGCTGAAGTTACTTTCTGGGACATAAATAATGCTCATGTTCTATTTATTATGACCTCGTTTCGTAATCTGAATGTTCGCGTCCTTGTGCTTAATCAGGGATTTGTTTTCCCAATTTTCTGCCCTAATATGGTCATTTCCAACTCCACCCACTAGCTAGGACTTCCCCAGTCACACCATACCACCAGCACGGGGAGGACGAAGGCAAGCAGGTGTTTCCTACATGTCACATGAAACTCCACCCACATCATCTCAGACAGCTGCTACTGCAACTCCACTGGCAAGCTAACACAGGCCTGCGCTGGCTAGCGTCACGCTAAGTGACCGGGGAAGAGGGAGGGTCACCCTACTCATCCAGAGTGAACAGCGAAAGTGACTATTGGTCATTGTGAACACACCCCATCACACAAAGTGCACCACAATGAAATGTGACCTCTGCATTTAACCCATGCACACGTGGAGCAGTGGGCAGCTATCAGCAGCGCCCGGGGAGCAGTGTAGCAGGACAACACACTACTCAAGGGTACCTCAGTGGTACCTGGGCAGGAATTTGAACCTGCGACCCTTGGATTACATGGGTAGCCACTCAGCCACTCGTCTATCACCATGGTACCACTAACAAGTGAAGTGAGTAACACTGGCTCTGTTACTGTTATTTTATCACAATGGCACATGTTGGGGGGGGGGGGGGGGATAGATTAGGTGGCAAGTGAACTGTCAGTTCTTAAGGTTAATGTGTTCGAGGCAGGAAAAACGGGTGAGCGTAAGGTCAACAAGGCCCTTATTGTGATGGCTGCACGACTGAAGCGGAGCATCTCCAAAGCGGCAGGTCTTCTGGAGTGTCCCAGGTGGGCAGTAGTTAGTACCTACCAAAAGTGATCCAAGAAGTCAAGGCGAACACGTCTGCTCTGATCCCACAGAAGAGACTGATAGAAAGGGGTCAGAACACACAGTTCACCACAGTCAGAGCTGTTTCAGCAGCAGGAGGGACCCACTCAGTATTAGGCAGGTGGTGTTATTGCTCTGGCTGATCGGTGTATTTTGGCCGTCTCATCCACCAATATGTTTTGAGCAAATCTTTTCTGATGCCAGGAGCACATGGGGGTATTTAGAGGAGTGTTGAATCTGAGTCATTGTGGTGCATTGTGAGCAAGGAGAGAAATGAAAAAAGTGAGTAAAATGTAAAGATGTTTTAACTCTTTAATACACAGTTATAAAAATACAGGGAGTAAAAAAAATGGAATTGTAGATGTAAAAATGTCTTGGTTATGGTAAATGTACTCTTGCAGCCATGTCACTGGTGAGGTGTACATGGAGGTGGTGGTGTGGGAACAGGTTGCTGTTTGAACTAGGCCATAACACAGACCTGAATCCCATCCCCCGTTGAAAGACAGATCACTAATAGAGTAATTCCACAGCCCAATAGATGGCAGCGGCCTACAGGTTGGAAAAACGTAGCTGTAGACGGACCACTTTTGGTTTCCCAAGGAACCATGTCTGAGAAACCTCAAATGTCAAACTCAGTTCCTGTAGGGTCGGTGTCCAGCACAGTTTGGTGATGTCCCTGTTCAAACACACCTGATTCAATTTCTCTGCTAAGTGTCCGGTTTAGTGAGTGTGTTTGAGGAGGCAAAGTTCTAATTAGTGCTGGACACCGGCCAGCCAGGATCGGAGTTATACCCCCCTGCTTTAGGGTAAGCTGATATAGAGCTTATTTAGGACTTTACAGAACCACCCATTACATTTTTTTTTGGGGGTCCAAAAATGGTTCTCTGGCAGGGGAGCCCAGCTCTGGTCTTGTAGAGCCAGTGTCCAGCACAGTTCTGTGAATTGGTGGATGTTTATTGAGTGTGTTTGAGGAAGGGAACTGTGCTGGACACCTACCCTCGAGGTCCGTACTAGGGCGTCCACGCTTTATGGTACTGGACAAAGAACCCTTGCTGGTTTCAGAGGATGGTATCAGATCTGCTCCAGCGTCCGCTCTAGTACCCTGATGGGTATCGCTCTGTTTAAAGGCAGAATAGTCGTAATCACTTGCTGCAAAACCGAGAAAAAGTTAAAAACACCGGGATAAACGCGATGCCGTGAAGGAGCCCGAACAAGATGACCAGAAACATGATGGCGAAGAACGTTCTGAAGATGTAGCTTACTGAAGCGGAGAGCACTACCACCCCGAGAATTGTGGACAAAGCTCCTTGCAGTATGGGATAGCCCAGACGTGACAGCGCGTCCACAGCCTTCTCGTTTGCACTGGGTTTGGCACTAGAAACAAAGGTGTAGGAGATGTGTGCGGAGAAGTCCACGGAGAACCCGATGCTAATGACCAGGTTGATCATGGAGATGGAATCCAAGTTGATGCCCAGCAATGCCATGAAGCCTGCAACTCCCACAATGACGGACGCAATGGCAAAAGTGACCCACAAGGCGCAAACAGGGCTTGGGATGAGCACGAGGGAGATGACCAGCATTACCACAGTAGCGATGCTTACAGTCTGAATGGTGTTGTTGGCAATCACTACATACTGGTCATAGTATATAAACGCTGGATGGTAGACCACCAAGGGAATGCGGCATCTCCGTGCGGTTCCTCTGAGTGATTCCAGGAATATCTTCTCCGACGGAAGTCTGGAGGTCTGAAGAAAGGAACGTGAGGCACCTATGGAGTCGCTGGTGAAGCGAACGTCCATTCTGAGGTTTGGACGTTGTTGTAGATAAGGAAACAGATGTTTCTTAAATTCAGCTTCTGAGCTGATGTTGAAGCTGTTTCCCTTTGCATGGTGTTCAAATGAATGAAGCCAAGAGGACACACCTCTGACAAAAGGAAGCTTCTGGAATTCTTCGATGCAGGATTCAAGCCGAACTCGTTCACTTTTCTCCCAGTACGGAAGTGTGCCGTTCACAGCCAGCATTACGTTCGGGCCGTAATCATGGAAGTATTCCTTTTCATCCTCGTAGTATCTGACTACGTAAGACCGATCGACCGCCAGGTTCTTGAGGTCGATACCCTCTTTGATGTTAGTGCATCCGTAGATACTGATGGAGACGTACGCGAGGTAAAGAACGATCACCGCTGCTTTGGCCCAAACCGTGGTCAAGCATGGTCCATAGTGCTTCCTGAAGAAGGCTTGCATCAGATGTTCCTCTTCAGTCCCAGATTCGTGGTTGTAGGCTCCTCCCATGCAACATGCAACATAGGCTTTGGAAGCTCCTGGTGGACAGTCCTCGGGAACCTTCATGCACGTCAACCAGTGGTGGTTGCCTCCTTCCCGTTTGCCATTCAGAGCCAAGCATGCGCCAAAGAAGGTGATGTTGTAGAGGTAGCAGAACAGGATAGCGGTGCCGGCGTACAAGCAGAAGGACTGAACTGAGCGGAAGGGGTTGCTGTAGCTGAGGTAGAAGGCCAGCACGTCAGTTAGGGTGGTGATTGTGATAGAAATGGCTGCTTCTCTGTAAGTGGCAGCCATGCGGTCTTCTACACTGTCATGGACGTTGGTCTGCTGCCAGCAGGAGATCATGATGAACATGTCATCGATGCCAATCCCTGAAAAGACAGATGTTGCCGGGTTTAAGGTTTAACAGGCCATGACTTCAGCAAAAAAAGATGGTATGAAGTGCTGCGCTTGGAGCTGCAAACTGCATAGTTACATCTCAAACATCTCACATGTCTATTAGACCCATTAGCCACAACATTAACACCACTGACAGGTGAACATTGACTACCTAGTTATTTCATTACAATGGCACTTGTCAGGGGGGGTGGGGTATATTAGGCAAGTGAACAGTCAGTTCTTGAAGGCAATGTGCTGGTAGCAGGTGCGTAGGGCTCTGAGCCACTTTGACAAGGGCCTTATTGGAGTCAGACCATCTCCAAAACGGCAGGTCCAGGTGTGCAGTAGTTGGTACCTACCAAAAGTGATCCAAGGAAGGACAACTGGTGAATCAGCGACAGGGTCAGGGGCACCCAAGGCTCACTGATGCATGTGGGCAGTGAAGGTTAGCCCATCTTATCGGATCCCACAGAAGAGCTACTGTGGGGTAAAACGTGATGCTGACTCTGATAGAAAGGGGTCAGAACACACAGTGCAGCACAGTCAGAGCTGCTCCAGCAGCAGGAGGGACCTACTCAGTATCAGGCAGGTGGTGCTAATGTTGTGGCTGAATGGTGTTTATCAGGCTGATGATTGCCATTACTGTGCTTCACATTAACTATGTCAGCTCTCAGGGTCATATAGTGTTAACAGCAAGTCCAGTACGAGATCACTGAACAGCTTAATGTAGATAATTGTGTACACACACACACACACACACACTCCTTGCTTTAATGGACGGTCGGTGTCTTACCGAGGATCAGGAAAGGAGACGATGCCACAGTGATGACAAAGGGAACGTTCATAAGTAAGAGTACCCCGAAGCTAGAAAGCACTGCTAGACCAGTCGAGATTACTCCGAGGCCGGCCAGCCACACTTTGTTCCGCACGTTGTCGAGCCTATGGAGAGAAAGAGAAAGTGACTATTTTTCATTGTGAACACACACAAGCTGCACCACAATGAAACGTGACCTCTGCATTTAACCCATCACACAGTGGGCAGCTATCACAAGTGCCATCGCCTTACTCAAGGGCGCCTCGGTGGTGCCCAGGCTGGGACTTGAACCTGTAACCTTCTGTTCATAAGGGCAAGGTTCTAACCACTAGGCCTCCACTGCCCAGTGTGTTTATTTTTCTCAGACAGAAGTTCTGTTCATGTTCAAGCCTGTTTTTGAGAGCCTCCAGCACGTCCAGGGTGATACTGACCTTATACAGGACAGCACAGAGAACAGGATGGCGATGAAGTAGGTGACCGCAAACAGACGAGTGACCGACTTGGTGCTTTTCTCAAACTCCTGCTGCCTCGAGATGGAGGTGAAGTAGGACACCTTAAAGAAATCAACATGTTTAATAAATTAATCAATCAATACTGTCATGAACACCCTCCCACCTTCATCTGAGCACCTGCCCCCCTAAAGGTCTCCACACTGCCCTGATGAACATAGTCTCATAGTCATAGGTGGGCAGTGGAGGCCTAGTGGTTATAATGCTGCCTTTGGGACCTGAAGGTTGTGACTATTTGCTATTGTGAACACACTCAAGCACCACAACGAAATGTGACCTCTGCATTTAACCCATCACACGTGCACACGTGGAACAGCAGGCAGCTTTCAACAGTGCCCAAGGAGCAGTGTAGTGGGACGGTACCTCACTCAAGGGAACCTCAGTGGTGCCCGGGCCAGGACTTGAACCTACAACCTTCGGTTCACGAAGGCAATGTTCTCACCACTAGGCCTCCACTGCATCAACCACTGCCAAATTACAGTGACATGTTACTTCCCACACTGTAAAAGGTTCCTGTCCACATTAAGCAGAACCGCACGGGACGACCAGGCCATACCTGTGTGACAGACGTTGTAACGTTGGTCAGCAGATGAAGAAATTCATTCAACCAATCATCTCTCAGCGTATCATTGGCTTCCTGTAGATAGTAGATCAGTCTCACCGCCTTGGCACTCTGGACCATTATGTTGTTGTCTACGTCCACCTGGCCGAGGAGATGCTCCAGGCTGACCCGACCCATCCTGAAGTGCTCATGAACTGGAAACGTGAGGTTGACCACGTCGATGTTGGTGGCATTGTAATCCAGGATGTCGAGCAGGACGTTAGGATGGCAGCGCTGGTTCACTTTGGCGCAGAGATTGTTGTACGTAGACTTTTCTGGTCTGTGTCCAGCGCTCACCTCCTTCACGCTGGCATCTACGCGCAGGATTTCCCTGAGTGCAGCAACACTGAGTGCGTTGGTCTCACTGGTGAAGATCACGGCTCCGTAATGTCCTTCTGTCGTCAGTCGCAGACTGGAAAACACCTCTTGATCGTGGGGGAAAAGAGTCTCGAAGAAGCGCTTCTCTGCCTTGGCGCTGCCGTCGGTGGGCGTGAACTGCTCCACTATGTCGTTGGACTTTTGGTCCTCGAGGAAGCAGAAGCCCCATCCAAGACACGCAGCCAAAGCAAGGGGAACGGCAATAAACCACCATGGATGGAGCCCGATGAACCTGCCGACTCTTTCCAAGCAGCATCGCACTGGCCTTTCCACACAGTCTCCCGTGCACGCCATGGCTGCCAGACCTTGGTGTGGTCATGGAGAGTTTGCGAAGACCTTCTATGACACACTAGAAGCCAATGGCCCATTTGAATAATCGCTAGTTCTGATCTTCCTTGTGCAAGCATCCTGAAAACGACCCCCTGCCTGCCCACCCAAGCCTGTACCAATCAGCTTGGCCTGTTTCTCCAGCCTCACTCAGTGCTGGAGCTGGAAGAAGAGCAACAAAGGCTCTTTTTTAGGTCTCCCTGTCCTCTGACTCTCAGTCAACAGTCAGGACTTGTTTCCCCGGTGTATTAACCCGAAGACATGGCTGTCTCTTAAAAGCTGTAATTTTCTGATGCACTGCTCGGGTGTCTCCTGTAGGCTGTACCGACCCGGGGGCAATTACCCAGGACAAAAGGCCCTTGATCTCGGTCACTGGGAACTTGCCTTCTCTTTGGAAACGAGCACCGCATGATAAAGGAAAGCAGGCTGATTTATTGAGACAGACAGACAGACTGTTTATTTGTCATTTAGATCTACACCAGCAGTGCACATGAGGATGAAAATTGGTATAATACTCATTGTGCATTAGTATAGAACTTTATTGATCCCCTATTGGGGAAATGTACTTGATATGTATACATCCTTATGTACGTACACATTTACATACTAACTATATATATAAAAAAGTGGATAACGCTGTCGTCTCACAGCGAGAAGGCCCTGGGTTCGATCCCCGGGTCGGCCACGGGGGCCTTTCTGTGCGGAATGTGTGAGCTCTCCCCGTGTTGGTGTGTGTTTCCTCCGGGTTCTCCGGTTTCCTCCCACAGTCCAAAAGCTGCAGTAGGTTGACTGGATGCTCTAAATTGC
>JBBPDA010000041.1:31386643-31396724 GCA_037974385.1 Arnoldichthys spilopterus | reverse complement strand
ATCACAACAACCACTGGGTGCCATACTGCACTGCACGGGTGACATCAAAACAGCCTTTAAGTGACATGCTGCCTGATGACATCACAACAGCCTTTGAGTGATAGGCTGTGCTGATTACATCACAACAGCCTTTGAGTGCCATACTGCACTGCACTGATGACATCACAACAGCCTTTGAATGATAGGCTGTGCTGATTACATCACAACAGCCTTAGATGCATTCTACACTGCACTGATGACATCACAACAGCCTTAGATGCATTCTACACTGCACTGATGACATCACAACAGCCTTTGAGTGATAGGCTGCACTGATGACATCACAACAGCCTTTAGATGCATTCTACACTGCACTGATGACATCACAACAGCCTTTGAGTGATAGGCTGCACTGATGACATCACAACAGCCTTTAGATGCATTCTACACTGCACTGATGACATCACAACAGCCTTTGAGTGCCATACTGGATTGTACCGATGACGTCACAACAGCCTTTAAGTGTCATACTGCACTGCACAGATGACAACCGTAAGTGCTGACCACTGCACCATCGCGCCGCAAAGCAGAAACTGGAAGAGAAGTAGAACTGAAGCCCTGAGTGATGTGTTTTGTTCCTGAAGACTTTCAAAGCATAGTAATAATATCTGAGAGAAATGCATTACTGTCTTTCACAGAATCAAATCGCAATATCTGCTGTACTGGAACATTTTTTATCATAACGTCGCCTCTGGCAATTGCCACCCTACTGTAAACGCTGCAGAATATGGACTTTGTGTAGGTCTGTTTTGAACAATGGTCCAAAATCATGGGCAGTGGAGGCCTAGTGGTTGGGACATTGCCCTTGTGAACTGAAGGTTGCAGGTTCGAGTCCCAGCCCGGGTGCCACTGTGGTTCTCTTGAGCAAGGTACCGTCCCACTACACTGCTCCCTGTGCGCTGTTGGTAGTTGCCCGCTGCTCTACGTGTGCACGTGTGATGGGTTAAATGCAGAGGTCACATTTCGTTGTGGTGACTGAGTGTGTTCACAATGACCTTTACAGCGATATGGGGCAACTTCCTAACTGCTACGCCACCGCTGACCATTACGCTGCCACCACCACTGTACAGGTCATACGTCCGCCACAGACAGCTCGATATTTACAGTGCAGGTTGTGCTCACATGGCCTTTCTCTAAAGTAGACCTGCTTCAATTTGTCCCGTTACGATGAAACTGTCTCATTATTCTGCTGGAAGCAGCCAGATCAGTGAGGAAAAATCTCTCTTAGGGGAGCCATGAGAGGGAAAATTGGACGGCGACCTCTCACACGCGAAACACAATTTTCAATAGTCTTTGCCTAAAACATCTCCCACTCAGGTTTCTTCAAACAGCATCGGAGCCAAAAGCTACTATACGGCATTAATAAATCATTTGGCCTGGACTCCTCATGTGCTACTGAACGTCTCTCTTCAGCCACTCTGGCTTGACTGAGACTCTCAAGGCAAAGAAAACCTGCCTTTTTAATTTAATTACATTTTAATCAGCTGAATTTAACCGTCTGACTTCCTTATGGTATTTAAAATGCCTAATCATCGCTGACTCAAATATTCCAACGCCGGGTTGAGTTAAAAAGCCACAGACTGTGCTGATCAACTGAATTCCCAATTAAACATAAAGCCCTACTCATCTCATATACAGGACTGTACTTTTTCTGTATGTCCTATAGCCATATGTCTATATGCAATAAATAAATAAATATGTGTGTGTGTGTGTGTGTGTGTGTGTGTGTTTTTATATATTCTTATAATATGCCTCATATGTATTATATACAACCCCAAATTCCAAAAAAACTGGGACACTGTGTGAAACTGAATGCATTGATGAGAAAATCTCATAAACCCAAATTTACACAAAGCACATATCAAAGCACACATCTGAGTAAATGCACATTTTGAATTTGATGCGGCATCACGTCTCAAAAAAGTTGGGACAAGGCCATGTTTACCACTGTGTAGCCCCTCCCCCCTTTACAACAGTCCATAAGCTTTTGGGAGCTGAGGCGTCATTTTGGGAGAGGAATCTTGTCCCATTCTTGTCTGCTGTAGGATTCTAGCTGCTCAACGGCCCTGGATCTTTCATATATTCATATATATTCATGATGCGCTAAATGTTTCCAGTTGGTTAAAGGTCTGGACTGCAGTCGGGTCAGTTCAGCACCTGGACTTGCTGAAATATGCGAGGCCTTCCCTGAAAAAGACGACGTCTGGTTGGAGCACATGTTGCTCTAAAACCTGTGTATACCTTTCAGCATTGATGGAGCTTTTCCAGATGGGCAAGCTGCCAATTCCATATGTACTCCTATACCAGAGATGCAGGCTTTTGAACTGAGCGCTGAAAACAAGCTGGAGGGTTCCTCTCCTCTTTAGGCTGGAGGATGCAGCGTCGGTGTTTTCCAAAAAGAATTTCAAATTCCGATTCATCTGAACCACAGAACAGTTTTCCACTTTGCCTTTGTGCATTTTAAACCAGCTTTGGCCTGGAGACGACTGGCAGCGTTTCTGGATCATGTTCACATATGGCTTTAACTTGAATTTGTGATTGTGATGGCGAACTGTGATCACAGACAGTGATTTCTGGAAGTGTTCCCGAGCCCATGCTCTGATATCCATGACAGAATCAGGCCTGTTTTTAATGTGCACAGAGAATTCTCCAGACTCTCAGGATTTTTTGCCGATATTATGTACTGTAGACGATGAGCTATTCAAAGTCTTCGCAAATTTTTAGCTAAGGAACATTTTTCTAAAACTCTTCCACAATTTGTACACAGTTTGTTGCAGATGGACGAACCTCTGCCTTTACGTCTGAGACACTCTGCCTCTCTAAGATGCTCTTTTTATACCCCGTCATGTTACTGAGCTGTTGCTAATTGATCTAATTAGCTGTAAAATGCTCCTCCAGCTCTTCCTAATTAGTCCCACTTACTTTTCCAATCTTTTGTTGCCCCGTCCCACATGTTTTGGGATGTATTGATGCTTCAAATTCAAAACGAGCTAATATTTTATAAATATTATTTTCATAATAATATGAGATTTGTAAACCGCTGCATTCCATTTTTCTTTACATTTTACACACTTTTTTTGGATCTGGGTTTGTTTATGTCCTTATCTATATGTTATAATAATGATTATATATGTATGTATCTATATATAATGACAATATGTCCTGTATTTACTATATAGGTTTAGCCCTGTTTTCCCACGAAAGTCCTGCAAATGTACAAAAACAAACACACTCACTTACTGACTAATCCAGCTTCGGCTGCGCCACATTTTCGCACTCTGTTGCTTTGGGTAAACATACGGCTTATTTCCTCTCTTTACTGCCTCTGTTCGACTCCTGAACGGCCTCGTAAGTTCACCCCTGTGTCCTTTAAAAGTCTGTCCCAGGCCCCCTGGGCTGCTCTCTTCGCTATCAGCGGCTAGACGTGCCTTTAGACCTGGCCACGGTCCACTGTGGAATCCACGCTGCAGCAACGGTGTGAAAATATTGACCCCAGCGCTTTACAAGCGCTGATGTGAGGGGAAAGCGATTTTCCATCAAAGACGGACGGGCAGCAGGCCCTGAGATTGCAGTTGCAGTGCACTGAAGCGTGCAGTGTTAATCGTGTGTAGGGGGAACAGGGAAACAGTGAGCTAATCGAGGCGCATGGGCAACTGCAGTCTGCGTGTAACCATATTAAAGTCATGTGTTGGTCAGGAACACCAGACCCCACTCCTGGAGGTCAACCACCCCAGAGCTTTGGTGCCCTGAAACACAAACACTCATCCGTCCACTCGACGTCTGAGCATCTGAGCCTGACAGTGTCCAGACAGCCTGATTAGTTGGACAATAGACCAACACGAAACCCCCCAATCTCAACAAGAACGGCACCGATCTCAACCAAACTGACACCTGTGGTTGACAGATTAAGTCTTTTCCCTCCAAGACGTTTTGGCTATGTTAGGTAGAGAAAGTGCCTTAGTGTGTGGACAAACTTTGTGCTAGTTCGTCATGATTTTGTTCAAAGTTTATTGACCATATGGGTATTCGTGCCCAGAGAAAAAAGTTGGTGGGCAGTGGAGGCCTAGTGGTTAGGACATTGGCCTTGGAAACTGAAGGTTGCAGGTTCAAGTCCCGGCCCAGGCACTACTGAGGTACCCTTGAGTAAGGTACTGTCCTGTGCCTGCTGCTCTGTGTGTGCATGTGTGATGGATTAAATGGATTATGGTGCTCGAGTGTGTTCACAATGACAAACAGTTGCTTTCACCTTACTTTAGTGGCCTCTTTTAGCTGAAAAATGTGGGCGGGGAGAGGGAACAGCACCTTCTTCTCCCTCTACAGGGAGCCTTCTGTCTTGAGCAAGGCACCTAACTCTCAACTGTGTGCATGTATTTCACTCCTTGTGAGGACCAACAGTCTTCATAACGTTTGGAATACAGGAAAATCTTAGGATAACACTACCTCTGAAGTCCACAAGGAGGCGCAAGACCTCGTTCTTCTCTCGCGGAGATTGGAAAGGAAGTCCGAGTTGTGGCGACAGCTGCAGAGACTCATTAAATGCCATAGTATCAGATTGTGAAAAATCTTTAGAAGTGGGTACATTTTGCTGGTCCTCACGAGGGAACACGCTGTATTCCTCATAATTTCAAAGTTTATATGAAAAACTAGAAAAGCAGAAGGATTGTCTCTTGTTTAGTGAGGTCAAGGGGAGGGTTGGGTTTAGGGGTCGGTGTCGTTTTACTGAAAAACCCTATTACAGAAGTCAATGGGATGTGCTCACAAAGATAGCAATACTAACCTGTGTGTGTAATTTCCTCTCAGGGATGAATGGAGTTATTAATTACAGTTAACGTATTAAAAAGCCCAAACTTTTGCACACGATTATAATATATTATATAATCTAAATACCGCGGTTCAGTCTGGTCTCTGCCGCAGATGTGGGGCATGGAAAGCCTCCGGTACGGCTCCTCGCTCTGGAGCGGCGTAGCCTCTTGGAGGAAGCGGTGCGAGTGTTTTTTTATGGCTCTTATGTGCCATAGTTCCACTCTGGTTTGACTAGAATGTTTCCATTCACATTCCTGGGTGATGAAATTGCGGCAGGTTAGGAGCAAAGCGAGCAGGAGTAATCCGGCCCTCGGCGAGCGCCAGGGAGCCACTCCGCTGCTGCGCCCGTGTGTTTAAAAGGATTTTCTCTCGTCTGACAAACTGCAGCCATTAGGTACATATCTCCTGTCTCTTTCCTGCGTGGGACGAGGCCTTGCAGTGGGACCCGTCACCTCGACCGACAATGGGCTTGGCAGCTACGCTACTGCAGCGCAGGAAAAGAGATATGGCTGGATAGTTGGACAAAGGAGCGAAGACGAACTCATCACACAAGGGTCTCGGCAGCAGTGTGTCAAGCTTGTGTGTGGGGGGTGACATACCCCAAATGCTCGGCCCAGGACTTGGCCTCTGTAACACGTTACTGTTACTGTTACCGTTACTGAGGGCGGGTTGTTTTTCAAACAGACTCAACAGTAAAGTATACACAAATCAGCCAAAACATTAACACCACCGACAGCTAAAGTGAACAGTGATCAGCTGTCCCAGTGAACATGGGGGTGGAATATACGAGGCCACCAAGTGAACAGTCACTTCTTGAAGTCAATGTGCTGGAAGCGGGAGCATAACGATCTGAGGCACTTTGACGAGGGTCTTACTGTGATGTTCTAGACGACTGAGTCAGAGCGTCTTCATGCACCTACCAACTGGTGAATCAGCGACACATCATCATCGTCATGGGCACCCGAGGCTCACTGATGCATGTGGGCAGTGAAGGTTAGTCCGTCTGGTCCACAGTAGAGCTGCTGTGGTTTAAAAAGTGAACGCTGACTCTGGTCTCAGAACACGCGTCTACTCGGATAACACTACCTCTGAAGTCCACAAGGAGGCGCAAGGCCTCGTTCTTCTCTCGCGGAGCTTGGAAAGGAAGTCCGAGTTGTGGCGACGGCTGCAGAGACTCATTAAATGCCATAGTATCAGATTGTGGCCCAAAAATATTGACAGTATTGTCGCCTCAGTGGCAGTTCTCACTCTTAACGTTGAAGAAGGGGGCGTCGAAACTTTTGCATACGACTGTGTAGGCCTGATGCTTATTCACACAAACCAAACTTGACCTGCTTGACCTTAGAGAAGAATTTCAATGACCAGGCAACATCACCCGCCGACAAAAAAAGCCCTAGTAGCTGAACTTGTGCATGTAAAACATGATGAAAGCAGGAGGTCTGTGACCATCGCTGCCCACACTGCTGTTACGTCCCACTGGGGGAGCGTAATCTGTCCACGCTGTGCAGTTGGCCTCGCTGTTTGGCTGAGGAGCAAGCGACACAAATAACTTTGCGCTTAAATTACCAGCGCAGTCACATAAAGAAATCAAGTGGAGAACATTCCTTAATTTTTTCCCAAAACGGGGCCGTTCCATAGTGGCAGCGGGACAAAACCAACAGAGACGTGGGACGTTTGAAAAGGTTGCGGTGGAAATTATGCAAACGATGAATTAAACTCGACCTCTTCGGCTTGACACAAGCATTCGGCGTAGGGAGACGTTAGCAGGTGTTCCTATAAGCTACGACACCGCAGAGTGAAAGAACTTTCCACACTCCATGTCAGTTAGTAATGCACCCATCAGCCATAACATTAACACCACTGGCAGGTGAACTGAGTAACACTGACTCTCTAGTTGCTCCATTACAGTGGCGCCTGTCGGGGGAGGTGGGATATATTAGGCAGCAGGTGAACAGTCAGTTTCTGAAGTTGTGATGAATTATTGTGATGGCTAGGCTGAGTCAGAGCCTCTCCAGAATGTGCAGTAGTAAGTACCTACAGAAAAAGTGATCCAAGGAAGGACAACTGGTGAATCAGCGACAGGGTCACAGGCACCCAAGGCTCACTGATGCATGTGGGGATCTGTGTGGTCTGATCCCAACAGTGATGCTGACTCTGATGGAAAGGGGTCAGAACACACAGTGCACCACAGTCAGAGCTGCTCCAGCAGCAGGAGGGACACACTCAGTATTAGGCAGGTGGTGTTAATGTTGTGGCTGATTGGTGTAAATGTGTCGTTGCCCAGCGTTCTGGATTAATTATGCATTCCGGATCATTGTGTCTGCCCTGATCTTGCAGAACGGCACCCTCTCCGTGTTTCAGGACCTCCTGATTTACAGATTAGGCCCTGATTACACATATAGATCAGTGTCAGATGATCTCACAGAATCACTTTCGCCACTTATTTGCAAAAATAGTCATTTGTATTATCAGCTTAAGCTGCAAATATGTGGAGAAAGTCCTTTTCAGAGATTTCCGAGCCTGATCTATAACTATAAATGTAAGGAAATCATCTTTTCCCTGTAGAAGGGCAGAAGCACCAGGCAATAGGGCAGAAGTGCCAGGGCTAAGGGGTTTTTTCCAGTATAAAAATACCATTATAGGCTAACTATAAGGTGTTCCATATACAGCTCTTGCAGATTTTGGATCCAGGGTTTCCCAGCAGAACAATGTTATTCACTTTGTGTATCTATGGTTTTAATATTATGGCTGATTTGCTGTAAGTTGGTGTGGGCAGTTGTTATCATGGCTAAGGAGACCCATTCATAAATGAAAAGCTAGATAACTAGACACGGTCACATTGGATTACACAATTTTCTGGTCACCTCAGCACAAATAGCAATACCAGCAGTAACCACTAGATGGCTACATAACAGCTGGCTGCCCGGGCAATCCCTACACCAGGCTACACAAGAGGAAAGCCTAATGATGTGAGCCCACCCAGACCCCATAGAGATTACACTGCAGTGCAGTTAGACACAAATGACCTTAACATGAGAGTGTATCAGTGCAACCTGGGCGACCACACTAAAATCGCAAGAAAGGGGGTGGAACATAATAAACATTTTTAGCAAATTTGAGATCATTTTGCACAAGTTTTGCACAGCAGATTCAACATTTAGAGCCCATTAAAAGAGCCCGTCCCATGTACGGCGGAGTTGCAGGGGGAAGGACATGGACGGCTCGTACCTGTGCGGTAGCTGAAATTTGCCTCGGTCTCCGATGACGATGGAGACAGGAGCTCATCGTCGTACTCATTGGAGCTAAAGGATCCGGAGTGGTTCCTCGTGCGAGAGTCCAGGCCTTTGTTGGAGGCCATAACGTGGCGCAGGGAGTCGTTGAGATAGCGATTCAGCAAGCTGCTCTTGTACTTTGGCGGGGAGACGTAATCACCGCAGAGCGACGCGTCCGTCCTCAGGCCTGACCCCAGACCTCGACTGTCCTGGATCACGCTCTTGGGTCTGCTGGACTCGGATTCTCCGGCCTGCATCTGTAGAGGGTTCTCGCCGTCTGCAGTGAGGCAAAGCAAAGCAAGTTTCCTTACATCACATAATTCACACACAAACACAAGTTATGTCCTTTAGACCAGGGCTGGTCGATGATGGCAAAAAAAAGAAATCACGATTTGTTGATACTTAGATTACAATAATTTTCACGTAAATATAATAATATATCATGAAATATTGTGGATTTATTGGATTTTAAAAAACTTTTCAAAATTGTTTAAACTGAATTTTTAGAAGTTAAAATGCAATTCCACTGAAAAACAAAAAGTATATATAATAATTAGAATAAAGAATAATAGTAAAATAATAATTTGGTTTCATATTAAAAATAATATTTAAAATGTGTGTATATATATATATATACATATATATATAGGTCAAGTTTGTTGTGGAATTAGTACACCTATATTTAATAAATGATCAAATGAATTTAACCAAAATATATTATGACAGTTTAAAAAAAATAATATTTTAAAATAAATATAAAATAAATAATCTAAAATAAAAAAATAATATAATATAAATTTTTTAAAATTAAAATAAAAAGTGCAGTCAAAAACATACTGGCTGTATTTTTAGTGGAGCAAACTGCAGAGAGAGAGAGAGAGAGAGAGAGAGAGAGAGAGGATTCTGCGAAGCTTCTCAGTGTTTCACAAGCATCGTCTAAAGTGGCAAAAACAGATTCTCCCGCTGGAATCCAGGGGAAACACAAGCCAAAGTGTGAGCATCACTGCGAAACAGAAATCGGCACAGTAATCGCTTTATCTCCATTAGCTTGTTTTTATAATCACTGGTTTAACAGTGACTGAAATTAAAATGTTATTAATCAAGCTGCCTTTTATATAAAGGAAATAAAAAACAAAAAAAATAAAAGTCCTTTCTGGCTCCTGGTGTGAGGAAGAGTCAGCACTTTTCTCTGGATTCAGTGTGTTGTAGCTGATTCTACTCTGAAGAACACCGGAGAAACTCGTCCCAAATTACACACAGTGTAAACACTGCGAAGGTTTTAGGTCGGCTTTAGAATGGGTTAGAGCTATTTCTCTCTAACAAAATAAATACAAATAAATATATAAAGGCAGTAAAGCCTCAGACGAATGTCTCGGTTTCAGTGAAGTTATGATGTTGTGATCTGGAGAGAATGCTTTCTATTACTGGAAACAAGGTGACATGTTGTTAAATGCAGCAAAAACAATAGTTGTTTTTTATTTAACTAACAAAAAAATCCAAAGAAAAGATTCCCAATGTTTTCACTGACCATCTTTAATGTATTTTGTAAATACAAACAAAAAAAGTTGGTGTGGAGGTGTGTTTATCACTGTGCTACATCACTTTTCCTCTTTCTACAGTTTAGTCATTTGGGAACTGAGGAGTCTAACTGCTGCAGTTCTGCGAGTGGAATTTCTGTCCATTCTTGCTTAATACAAGACCTCAGCTGCTCATAAGTCCACGGTGGCTGCTGTCTGGTAGGTCAGTCAAGCGCATTAAAAGCCACGCTCTGCAGAATACGGCCTGGCGCTGTCATTCTGAAATGACCATGGACTTCCTGGAAGAAGGCGTTGCCTTGTGAAGTGAAGTGATTATTTGTCATTGTGAACACACTCAAGCACCACAACGAAATGCATTTAACCCATCACACGTGCACACGTGGAGCAGCGGGCAGCTATCAACAGCGCCCGGGGAGCAGTGTAGTGGGA